>FR989927.1:24275785-24875785 GCA_905404155.3 Plebejus argus
GGCCAGCCTCTCATAGAAAACAAGCAATCTAAAACACATCCAACACGGTTTTTTACTTTAACATGGCGTCACCTTAAATGCAGCCCCGGATTTATAAATATGCCGTTATAAGCTACAGAGTACAGCCGAGGGGCGGCAGCGTCCAATGTCCATAGTTCCATGCTCCATGCCTAGATGCAGGCGCGGTCGCAGCCTGAAATTTGGGGGGGGGGTCACTCACTATACTAAAAATTTATTAGCAAAAATTTCCTTTTATTATTTGGCAAGATTTTGAGATTTTGAGATTTGACCTTAGATTTGGGGGGTCATGTCCCCTGCGACCCCCCTCCCCCTTTCGGACCGCGCCTGCCTAGATGCCCTACAGATTACGTACATGGGGCGGCGGAAAGAAAGTACCTAGCCAACTTTCATTAAAAAGTATAAATTCAGCACTGAACTTAAAGGTGGTGTGCGTGTGCCTGTTTAACCTGAAGCCGTATATTTTATTATCTGAGGGCTCTGAGGCTAAATAAAATTACCTTCTACATTTTAAAATACCACTATTTTGTAGGAGATACAAAAATAAAACCTCTTTGTTTTAATATACTTCTATGATCTATCTATATTTCGATCAATAAGTATACGTTATCAATTGGGCGCTCGCGGCTCGGCAGAAACTTGCACAGAAATAGAATCAACAATAAACATGAATGCTTCGAAGACGAATCTGAATTGAGATCATTAAACCAAAAACTTAGATTCAATCGAAGTTCTTACATATTATACTTAGATACTTTTAGAATGTAATTATATTTTATCCACACTTAAATATTATTATAAAAGCGAAAGCGGGTAAGTATGTCTTTCTTTACCGTATGTACTATATAGGAAGAGGAACCGATTTTGCTGAATATTGGTATGGAGATACTTGGGTCCCGGGAACGGATAGTGTATAACTATCATAACGGCCCGGCCGCATCTGCGTCTATCGTCCGAAGCTTCGTGCTACGAGACGATACTTAGATATTGGACGATATACACGCAGATCGTCCAATAGTATCCGTTTTAGCGCGAAGCACCACGCATATGCGGCCGTGGCATAAGAGCCATGGGCGAGGCCCGGCGCGCGGCGAGGGCGGATGTGTGCCGGAGACCTGCCAGTATCGTGTGTTGCCGAGCCTGTGTAGTTATGGGAGATAAGTAAATATGTACCTACATTACACGGACAAAGGATACTTTTTATCCGGAGAAAATGTACGGTTGCCGCGCGATAAACATTTTTTTTGCGCAACGGACTTGCTGGCGTCATCTAGTAATAATATGAAAGCGTGTAGGTATTTGTGTCTACTACTGTAATCTTTTACTGATTTTGTTGAACCACTAAACCTCATGTTCTTCATGAAATTTGGTAAGTATTGATATACTTTGAGTCCATGGAACAGGATAGGTTCTTAACCCATGAAAATGTACGATTTTCGAGCGATAAACAAATGTTGGTGCAAGTGGGCCTTGTTTTAATATATAATGTTTTAATATAAATAATTGCGCAACGGGATGATTACGCCATGGCTTTTGGTCTGTTTAAGAAGCAGAATAAAAAAATTGAAGCGGCCCATCAATCAGTCAGTACCCAGCTGTAAATGATGATGATGTCCACTTCAGTAGAACTGCCGGATGTGATAAATCGCCGTTTTACTAGCACTTACACACTTCAAAGAAACCTCGTCTCTCGTTGTTTTCGTTATTTTTGATGACATTTTGTCCCTGAAGACACGTTCTTCGCTCCTTGTTGTGGTGTAAAAATATTATGCTGATAACATTTAGAATTAGCTTACCCTAAAGCCCCTCTTATTCCCGGTTATCGGTAGACGGTATACGTCACGCACCGTACGTGTCAAACATACTTATTACTCATGGACTACGGTTAATTATACGTAGTAAGTTTAAAGAAGTAACTATGTATTTAGTAATCTGTACTACGCGCGGTGTAACCCGGATTGTGTATTATTGCTATTGTAAATAATGCTACAGGTAAAGGATTCTAAATAAATTCTAATAGGCTCTTTAATTACCACACTCAAGAAACATTGAATGACTATTTAACTTTAAGCTAATGAAGAATTAATAAATTTATGGAGTTTATGTTACCAAAATCTTGATTATTTATTTATTTATATTTATTTAATCAGGTATAATAATTACAGACAACAGTATTAAAATTATTACTGTAATATTAATTATATAAATAATGATTGGTAAAAACATGCTCAACAATATCATAATATAAAATTCAGTAGAGACAAGCACAAAACTCATTAATATAACTAAGCAGTTCATTTACAGAAAAAAACATTCAATATGATAATAATGATATTATATAATAGTAGGTATGTTACATAATGACACTGTAAAAACAAATCATTAAAAATATAATCGTTAATAAAATTCATTATTTTGAAATTAGACAAATAAGACAATTATTACAAGGAATACATGAAATTCATATTTAATATACAAAAAAACATTGTTAATTTAATCAGTAAAATTCTTAAATTAATAGCACATGACGTTTTATTTATAACAATCGGACATTCTATAGATTACAATATGGTCTCTCTCTGGATCATTGCACTTGCTACGTGCCGTCTATTTCGGTTCCAGAGTACATTAAACGCTACCAAAATTTGGAATTATTCCAGTAAATTCTTGCGCCGACAACTGAAATATTTACGTGAAAAACCTACGGATGTCGCGATGTGCCGACATTATTTTCGGTATCAATAATTAGAGATGTAAACAACGACCGATGACGGAAGACAGGCGCGTGCGCCTACCCGCCCTGTCGGCTGTCCGGCCCACAGGTCCGGCCTGTCCGGGTGATCGCCACTCTGACATAAATGTATGTTTGCTCTTCAAACAAATTGGCTTTATTTAATTTTATGGATGATTGAGTGCGTTTATTGCTAGGTATAAGTAAAGATTATAATTTATGTTTAGGTCTCGGTATAAAATAAATCAATCCTAAAAAATGTTTTTGAGTTTTGCCGGGAATATGAAAGAGTGATGTTGTGTTTTTGTATTATTTTTCTAAAATTGTGTTAACTGGGTGTTTAATGTGTAATATTGATAGAATATTAACGATTAGATATTCGTTATCGTGCACAAGTGTAGGAAAGCGATGTAATATCCAGAAACGTGCTATTTTGTGTTCCCTCCAAAACTCCATTGAAAGTTTCAGTAAAGCGCACTTTACTGAATCGACCGACTTGACTCTTTGACTGTATTGACTTTTACTTAGACTTTGACTAGACTTTGGACCTGACGAAATAGAAAAACAACGCCGAAAATTATTATCAACGAGCATACAAGAATATTGTTTTCCCGCCATTACTTGACACTGGCCATGGTTTTATAGCTGAAGTGCCATAACAAGAAAAAAAATAGGTTTTGTCATCTGTCAACTGTCATAAGTCATTGTCAATGTGACATACTGTCAAATACTATGTTTTTGTTTTTTCAATTAATTTCATGTTGTTTCCACTTTCCCAATAAAATTCACGAACAACAACAACACAAAGATAATTAGAAGTTTCGAGTATAATGTGAATAAAATAATTTTTGCATGGGAGAACGAACCATACACACCAACGAAATGGCCACAACTAGCACGGCGATTACCACAGTCCCACCACACGAGGAGGTAAATAATTATGGGGAAAACAACTTTATCAACGTTATTTGATCTGTTAACGCCTTATCAACATCACATAGCATTAGATGCATAAGAGCAGTGTCATTTACTATAATATAACGCTTTTCTTTTACTACTATGACCGCGTTAAAGCAAGTACTTTTTAAGGCTTCTAAACCAGTCCAATTTTATTTCGTACGTCGCGCTTCTTCAAAAGGACTTCTCAGTGATGTAAACGTTTTGGATTTGTCCAGAGTAATAGCGGGTCCCTTTTGTACCATGACCCTCGGCGATCTCGGCGCTAATGTCATCAAGATAGAGAGTTTGGACGGCGACGAGGCGCGGAAATGGGGCCCGCCGTTCATTAATGATTCCAATACAAAAGACTCCTTTTATTTTCTATGCGTAAATCGCAACAAGAAAAGTGTCTGCATTGATCTTAAATCTATGGAAGGTGAGTAGAGTACTTTAGCAGGTTTATTTGCAGGTTAAAAAATTCTCATGAGTCATATTTCACGACACACCATTACTTACAGGTAAAAATATTTTGTATGACTTGGCTCGGAAATGTGATGTTGTTGTGGAGAACTTTATACCTGGGAAATTGGACCAGTTGGATGTTGGATACGAGAAATTGAGTAAAATTAATCCTAAAATAATATATTGTGCTATCACAGGCTTTGGAAATAAAGGCCCCTATGCCAAGAAACCTGGGTTAGTACAGTTTAATCTGAACATCTGTTGTGTAAAATGTTATTTAAATTTATAAAAATAATTATGAAGCTATGATTTTCACACTGAAATAAATATTTACTAGCATTTTTTTGACTTTTTAGATATGATGTAATCGCAGCAGCTATGGGTGGCCTACTAAATGCTACCGGTGAAAGGAACGGAAGCCCAGTAAAGGCCGGAGTCGCTATCACAGATGTCACTACAGGCTTGCACGCCTTCGGAGCAATAATGGCTGCCCTCTACCACAGGAGTAATACGGGGAAGGGACAAAGGATTGACTGCAATCTTCTGTCCACACAGATATCCAGCATGATCAACATTGCCCACATCTACTTGAACTGTGGCATTGAGAGCCAGCGATGGGGCACAGCACATGCTAATTTAGTGCCCTATCAAGCATTTAAAACAAAAGACGGAGAGATGGTCATCGGTGCCGGCTCCAATGCCCAATTTGCCGACTTCTGTAGACTTATCAATAAAGAGGAACTGATCATGGATGATAGGTTTAAGAATAACTCAGATAGAGTTACAAACAGGGATGAACTTATAAAAATTATCAGCGAAGTGATCATCACTAAGACAAAAAGGGAGTGGACAGAAATATTTAAAAATTCATCTTTCCCCAATGGTCCTGTGAATACCATGAAGGAAGTATTTGAGGATGAGCACGTGAGAGAGATTCAACTGGTGAAGGAGTTGCCCCACCCCGATGCCGGTACAGTTAAAGTGGTGGGGCCCCCCACTGTGTACTCCGCAGGAGGGAATGAAGCTCGAACTGCCCCCCCAACGTTGGGTCAGCACACAAAGGATGTTCTGAAAAACTTTCTCGGATACCACGATGCAAAAATAGAGGCCTTGCTTACTAATAAAGTTATTAGATAGATAATTCTGTGTTACTACCACTTCAGAGTGGTTTTATATATCTTATCAGTCATACTGTTTGTTAAATATTTTTCCACTTTGTGTTTACTTTAAATTATATTTTAAATGAATTGCACAATGAATAATCAACTTCTTGACGATTACAACTTTTATTATATTATTGTACTATGTTATTGGTGTTTTTGTAACCTCCTACTGCCCCAATAATAGTATTGGAGTGTCAACACTTAATTTTATCATTTAGAAAGGCACATATTTACTGCCATAATTATTTTAGTCATTACTCATTAGCAATAAAATGATCTCCATTGTATGCAGAGAATGTAGATTCATACTCATATTTAAGCAGAAAAAATTAAAAGTTTATGTTATGTTACATTACGTAACTTTCTCTGTATAAAATACTTCATGGAATAATAGTTATATTTTATACTTAAGCATTACATTTATACGATCAGGAGTCAGTGGAGCGAGTGACGGTGATAACGCTAAAGCCAACACCCACGCAGAAGAAAGAAAGAAAGAAGGTGGTGTGGACAGAGGACACCGTCGACAATGAACACATGAACAAGAAGAAGTCTAAATGTGAGTATAACGATTAACGATGCAGATGAGGACATTATAAGCGTAAACGAAATATTAATGCAAATTCCATGCCCCACATCTTAATTGATAAGCAGCAGCTGCCTATGTCCTCCCCGGAACACAATATGACAATTTTCATAAAAATCGGTGCAACTGAGAGCGTGAGACATAACTTACGACAGGTAGTTTCGAATAATGCATTGTCATACCTTATGAATTACAAAACATGATTATTGACGTTGTAAATATTAATGAGGTTACATAAGTACTTGGACCACCGGCTTATATTGGCGAACTTGCATTCTCGAACACGTCTCGTTATAAAAAATATTTTCAAACTACCGACAAAATCGGGTCGACGTTATTTTGTAAATATGTACTATGCAACCTTAGAAAACTGTAATTCTTGATGTATTTCTGAACTTTCGTAATAATTAGTATAGTGTTAAGGTTACAATAATATTGTTTCTCATGTAAGTGACATAAATTATTGTCTTATTGAGAATAATAAAGATCTTTAAACCGAAGTATTAAGTATCCTATGACCTTTCCCGATATTCAACAGTATCCCTCTACAACATTTCACCAAAATCGTTCAGAGGTTTGGGCGTGAAGAGATAACAGATAGACAGACAGACATTCTTTTGCATTTATAATACAATAGATGACGGTCGCAACTCCGTCGCGCCTAAGTTCGTTTATCGCGCAGGAACCGTACATTTTTCCGGGATAACAAGTATCCTATATCCTTTCCCGCGACTCAAAGTATTTCCATACCTTTCAGCAAAATCGGTTTAGCGGTTTGGACGTGAAGAGGTAATAGACAGACAGACACACTTTCGCATTTATAATATTAGTATGGATTGATGTGTTTCAGGTTGTTGTATATACGAGAAACCGCGCGCGTTCGGCGAGTCGGACTCGGAGCAGAGTGACGATGAGTGCGAGCACTGCTTCGGCCACGTGGAGCGGCGCCGCGCGCGCGCGCACACGCACGACCACGCCCAACCTGCGCACACGCACACACAGGTAGGGTCCTCGGAATGAAATTTTGACTAATTTAGATACCTATATAAAAAATTGGTTGTCTGTAAAGTCGGTTTACGAGCGGTAAGATCGCTCGAGCCGATCACGCCTCTCTCTCGTTCGTGCCGCGCTCTCGCTTGCGGAACGCGACAATGAGCGTAACGTCGTCATCATTTTCGTGCATGCAGCCCGTAGTATCGAGTTATTAGACGTTGTTACATAAAAAAATATGATTACCTACTGACTTGCATGAGTCAAAGCATGTTACTTCAAATATCTTAAAAATGTGGAAATGTTAATGGAAAGTTTTTGACCGGGCGAGGTTGTATGCTCGGCCACTGTCATTTCAGACTTGGTATATTATGTCGCGTCGATCTCGAAAACTTCGATGGCGCGATTTATTGTGCGCTGTTTGGTCCTCTAGATCTTGATACTTTAGCCACTCCGCTAAATTGCAGAATGTGGAGGAACTCAACATTTTTTAATTGCCTTTAATTAAATACTTTCAGGAGTCATCAGAGGCGACAGCGTCGGTGGTGCTGCAGCCGGACGTGCCCGCACCGGCGCCGCAACCGCCCCCCTCCCCACCCGACCACTAGCGCCGTCGGCCGTGCCTTCACCCACGGAATTGACACACAGATCATAAACGACACTGAAAATTACTAAACTGTCACAAACTGAAAATACTTACATAACATTACATACACACATCAACAAAGTCTAGGGATATCGGATAATATAAGAAATATCTGTACTACTTATAAATCTGTCAGGAATTTTGTAACGCTGTAAATGGAAGAAAGGGTTTTTGATGAATGAATTAGGTTATGTGTGTATTATACGATTCCCGAGAATCATATCATGTAGACTCCGTTATTATCTGTATCACTTTAACCGATTCAGTGCGGTGTAATTTTTTGGCAATTTTTTGCGCCTGGCGACAAACAAATATTTTGTGGCTCCTCTGAGGCGCCAAGCGCCAGGAACTTCGATGGGTCCTCTCGAGCGCTACCCGCCATGAATTGTGATTTATCGCTGTTTCGTCTGTTTCCAATTGTTTTTCTTTTACTAGAGACCTAACAGCGAATGTAAACGGATTAATGTCTAGTAAGAATATATTCCGTTGGCCTCAAGAGCCTTTCCCACTCTTCGTCTGCCAGCAGTCACCATCACCTCGAAATATTTGAAACTAAATTGATGCTAATACTTTTTACCACGCGAAAATATTTGTATTTATTACCGATATCAATTGAATATAATATAAATTGTATGACGCTAACGTTGAGTTAGCTATAGATAGGTTATCGCTGGAATGTACTTACATAAGCTCATATTATCTCTTTCACTCTTTCTCCTCTCGTTCAGATCGAGTCTGAATATGTTAAGATTATTAATATGAATAATTGAAATTGTGATTTCGCGTAACGCGTTGTTTTGAAAACAGTAGGCCTACTACGAAACCGTTTTGAGACTCAAACAATCTAACAGTAACAACGTCATTTCTCGTTTCTTCTTAGAGTAGGACGCGGCATTCTCGTACGATAGTTTGAGTCTCAAAACGGTTTCGTGGTACGCCCCCGCCTTGATTATGCAATAATAATCGCCATCATGTATTATAACAATCTTCCATATTTTATTAATGTCGTGAAAATATTAAGTAAATGATTTGGATCATTATTACTACAGCTACAGGTCTGTTAACAAGAGCTGGCACGATCAACACATTTAAACGTTGCTCTTGTGTAGTGTTCGTGAATAAGCGCGCGGCGTGACGTCGTACTGCATACGCATCATGAAAAGTCTGCCCGTCTCTCTCGCGCGCGGTCTATCTTATGAGCGTGAAGGGTACAGTTATTTTTTTTCTTATGCTACTGTTTATAAATGCCGCGTGATGTTACAAGTCAATCACGTGTGATCGGCGCGCGTGTGATCGTACACATAGACGATAATTTTGTGCCTACGTACGATAAACGATAGCATAATATTATAATATATCGTACGCAGATTATACGATAATTTTTATCATGATGCAAACATTATAATATTATATTTTTAAACATACTGTATAGTGAAATTGCATAAGTGTGAGTACTGTGAACGTGCCAGCTTTAGTTAACTGACCTACCTATACTTTAATGGTTAATTAAATAAAATTTTAAGATAATACAATATTATGTTTTATTATTTTTCTATGTCAGCCCGTGGCACAGAATTTTTAAGAAAAGTTTTGTGTTATTTAGAAGTTTGGTGACTCGTTTGCAGAAAAATACGAACGCACGTGATTTAAAAATAAAACAAAAAGACAAATAAATGTGAAATATTTATTGATCGTCTCAAATTCATTAAAATTATAATACTATCATAAATAAAATGCATACAAATTTTCAAATTACCCAAATAGATAATATCAATGTGGCATCATTACCTTTACATATAGTTTTAAATGTCAATTAAGTAGGTAAGTAAAATATTTTACAAATTACAAATAATAGTTCGAGGGATACTTGAGTATTAAAGTCTTTATAATAATGTTATGTTCTAGTTAGTCAATTCAGTATAAATAATACTTAAGACACTGTTCAAATGCATTCGTATAAGACACCTGCTATTCACTGCATCTGTGTGACACTAAATTGGTCATAACTACTTATTTACTATGTATATTATAATTCTAGTAATAGTAATAATGCTAAGCAACAGGGTAAAAACTTATGGTCCACTTTAAATGCAGGATGCAACATCTTGAATATAAGTTATTCAAGATGTTGCATCCTGCATTTAAAGTGGACCAACATGGATAACGTCATTTTGATGCCAATATTTCAAATCCCACAATTTGATTTCGAATTTCGATAGTGAAATATTGAAAATATCTTGTCTAAGGGCCCAGTATTTTAGTCGTACTTAAAAGTATCTAAATAACTAACATGGTGGGCTCCCAATTCTTATTGTTGTCATATCATCAGGGTCTCGATTCTCAAGCATCGAGACAGCACGAACACGATTGAGATAGCCTACGAACGAAACAATCGAAGCTTGTAAATTGGACCCCTGAGGGGTTAGTGCGAGTTTCATTCGATCATACGCATCGAGCGCGTAAACGCGAATTTATACGGGATCAAAGCAGCGCCATCTACTGGCTAACGTGGATACTGCTTTGATCCCATATAAATTCGCGTTTACGCACTCGATGCGTATGATCGAATAAAACTCGCACTAACCCCCCTGTTCATATCAAGCACACTCCATACTCCACAGTGCACACATCAAGTATCGTATTACCACAGTCCCTAAAAGTCCAGTCTTGTACCATCGAAGAAATTGACTCATAGTCAGTTGACGGACCTACGACATGTGGTCAGATTATGTCAACTTTGTATAATAAAGTTAATATACCTAGCGGAATAGAGCAACAATCTCGAGCTGTCAAACGTAACCGAAATTGGTTTTCATCTGTGTGAAAAATATGTGTACGTACTACGTATACACTTACACAAGCATGATTGAACATGAATTCTATGAGATTAAATTGTCAACGGGGCTGATCCGGGCTGATGGACGTCAAAAAAAGAGTTCTGCTGGCATGTATCACACGTTTCTTTTTACCACGCAGTGTTACTGATAGTGACATCTCGCTTGCTCGGGCCTTTGTTTCTCTATTCCGCTAGGTATATTAACTTTATGGTCGTGATCTGTCGGCTGGGCTTGACAAAACGCGACAATGCGTAGATCCGCCATCTGCCTATGAAGAAACTCCGCCAAAGCATTAAAGAAACTGATGTAGGTATCATGTACCAGCATCACAATTCACAGCTTTTCAACTTAAGGAACAACAATTTTGAGTTTTGTATGTCTAAATCACTATAATATATTAAATATATTGTGTCAAAAAAAAAACAAATAATCAGCCAATTGCGAGTCGGACTCGCGCACGAAGGGTTCCGCACCGTTATAGAGCAAAAATAAGCCACAAATTGTGTTTTTTGTATGGGAGCCCCTCTTATTTTTTATTACATATTAATATTATTATTATATTAAAGTGCACATAAAACTAAGGATTGTGTGAAAAATTCAAGTACCTACTTGTTGCTATTATTGATATAGAGCATAAAAGGCCAAAAAAATCACGTTTGTTGTATGGGAGCCCCCCTTGAATATTAATTTTATTTTGTTTTTAGTATTTGTTGTTATAATGGCAACGGATATACACAATCTGTGAAAATTTCAACTCTCTAGCTATTACCGTTCTTGAGTTACAGCCTCCTGACATACAGACGAACAGACAACGAAGTCTTAGTAATAGGGTCCCGTTTTTACCCTTTGGGTACGGAACCCTAAAAAACTAATAAGTATAGGCGAGACATTTAGTCGTAGGTACTTGTAGCGACACAACATTGCTAGGCTAATTTATATTGACAAGCAAGATTCTGTTAATTATTTTTTGTGTCATACAACATCCCTATATAAAATCTTATTAAAATTATTAAGCGCTATGTGAATATTATGTTATAGTACTTATGCTGAACTACCTATTATCATTCGGCTAACTACTTCTATTTATTATCAGTCTGAACTCTGATGTCATCAGTCTTCATCTTCGCATTTTTCTGAAATACAAAGTAATATACATTTATACCTATTCAAAAGGTCTGATCAATCATGCAATCAGTTGCAATTTTATACATACTAAGGGGCTATCCATAAAGTGAGTCACACCTAAAGGGGAGAGGGTGTCGACGTAGTGTGACAAGGGGGGGGGGGGGGGGGGGGGTTCCTAAGTTTTGTGACATCACATTTGAAATTGAATAGAAATAGTGTAGAGGTAGGTGGTTTTAATTTTTTAGGTGTAAATTGTAAGGGTGAGTTGCACCAACTTACTAT
This sequence comes from Plebejus argus, assembly GCA_905404155.3. Taxonomy (NCBI): domain Eukaryota; kingdom Metazoa; phylum Arthropoda; class Insecta; order Lepidoptera; family Lycaenidae; genus Plebejus; species Plebejus argus. The sequence goes on from FR989927.1 coordinate 24,287,565, forward strand.
AACTGTAATTTTAACTATAACTGGGTGGGTTGCACCAGAGGCGTAGTTAAAGTTAAGGTTATCGTCAAATATGGCGTCCATAATGAACTTTTAGAGTGAGTTGTACCAACTTACTTTAACTATAACTTTAACCATAACAAAAAGTCAAATGAACTGTCAAATCCCTAGTAAAAGTCCATTATGGACGCTATATTTGACTGGGGATTTGACAGTTCGTTTGACTTTTTGTTATGGTTAAAGTTATAGTTAAAGTAAGTTGGTGCAACCCACCCTAAGGGTGAATTGCACCAGAAGCGTAGTTAAAGTTAAGGTTAAGGTTATCTTCAAAGATGGCGACTTTTGCTAGGGATTTGACAGTTCATTTCACATTTTGTTATGGTTAAAGTTATAGTTAAAGTAAGCCCAACTTACTTTAACTATAACTTTAACCATAACAAAAAGTCAAATGATCTGTCAAATCCCTAGTAAAAGTCCATAATGGACGCCATATTTGACGATAACCTTAACCTTAGTTTTAAGTACGCTTCTAGTGCAATCCACCCTAACTATAACTACAATTTAAAATGTCAAATCTTTGGTTAAAGCATGGACCAATTATACATACATAGTATAAATTAATTGGTCTATGGTTAAAGTCAAAAATAGACGCCATATTTTACCATAACCATGGAGCTCGACAAGGCTTTAAATGAACGTGGCGAAAAAAGGAACTAACGCTGTCATCTTACAAAAACGCCATTTTTTACAGTTCTCCTTTACCAGCAGCGCGGGGGCGCTGCTGGTAAAAAATGGCGTTTTTCACCACCCACATTCATTTAAAGCCTTGTCGGACCAGTAACAGACATATTCTGTCAAATTCTGTGGTCAAAGTTAAGGTGAAAGTTATGTTAGCCTTAACTATAACCATAACTGTAATTTTAACCCCACCTCTGGTGCAACCCACCCTAAATTTGTGACGTCACACTAGGGAGGGGGGGTTCTAAAAATCTTGAAAATCGTGTGATGTACTTTATGGAGGATCCCTAATGATATAGCTCATTATAGTTACGTCATGTGTCTAGTAGAGGTCTGCTGCAGCGGAGCGACGCGACACTTCACATTCCATAGCACTGACGTTTCGTGTCGCGAGCTCCGCTGCAGACTGCAGTAGTAGCGCCTAGCGTGAACTCGCCTTTAAGCTGACAGGATAAAACAGTAAAGGCAATTTCAAAAATCATTAAAAAACTACCTGTTGAGTGGTTTCTCCTTGTATATGACAGCCTTCTTCTGTCGTCTCGGGCGGCGGTCGGACAGCATCTCGCCCTCGCTGTCGCTGTCCCGGACCGACTGACTGACGGACCGGTTGTCCCGGTCGGTCTGGTCTTCCGGTCGGCTCTCCCGGGCCGAGCGACTGGGCGGCCGACTGTCTCGACCGGCCCCGCCTGCTCGCTTGTCGTGCTGCTCGTCCGGCCGGCTGTCCCGGACTGAATGACTAGCCGGCCGACTCGCTCGCTTGTCCGGGCTTTGATCATCCGGCCGGCCGTCCCGCATTGACTGCTGGCTCGTCCCCGACCCGCCCGGCTCCGGCTGACTGCAGTTTGTATCCCTAAATATATATTTAAAACGACGTCTTAATCTAAAGTGCGCACTATTTCTTTGAAAAGTGTGATTAAAATAAACTCGCGACGATTACCAATAAAAGATGTTGACAGTTATTTTAAAAGTTACCTAGTAATGTAGTTATAGTGTATAGTCCGACAAGGCTTTAAATGAATGTGTCAATGATGTCAAAAGGCGCTGCTGGTAAAGGAGAACTGTCAAACACATGTCATGTCAAAAATGACGTTTTTGTATGATAGAAGCGTTTAGTTCCTTTTCTCGCCACGTTCATGTAGAGCCTTGTCGAACTATAATTTAAAACACTTAATATAATGTTGTCATGACTTATAAATTATAATATACTGTAGTGTGGTACTCACATGACAATAACTTTGGAGTCTGTGGCGCCGTTGGGGCTGGGGGCGTCGAAGCGCATGATGTGCGGGCGCTTGAGCGGCGAATCGGCAGGGTCGAGCGCGCGCCGCTTGTGCCGCACCGGCAGCGTCGGCGACGCCAGCGGCGACACCGGCGACAGCGGCGACGCCTCCAGGTGGATCTTTGGCACCAGCACTTTCAGGACGCGCCCGCTGATGTTGCTGAGGGCATATAATTATGGCCGCTGTTAACCCACATTTTCTTTGTTGAATTATGAATGCAGCATTATTCTAAATGATCTAAAGAATATAACTGCATTCATAACTCAATACGGGATGGTACACAAATGCTGAACAGCGTCCATAAATCATAATCCATATATAATTATTAATTATTTTATCCTCTTTTTTACCTACCGACCTTTACCTACCGACGCCATTCATCACTACGCCATTATTGGAAAAGTGACTGACAAAAGGCAAGAAGAACTCGTTTAGTTAAATTTTGTTATTTGTACTTAAATACTTTTGTTGGTAGGGATGAGAGTCTGTAGTCTATAATGTAAGTATATGTCATGACTCAGTTTACAGTCATGTTGGATATCAATTTACATGTCGCAGTGTACAGATATAAGCCTTCATACCTGGAGCGTCTGGCGCGATGCGGGGAGGCGGGCGTGGCGGGGGGCGGGGGCGTGGCACGGCGCCGGCGCACGGTGGGCGAGAACACGGTGGGCGACGCGTACGCCGCGCGCACGCAGTCGCCTGCTGCGTCGCGCATCACCTGACTGTTCCTTCTTATCTATAAATCAACAATAGCTACTTAAAAATAATTATTGCGCAAATATAAATAAAATCATTGCACTTATTAACCATTTATAGTACTATTAATATCAATATTATAAATGCAAGAGTTTGTCTGTCTGGTATTTCTTCCCGCCTAAGCAGATTCACCAATTTTGATAGGTGTTGAAATACCTTGAGTCCCAGTAAAGAACTGTGAATAGTTTTATCGCAGAAAAATGTGTGATTTAAACTAACATCTAGTTCTAGTAGATATATATTTTATTAATTATATAATGTCATTTCTTTTGTTTGGCACCTTGTTTATCATTTGCTCTACTCCGGGAGAGTGGTTAACATATTCGGTGCCCGTCGTCGAGTCCGGCTCTAAATTACGACGCGTCGTCACCTGGAAAGTTTTTTTTTAAAGAACATATTCAATAACAAATTAATTTAATTGTTAGAAGAAGATAACTCATAAGTTATAAGTTTTGGCTAAGATTTATAAAATACTGTCACATTTGATTTAATATCTCTTATAAATTTTATGTAAATTTTACCTTCGGATTTGGCCTGTCCAACAACCAACTAGGACCTTCTAGGGGATCATCAGTTTGAGGTCTGAAATTTGCAAGATCTTCTTCAAAATCATTTTCCTAAAATGTTTTTGTCATATCTATAAGTATGGAAAATTTTAATTTTCTATCATAGTATAGAATGCCAATGACGTTGTTTTCTCGAAAGTGGCTTTGCATTATAAGAAAATAATGTATGAAACCTTGCCTTCATTTAAAAAGACGTAAGGACCCTGCACCATGTAAGGCCAATCTAACGGGAAAATACTTTTTAATTTTTTATTCCTTAATTAACTAAAGAAATTAAGGAAACAAATTATCAAGTTATGCTCTGTTTTATTAGGTATCGTATTATAAATCACTTTTTAACCTAGCTTCAAAGGCCATTTAATAAACTTAAGTTTTGTAAAGCTCTTTCAAATGGCCTTGCAAGGAACACAGCTCCAAATAAGGCCAATATTAGACATCAGTCGTTTAACTTGAAAATAGTGTTACAAGTATATTTTATTTATCTGCTTTTACTAAAACGACATTATAATTTCTACCAATTAAGCAAAACATTAAATGCTCAATATATTTATATCATCTAAAAAAACTTTGACGAACATTGCTTGAACATCATCTTATTGATCTAAGTGTGTAGTAGAAGGAATATGTCTTTACATGACGATAACTGCAACTTTTTGATAGTTGGCCTTCAAAGGAACATGGCCTTACATGGCTCAGGTTCCTTATTAACCGACTTCAAAAAAAGGAGGTTATCAATTCGACGCGTATGTATGTAATATTTCCAGAACTGCCCAGTTTTTGTATATGTTAATCTATAATAGCTTCTGAACAAATATGCCAAATTTCAAAAGTGTATGTATGTATGTATATATGTATGTATGTTTTTATGTTTGTTCGCGCATATTATAACAACTACAAGTCCGATTTAAGTGATTCTTTTTTATTGTACTAGGTATTGTTCAACTTAGGGAATAGTGCAAGTTTCATCAAAATCGGTTCAGTAGTTTTGGAGATAGGGAGTTTTAATTCTCAATTACGTACAATTTTGAAGTCGGTTTTATCTTTTTAAAATACAGTTATTTTACACACTGAAGTGAAATTAAAACTTGCATCACAACATAGTTCTCACTCTAAGACCCTTGTTCCTGTTGATATGCCTATTATTATTATCGAACCAACCTCTGTGGAGTTTGCTCAGCCTCTTCCTCTGATTCTTCTGACACAGCCTGCAGGCCCCTTCTGAAATGTCATATTTTTACAAGTAAATTAAAAGGCATTAGGCAAAACATTGCATATTACCTTTGTACAAAATATATTTTAGCATTTTTAGGGTTCTGTAGTCAACAAGGAACCCTTATAGTTTTGGTCTGTCCGTCTGTCCGTCCGTCTGTCTGTTCGCGGTTTTTCTCAGAGACCGTAGGACCTACAAAGCTGTAATTTGGCATAATTGCACATATATAAATGATGTCGACAAAATGGTACATGAAATTTAAAAAATATATTTTTATGGTACCTTCCCTATACATCAAGTGGGGATGAATTTTTTTTCGCATCCACCCACCCCATCGTGTGGGGTGTCGTTGGATAGGGGTTTCAAAAATATTATGAGTATTAATTAGATCATTTTTCGATTCAGGGATCCTTTTGTGAAATATTAAATTTTAAAGAGGAAAAATCGTTTGAGTCTAGTGTGTCCCCCCTACTACCAGCTAAATGGTTGCTTCTGGAAATGTGAAAAAATCCACGGGAGTAGGAAATATGCTGAATTTAAAAGGAAAACTATCATGGCTAAGAAGACTTCATAAGTTTTTGAGTTACAGTTGATAACTAAAAAAAATGTATTCGACAAAGTATGAAGGAACTTTTTGTTCAAATTCTTTTGAACGTAACTGAGATGATGTTGTTAGTAGCGTAAAACACGTTATAAATGTACATTCATTGATCATACAAAAATTATCAAAAACTAGCGGTACTACAGAACCTTATATTGTGTGTAGCCCGACAAGCACTTAGCCGGTTTTTAGAATAGCTTTAATCGAGACTTATACAAAGGGCCTTAGAATTAACTTACGTCTCCTCAAACGCATCATCAGTAGTGACATTTTCAAATTCATCTGGAACTCTGTCCTCCTCACCTACAAACATACAGAAACATTTACAGTCGGTTGCACCAAAATTGCTGTGTATTTACAAATTCAGTTTTACGTTTTACTTATACTATTCCGTTACTATTACGAATTCGTAAATGTATGTTGCACCAAAAAAACAGGAGTAAAAGTAACCGTATAATTGATTGCTATACGTATGATGCGCTATTTCTACCATTTTACCTTAGTAGATTTTTACTACCATGGTAGTTTTTATTTTATATGACGTGGTAAGACATATTATTCTTGTTAACCGACTCCCAAACCTTTTTGGGAGGTTATTAATTATGTTCGGCTGTGGATATTTTTTTTATTTGTGTATGTTCAACGATTATTCCGCCGTTTGTGAACCGATTTTCAAAATTTTTGTTTTATTAGGTTTTACTCCAATTTGGTACCATGTTCACAAAAGATCACCAGATCTGATGATGGGAATGGGATCCATGAGTAATCGAGGGAACTCCTCAAAATTTATATGGAAACATATGGTGATTTTGGTTTTATGAGAAGCATCCTAAGCATTTGCTACCAAAACGCAAGATTTTGCACCAAGGTATACTATGGTTCCGAATATACTAATAGAACTCCGGATTCCTTATAGATACAAGTTTGGGGATTTTGGCGCTGTTTTAAGAACTGAAAGCATATGCTACTATGCAAATTATATTCATCATCATCATCATCGTCATCATTACCACATCAGGGTCACCAATGTCATATGGTTGTATGGATTATGGATACAATATAAGCCCTACACCACAATTATTATATCATCACGTTATGTCCATATTATATTGGTACTTTTCATAGCGATTTTAATAAAAATATAATGGTCAGTAGCTTTGAAGAAGAAGAAGAAGAGTGTTTTTCTGGTGATTTCGTGGTGATTTCTGTTTTGATCCAAATACTTTTATACTTGTATATTTTATAAATAACTAGCTGACCCGACAGATGTTGTCCTGTCTTAACGATAATTATTTAATTCGAAATGGTATAATAAGGGTATAATTAAGAAAAAAATAGATTAAAATTAGTATCTCCATGCCAAATTTCATCAATAAATAAAATATATATTATATAATATCTAAGATTAAATAGTTTTGGTGGCGAAAATTATAAAAGTTTATTGTGCGGGAACCGTACATTTTCCGGGACAAAAGGTATCCCTTGTCCTTTCCCGAGACTCAAGGTATCTCCATACCAAAATTCATCAAAATCGATTGAATAGTTTAGGCAAAAATCATAAAGTTTATTGTGCGGGAACCGTACATTTTTTCGGAACAAAATGTATCCTTTGTTGGTCTTCGGGACTCAATGTATCTCTATGCTAAATTTCAGCAAAATCGGTCTAGCCGTTCAGGCGTGATGTCGTGACCGCGCGAATATTATTTATTTATTTATTTTCAAAGCAACTTTCAAACGAAATTATTTGACAATAATTCTACTTGTAGAAGACATATTGCTGTCGCTACTGTGATATTTTATTCTCAATATAAAATATTTATAAAGTACCTACCTACTTAGTACAAAATCTACGCACTATTAACCTAAAACCACCTAAAACACGATTATAATGCAAAATACTACGAACAAACTGTCAAAATGTCATTACTTTTACGTTATGAGAAGGGTTTGAGCTCCGTAAAAAGTAACCGTATAATGTAACGGTATAACGTATCGCAAAAGCGTGGTGCAATAACTTTTTACAATTTACGTTTACTTTTTACGTTACTTTTTACGAATTCGTAAAATGAAGATTTGGTGCAACCGGCTATTAGATGCATTTTAGTGTGCAAAGTTTTCTGTTTCAATCTTCAGTAATTATAAAAACAGTAGAAATTAGTTTGTTTTCTTTTGATTTTACTATGCACCAAAACTGGTTCTAACCTTCCAAGCCCAAGTTCTCTGCACTGTCATTGGGATCCTGTTCCTCATCCTCATTGGTGTCACTGGTAGCATGTGTGCTCTCAGCATCTATCCTTCTTAAGGGTATGTAAACATCTAAAAGATAATGTAGAAAGATATAACTTTGGCACTCTGTACTTAATTTATCTTGTAAGACGTATTGTAAGATTCGAAATTATTACCTAGCAGCATATGCATTGGTATGGCCCTCTCTGCTACATTGTGATTCTGATCCTCATTTCTTTCAGTTGTTTCTAAAACAATTTGTTTGTAATTTAAAATGTAATCAATAATCATTTAACATTGAGAAATAGAAAATTCTACAATGTGTTTAACTTACGGTTCCTTCTGACTACACTTCTGTCCAACAAAACAAATGGTTGCTGGACACTCCTGCCTGCGACCATTGGCCGCACTTTATGAATCTTCTTAGTGGACTGATCTTCGCTGATGGTGCTCCACCTGGGCAGCGAAGCCTCCAGCTCTTGCCTCTTGTGCATGTAGGTTTTTACAAAGTCCATGGATCGGGCCACGGCATTCGAAGCCTGGACTAAGTGGGACAGAACCTCCTCACTCGATTTTTGCACGGCTGCATCCAATTTGTGAGCTTCATCGTCCCCCGCGTTTTTAAGCCTCTGAAAGTATTATTTCTAATTTGAAAGACTGCGTGAAAGCGTTTGCGCGATTGTATATGACTGATAAACAGTTAAAATGTCTTCTGCTAAGGTTGCGATTTGGATAAGTTGGTATTAGGTATACTTACACTGAGTTTTAGTCGAAGATCTGTGATTTCTTTCATGAGCTCTATATTTTCATTTTCTCTTTGTGCAGCAGTCATTTTCCAGAATTGAACTTTCTGAACGAGTTCATTGTTGTTTTCTTTTAGAACTTTAATTTCGTTTTCTACAGACATCTTACAAAAGCGACGAATTATCAAAACAAGGCCTTTACTTGTGTCAAGCACGCTAGTATATTTAGGGCTAATGTATTTATAAACAAAAATCTTAAAATACGGTAATAAGTTAAAATGAATACAAATTAAAATCTTCAAATCTTGCAAATTTCAACTTTAATCAGTAGATATTATAATTTCATTTTTTACAGCTGACTGCTGATGACAAGCTGACGACCATTTGACAAGTAACGGCTGTCATATGTCAAATCAGTTTTTAGGGTTCCGTAGCCAAAATGGCAAAAAAGGAACCCTTATAGATTCGTCATGTCTGTCTGTCTGTCTGTCTGTCTGTCTGTCTGTCTGTCCGTCCGTCCGTATGTCACAGCCACTTTTCTCCGAAACTATTAGAGCTATACTATTGAAACTTGGTAAGCAGATGTGGTCTGTAAACCGCATTAAGATTTTGATGCAAAAATGGAAAAAATATTAAAAATTTTAGGGGTCCCTATAGGTACAACTGAAACAAAAAATTTTTTTTTTCATCTAACCTATGCGTGTGGGGTATCTGTGGATAGGTCTCCAAAAATCATATTGAGGTTTCTCATATCATTTTTTTCTAACCTGAATAGTTTGCGAGAGAGACTCTTCCAAAGTGGAAAAATGTGTGTCCCCCCCCCTCTAATTTCTAAAGTAGAGGCATGATAATTCTAAAAAAAATATATGATGTAGATTACTATAAAAACTATCAACGAAAATTGGTTTGAACGAGATCTAGCCAGTAGTTTTTTTTATACGTCATAAATAGTAAACCTTAATCTAAATTTCATTAAATCGACTGAAATATAAAAATAAATCAAAAATATTTTAATTTCATAAAAATAAACCTTATTGCTGCTGCGGAACCCTCCATGGGCGAGTCCAACTCGCACTTGTTTTTTTCTTGAAATTTTGAAGAGTACTTGAAGAGTACAAACCATTGAGGTAATACCACAGATTAAGGATATATAGGTAGATGTAGTTTTAGCCCGTCATAGCGTGGCCATTTTGTGCTTATTTTCATACAAGTAGTGTGCGTTTATTTTCTTGAATATTTCTATTTGGCGATCATTTCGAAGCACGTTAAAATCCAGAAAAGAAAGTCATTTAGTTCATGATAACGATAAACTGTAGTTCAAGTAATGAGAATCCTTAAACACACGTAAAAAGCTATGCAATTTTTGTAGTCAAATTATTAATTAATGTGACATTTTTAGCACTAATGCCTTACATAGCACGAATAAGGGATTATTAAACTTAAATATTATCCTTTTTAGCTTACAAAAATACCGATTGAAAAGCCAAAAAAACCTTGTTCAAAACTTACGTATTTAATGTTAAATCCACGTGTTTGAGGCATTCTTTGGCCATTCTTATGGTTTATAATTTAGCGGAACCATAGAAATCAACAATATCTAGCATAAAATGTTCAATAAAACCTTTATTAACACTTTTATTACATGAAATATGCAAACCGACTCCTTTGTTATGTCCTAGTAAGTAGGACATAACATTACACGCTTTTGACGCTTATGCACTGATATAAGGCTCTCTCCTACTATAGTATCTCAATGGGTAATACTATAGGAGTCCGCCTTATATTTTGACAGCTGATAATGTTACTCTTTCTAACTAACGATGTAGTAATTTGGGTGAAAGAGAAAGCTCATATCGGTGTGTAAACGTCAAAAGCCTGTAATGTTATGTCCCACTTAGTAGAACATAACAAACGAGTAGGTCTGCATATTTCATGTATAAAAAGTGGTAATAAAAGTGTTTAGTGAACGTTCAATGCAATATATTATTGCGTTTTGTGATTCCGCTATATAATAAACCATAAAAACGGCCAAGGAATGCCTCAAACACGTGGATTTAACATAACATACGTAAGTTTTCAACAACGTTGTTTGAGCTTATCAATCGGTATTTTTGTAAGCTAAAAAAGAAAATTTATAAGTATAATAATCCATTAATCATGCTATATAAGGCATTAGTGATAAAAATGTCACATCAAGTAATAATTTGGCTATAAATATTGCATAGTTTTTTACGTGTATTTTAGGGATGCGCCTTACTTGAACTATAGTTTATCGATAAAAATAATGTCATGGACTAAATGATTTTTTTTTCAGGTTGAAAATGCTTCAAAATAGACGACAAACAGATATATATTTTAGACGCAAGTTTCATGCAAGTTTTTAATCCTTACTCCCTTATGAAGGCATCACAATATTGGAATTTGGAATTATCATTTCAAACGTAAGTTTGAAACAATGATTTTATTGAAATAAAGAAAGTTCTAACGGAGAGTAAAATAATTGCATGATCAACAGCTCTCACACCTCCCCCCTGTAAGTACTCAATTCGTTACTTAAAGATACTTCTTGAAATTTTATCCTGGCATTAGGTACTCTTTTTTAATACCTAAGTAAAATGTAAAATTTTAATAAGGCTAAAGTCATAATCATTTAATAAAATAAATTTAATACCTCAATCGTCGAATTCCAGACACAATATATTAGTTGTTATGCGGCACCTGGGTTCCGCTTGGGGCTGGATGGGTTAAGCATGGAAAACTTACATAAAGCATATTGCCCCGTATACAATATTATGAATTATGTGTATAATATTTTATAGTATGTAGTAGTATAGTACATATTTTATTAACACTAAACCATTTATTTTTTTCAGGTTATTGGAATGCTCATAAAGAAGAGTTCAATATTATGGTGGTGACGGAGAGACCTATAATGAAGATAATAATTATTTTCAACTATTAATTTGATAATAAGATTGAAAGTGAAGAATAATATATGGTTTAGTGCTCTATGATTTTGATTGCACACACCGTGATATTGCACAATAAAATTGATCGTCTAGACTCTAGAGTCTTACTTAGGTTATTAATTATTATTATTATAATATCATTATTCAGGGGGCGTCGAAGTATCTATTTTAAGTCTTTTTCTGTATAAATATTATTACATAATTATATTTTAATAGGTAAAGAAATGCACCTAAGCGTTTTTGGAATTACTTTAAATAAGTAGGACTGAGATTCATTCTTATATTTCTTTGATAATAATAATTGTTATTCTACAAAATAGTTGCTTAATAGTAAATAGTAATTAAGTTTAATAAAGTATAATATATTTTGTTCTTCTGTTATGTTTTATAAAAACTCTTGATTTTATTGATATTAGCTATCGTGGCTTATGGAGTATACATATTATGTATATGTTTAACTATTTGTGTAATTATATACTTAAATATTTTGTTTATACAGGGTGCAATTAAACCATCCTGCCAAATTTTTTCCAGGGCTTAGGTATCATTAGGAGAGGTCATTTAGCAAAAAAAATTGGGTGTTATTTTTTTAATGACATATTTTATCTCATTTAAAATCGATGCAGAACGGTTACTCGTGGCGGTGGGAATGAGCGGGGGTGACGTGGGGGGGAGGCGCGCGCGCGCTCACCCGCCGGCGACGCGTAGTGTCCATTTTAATTGTAGTGTTTTTTAGGATAACTTTCGGAAGCTATTTCTCAACATTTTAGTACTGACTATATTAAAAGAAAAATACGTGTATTTTTATTTTGAACAAGGATCAATATATCAAAATTTGGCAGGAAGGTTTAATTGCACCCTGTATTTAAGTATTTTCATACACTTAATAAATAGATAAAAAATACCTTTTCACCAAATTGAAAGCGACTTCTAATTTAATGAGCATAATATATCCTAAATTGAACATGCAGGTCGAATTGATAACCTCCTTTTTTGATGTTGTTTAATAAAAAACTGTAACATAAAATTATGGTCGCCTTGGTCGATAGCTGTAGTCTAATTTTATATTTTTATCGATATACGCCATCCCTACACGCACACTACAGCAATTGCACACAAGCATAAAATGGCCACGCGCTGGCGAGCTAAGAATCCATCTATGTATACTTAATCTGTGGTACAAACAGACCCAACGTGCTGAACTACGCATCCGCTGCGCACCGCGTCAAAAAGTGCCGATATGGTTTTAATTTTATTGTTCCACAAATAAGAAGCTAATAATAATTGTTCCTTGTACTTTGAGCGAAGATCGTGTTTGAATACTGAAATTATACTTCGGGGGTTTGTCCTCGATATTAGTATTCCTTTTTACACTAAGTAGTACACTTCTAACTGTTACCACGTCATAGCACTATTTTAGAGCCAAGAAAAAAATAACAAGTTGTCTCTGGATTGCACTTTCCTCCATATTAAATATTTTCCCGCCTCTTGTCTCTGATTTACCTTTCTTCCTGTTACCTGCAACTGTCTAGATCCTCCATTCACTTTTGTGCTTGCCACGATCGCACTAAAATTAACTTTAGAACAAAAGTTATTTTCATACCTACCTACCTAATTTTGGTTTCTAAAATACCTTTGTAAAAACGAAAAGTTTTATAATATTATAGTAATAAAGTGACTAGAAGAGGAAACAGAACGGCGATTACGATTCTCTTCGTCATCAAGCGTATCTTCGTCATCCAGTTCCACTTCAGGTGAACGTGACGATAACGGTAAGTTATCATTTTGTTTTATGTGACACATGGACATAGAACACATTTACTCCTAGCGGAGCACATGGATTGTTACAAGATAACAAGACGGATATTTTTTTTTTTCAAAAAGGGCAATTCAGGGAGTCTATAGGATTATCTCGCTGCCCTAACAAAAATGCATTCAGGGTAGTCTGCAGGACTATTCGCGCATATTTTAAATTATTGCACTCAGGGTAGTCTTTAGGACTATTCGCCGCAATAATACATTTATTTTGCATTCGTATTATTCTGTGGGACTATCTGTCCCATTATAAAATTATTACAATCATAATAATCTGTAAGATTATTGACCGCGTTGCAAATTGCGGGTATGTCAATAAGGGCAATTCAGGGAGTCTCTAGGATTATCTCGCCGCCCTAACAAAAATTCATTCAGGGTAGTCTGCAGGACTATTCGCGCATAATTCAAATTATTGCACTCAGGGTAGTCGGTAGGACTATTCGCCGCAAAAATACATTTATTTTGCATTCAGAATAGTCTGTGGGACTATTTGTCGCATTATAAAATTATTACATTCATAATAATCTGTAAGATTATTGGCCGCGTTGCAAATTGCGGGTAAGTCAATAAGGGCAAGGAAGTCTCTTGGATTATCTCGCTGCCCTAACAAAAAGCATTCAGGGTAGTCTGCAGGACTATTCGCGCAACTTATATGTAAAAAGGATTTTAGTCACGCTAAAACTCGAAGAAAGCTGAGCGGATTGGGCTGATTTTAGTCTTAAAATGTTGGTAGAAGTACATCAAAGGTTTTAAAGTGACACGAAGTTCACCGTGATAGCTAGTATTTTATATTATTGTACTCAGGGTAGTCTGTAAGGACTATTCGCCGCAATATTACATATTTTGTTTTGCATTTTATATTATTGCACTCAGGGTAGTCTGTAGGACTATTCGCCGCAATATTACATTTATTTTGCATTTTATATTATTACAATTCGCACTCGGGGTAGTCTGTTTCGCCGCAATATTGCATTTATTTTGCATTTTATACCTATTATTGCACTCAGGGTAGTCTGTAGGACTATTCGCCGCAATATTAAATTTATTTTGCAAGTATACAATTATAGTCGATAGGACTACTTGCCGCATTATAAAATTATTACATTCATAATAATCTGTAAATTTATTTGCCGCATTGACAAATTGAGGGTAGCTTAAAAAAAAATGCATTTCTTATTTTAGATAATCATTTTGCTACTGAAAATCTAGAACAGACGATTAACGAGGATATATTTTTAGCCATGCCATCTACTTCCGGTGCTCAAGAGCAACTCGTTGTAGAAAAACAAAGTAATACGGATATGAATCCGGTATTTTTTGGAGTTTTGGACATTGATCCTATTACTATTGCAAATAATGATGGACCGAAAATCAATATTGTATTGGCAGCTAAATTAAATTACATTTGAACATCTGGTATAGAAAAAATAGAGAAACGTGATTTATTTAAAAAAAAAAAATATCTGGTAGTCGTAACTGTCAATTATTTTATCAATCCCCAAGCGGTAGTTGGCAGCCGCATAACAATTGCATATCCATTGGGTCTGCGATACTCACGATCAAGGTAATATTAAATAGCGACACCGGGATTGAACGTGGAAATGAAGGTCACGTTAAAAGAGGGCTCCGGCCTGACCGAGCATAACACCTCGCTCGGTCGGAAGATCTTCCTTTGGGCCTCCACGTATATTCCCACACAGCGGAAAATCTGGCCATTTTATAGATTGCGCTAGAGTCTAGACAATAGCGCCAAAAAAGTGTTATTTCTTGTTTGAGCCATGTGATCACATCAAAAAATTAATTCTAATGATTCACCTGATCACAAATTATTACGAAAGCTAATAGACGCTACACGTCTTTTAAGTGACTTGTTTTATTATTCCATAGCTCGTATAATTTTGCTTTAGCTACAGTTATAGATCATTTAGCATAACGCAAAAATTATGATGTATTTATTTAGATTTTAGAGATAATCTCGCTGAAACGCTTAAGTTAGCTAAAGCAGTCACGATTTACGAGTCACCTAAAGTAGCTTAAAAAATACAGCCATGGGACTCATTAGACGACGCCTGGGAAGCGGAAGCAGTTCACAGGCCAGTCGACCCGTCAACAGCGTTCGGTTCCATCAACCAGAACGTCACGGAATCATCCACCCCAGAAACAACTCCCGTCTCAAGGGAGCTCGTAGATCGCGTCGTCATATTGAGTCATGACTCATCGACAGCGACAACCACGGAAGCGATAGACGAAGCTATCCACAGCTATGGCCTATGTAGGTCGTCTTAGTTTTTATGGTCGATACTGGATGATAACAAAAACCTAAATATGTTGGTGGATTAAGTTAACGGTTATAAAATAACACGTTACGCAGTAATTAAATCAAAATCCGAACAAATTAATTTTGATTAGTACATAATACTATGTGACCATAGTCATAACGAATTTATTAATATAAATTCGCTAGGACAGCACTTGATAGTGTTTTTTATCCTGCCAAAATCTGGTTTACACAAAGATAAACATTCTAAGATGGAAGACTTGCGTACAGTTTTAAAATTGACATCTAAAAAATATTGTTTCTTGTCTCTATCTAGGGACGCGAAAGTTGGCGAAAGTGCCTCCAGCGAGTCGAATAAAAAATAATACTCTTATATTTTGTGTATCCACCCAAGTTCAAGGAAATATTTAAGATTTTGAATTAAGCAAGAGGACAATCCAAAAACTATTTGACGTATAATTTTGAAAAATTCAAGACCATAGTTTTTGTCGTGAAATTTATTCTGACGCCTCAACAACGGGATGGCGGGAAGCCTGTGAGGGTCCATGGCAGGAGGAGGAGCTTATTTTGTATTAAAAATTTTGTAATAGTTGTTAAATATTACGGTCGTTACTTATGTTAACCGTATGGGTGGAATACGATTGCCCACACTCCATAAAATAAATAAAGAAATTGGGCAATGGGGCGAGGAAAGAAAAATTATACATTACAGCACAGACCAGACATACATGTCTGGTCTCTGATTACAGCAGCATAATATTATATTAAATCTGCAGATTTTTTGTTGCGGGTCTGGAATCTCGAAAAATACACCCCGATACAGAGTGGGAGATAATGGAAACAGGGTTCCGCCAAATAGTTTCAACTTTAGTTGTGTCTGCAGACATTGATTTATTTGCTATAAAACAAATAAACCAAAAAGACCCTGATGCAATTATAATTGACGCTTTTACAGTGATTTGGTCACAATATTATTTTTACGCTTTCCGTCCAGTAGCGTGTATATTTGTATAATATACAATAGCGTGTATATAATATATCAAATATTATTAATTTCAGTTCAACTACCGTCGTTGTCGCGGTTTATCCGGGCGGCAATAATGGGTCTTTCATCCTGTTGATAGAGTGAATTTAAATGTAGCGTCGTTATCAGATAATTTAACTTACAAAAAAGAATGTAACGCGCTATGGCGTCACGGTCCTCCATGCCTCCAAACAACAAAAATCTTTGTATGGGTTTGACATCGAAATGTCACTGTCACACACAATGTTTTGGAGATCGTGACGTAACATCCTGTGATGGCTGTTTGCGATCACGTGATATGATAGATTAAATATTTATTTTTTAATAAATAAAATAAAAAATATTAAAAAGTCTATGAGTACAAATATGTCAAAAAAAAAAAAAAATACAATAAATTGTATTACAGTGTTGCCAGAAGGTTACTTTTGTAACCTTTTAGGTGATTTTTAAACTACATTGGTTACTTTTAGGTTACACTAATGAAAAGGTTACTTTTAGGTGATTTTTCGTAATTTGTAGAATTAACTTATAATTTCTTACATAAAAGCAACGTGAAACGGAACGCTCGTTTTAGACTTTTTTATGTTGGTAACTTGTTGGTAAGCTTCAAGCAGTAGAACCAACCTCGCTCGATCAGTCGGAACTCGGAAGTCGGATCGGAATCGGATTTGTTCGTTTGCCGTCGTGTCGTGCCTGCCCGTTCCCGCATATTGGTTCCCGCCCGTTCCCGCGCGCCGCCGCCCGCCAGCGCCCAGCGCCCTACGCCGCCCGCGCCACTTGAATTTGTTGTCACCAAAAGTTTGTGATAATTAATTACAAAACAACATAATTTCCTCCCGGATATTTACTGGAAGCTTGGTAAGTGTATCTACAAATTACAGTGCATGTTTGTGTATATTTAATTTCGTACTTTTTCTGTGGTAAGGTTATGGACTCATAAATAAATAACGATGAATAATTTGAATCCGTCCAATATGTAGGTAGGTACCTATTATTAATTATACCTACACACCATGAATGTTTTTTTTAACTTGGTTTTAGTTAGACAATAAAACAGTAAGTAGGTACAAGTCAGTAATAGTGCAGTACAAGAAGTTACAGAGATATTGTAACAAATTTACAAACTTTAATATAGAAATGTTAAATTGTACACTTACAATATAACTAATATAATTACTATTCTATCAACATTTAATACCTTTCCAGTTTCCAGTAAAAAAATATAAAAGGTTACTTTTTATACAAAAAGGTTACTTTTTTTTATATTTCAGGTAATTTCTGACAAGACCCGACTGGCAACACTGTTGTATTATATTTCGTTTACTATCAAAAGCTCTGGCTTATTTGGAGATATATTATGAGATGTTATTATTATAATTTTGAATTATTTAGGATCGTTACATCCTAATGATGAGCCTAATGATATTTCATCTTCTTATGAACTTTAAAAGAGATGTACAAGAGAAAGAGATTCTAATAAAAATAATTGATTTAATAATTATTCTAATCCTAAAAGAATGCAATCCAATTTTACATTCACCATATTTTCTTGAGAAATCTTCAAATCTGTCCAGCCAAAATCTTATTTTCCGTAAACAAAATATTATCTAATTTCAGGAATTATAATGTTTTTAAAATTCGATTTAGAAAACCGTATAATCCTGGGTATCAAGCCAAACCTTGAGTAGATAGATTGCATGGAGATTGGGGATATTGAGTTGATATTGTGTCTAATTTTTCTAGTTATAGTACCCGTCACGTTACTTCATTGGCGTTTATGTGATGAGTATTTAGATGTTATTCGCCAAACAACGGGTTGGACAATCAACTCCACGACCTTTGCTAGTTTCTATATTAGACCGAATAAGTATTGTTGAAGGTGATCAAATTAATTTTGTTATATAATTTATGACAGATTATGTAAAAAATATTATGTTAACGAGTAACAAATTTTTCTTTCTTTGATTATGGCGTGTAAAAATATAACATAAATAAAATGACATATCTTGTTTGTTCTCTAAACATCTACTTAGTGTAAAAAGGAATACTAATATCGAGGACAAACCCCCGAAGTATAATTATTGATTAAACGAACTTACCTTACGTGAAGTTCAATCAAAATTATACGAGGGGTTTGTCCGAAGATATTAGTAGGAACTCCCACCCACCCTGGTTCTCAGTAGATAACACCCAAGTAACTGAAGCTATGTCATTTTATTTTTTGGCTCTGAACTAAATGAAGGATCTAGACAGTTGCAGGCAATGGTTGCAGGTAACAGGAAGAAAGGTAAATCAGAGACAAGAGGCGGGAAAATATTTAATATGGAGGAAAGTGCAATCCAGAGACAACTTGTTATTTTTTTCTTGGCTCTAAAATAGTGCTATGACGTGGTAACAGTTAGAAGTGTACTACTTAGTGTAAAAAGGAATACTAATATCTTCGGACAAACCCCTCGTATAATTTTGATTGAACTTCACGTAAGGTAAGTTCGTTTAATCAATAATAATAGTGATATAATATAGCCATCAGATGCGGATAACACAGACGTTCTGGAAATATTACATAAGTACATATTACAAAAGCGTTGAATTATTGATAACCTCCTCTTTTTTAGTCGGTTAAAAATAATGTGCTCCAAAGAATGGTACAAAGTTCGTTCAAACGCATCGGAACACGATCAAACAGCGCGTCAAACAACAAAAATATGAAGTTTCATCAAACGAGCTTCAAACACGTAAATGTTTGACAAACCGTTTGATCGTCTCGGGGGCCCACTAGCTGTTTAAACGATCAAAATGGTTTGTCAAACCAAAATTTACGTGTTTGAGTCAAACCGTTTGATCGTCTCGGGGGCCCTTAAGATTATAATACCCTAATCTGTGACAGTAACTTTTGAACATACAGCACTGGCAA
Organism: Plebejus argus; assembly: GCA_905404155.3. Classification (NCBI taxonomy): domain Eukaryota; kingdom Metazoa; phylum Arthropoda; class Insecta; order Lepidoptera; family Lycaenidae; genus Plebejus; species Plebejus argus. The sequence continues at coordinate 24,306,685 of FR989927.1, forward strand.
CACTGCAAATCACACTTGTCAAAAGCGCATGGTGTATTTTGAAATTTGTTAGCAATTTATTGAATCTTGTTAGTTGTTTTAGGTTATATTCAGCTGCTATCGTTTATATTTTTCTGTTGATACTGGTATCAAAATGTCATTTCGTGGAAGGGGTGGTGGTGGTGGAGGTCGCGGTGGATTCGGAGGACGAGGCGGCGGTAGAGGCTTCGGAGGTGGACGAGGGCGTGGAGGAGGCGGCGGAGGTTACAGGCAGCAAGATGCTGGACCACCAGAATCTGTGATACCCCTGGGACACTACGGCTGGACAGTGCAAGACGATCTCGTGTGCAAAGTGGACATCGAGGACGTGCCGTATTTCAATGCCCCCATATACCTGGAAAACAAGGAGCAGATCGGCAAAATCGACGAGATCTTCGGAAACCTACGAGATTACTACGTATCAGTTAAATTGGGGGAGAACATTAAAGCCAAAAGTTTCAAAGACGGACAACAGTTTTACATAGACCCGGCGAAACTTCTGCCTCTGAAGAGGTTCCTGCCCCAACCTCCGGGCGCTAAGCGTGGCGGCGGCGGCAGGGGTGGGCCGCGTGGCGGTCGCGGCGGGGGCGGCAGGGGAGGAGGCGGCTTTGGTCGCGGCGGCGGCGGTGGATTCGGCCGAGGGGGCGGCGGCCGTGGCGGTGGTGGTGGTTTCGGCCGCGGTGGTGGCGGCGGGTTCGGCCGCGGAGGTGGAGGCGGCTTCGGTCGCGGTGGCGGCTTCGGTCGCGGTGGCGGCTTCGGTGGCGGTGGCAGGGGCGGGTTCCGGGGAGGACGAGGCGGAAGATAGTGGTGTATTGACTAGAGAATATTATGTGACCAGTGTCAGTTGTACTGTATACAAGTGTAAAGGAATACTCATTGTTACATTTAGAGTGTCCTCACATAAAATATATGGCAAAGCTTATATTCCATAAAAAATGCAGAATATTACCGTAAAAATTTTTGAAAGTTATTAAATTTTACCTATGCATTGCCTATACTGTACTGTGTACATTGCATTTAAAATCAAACATTTTTGATTATAATGCATAGGTACCTAGGTTATTGATATTTTGTTGTAATAAAATATGACATACCAACTTGTTTTAATTTCAGAATACAGACAAATCCATCTTCCCATCTTCACCAATTAAAGTAAATTAATAGAAAAAGTTCCAATACTCGTGTCAAAATCTTAAGCACTAATTATGATTTTCACTAATTCCATTACAATAATTAATAATCTGCTGATTAACAAACTAGAACAATTTTTGTTTTTATAACAAGGTTGAAATGAGAAGAATTGGCAGCTTCATAATACTATTATCCCGTTTAATCATTCATCAAAGCTTTTCAAACGAGGTTACTATGGTCATTATTATACCAATAGTTGTTAAAATAATAATAAATTAATCATACATATTATTGCCCTTTGACAGAACACAATAATCATCTCAGTTTGTATAATATATAAATGTTACTGTTACAAAAGGTGTTTGTCAAATTTACGACTGCACTCTCTTGTGTACAAAGGGTGAATAGGTCTTCCCTCGGTGGCAGAACACACTGAACGAGGACAAGTTAGACTGAGTCTCCCAGCTGTTTGTGTTCATCTCCGCAGCTGCAGGTATCTCCCGAAGTTTGCCGGCTACATTCAGCACGCTCCATAATATCACAAACAGACTCAATACAGCCTGTATGTTTATCTGAAATGTACGAAGCGAGCGTAAATGAGCAGCATTGTTGTTGATATAACATTTTCTAGCTTATAATATAAGTACTTACATCTAAAGGCAATGTTGTAAACTCCTGAGACGTAATTCGCAGATAGGACCGATCTGAAACCAACAAAAAGTTATTTGGCTGCTGTTTACAAGTTATTAATTTAGGTTATGTCCATATACATACGTTGAGCCGCAGAAAATGCAGAATGAAAAAGTGAGATGAACCCAAAACAAATAATAGTCTTATGAAGTGAAGATGATCCCATCTTTCCAGGAATTTGTGAGGTATGAGAAGTTTTAAATTCTTATAGTTTAAATAGTGCTAATTTAATATGTTTAGCTTTGCATTGATTAGCAAATTATTCCAATATTTTTGTACAAAAATTAGACTGCAATTATTTTTAATTAATCATTCTTCTTCTTCTTTTTTTTTTTTTTTTTTTTTTTTTTTAATGGCGACTAGCATAAAACTATTGCCAGTGTCGAGTAAGTAAAGGTAGGGAAACAATATGACGCGGTAAAAATAGGAATCACAAGGACGGAATTTGGATAGGATCAGGAAAGTTTTGTTATAATACATATTAAAAAAATATATATACATTAAATATAATAAAATACAAAATCTCTGCAATTATTTATATGTTTTATAAACTTAAATTATTGGTTACTATAAAATCAGATAGAATACTTAAATATTTTACAGGGTCACATAATAAACACATCATATTGGTAGGAAGAGGAACATGAAGGGAGTACAAAGAGGTTAAAAACGATGTATGGTCAAGCAAAGGACACGAGAAAAATATGTGATCTAAAGTTCCCGTGTCCTCCCCACAATCACACATATCATTATTGAATACGCCAATTCTATTTAGGTGACTAGGAATACACGCATGTCCTAATCGCATTCTTATTATAGATGAAATCACTCGTTTTGAACTATTGATTCTATTAAACCAAGACTTTTTTGGTACCAGAGGCTGCAGTTTGTACATACGATTACCCTTATGTTGTCCAGTAAATTCCCAATACTTATTCCATTCGCTATATAAATCGATTGCTGGTGAACTCATAAGGTCACTGGGATAAATTTTAAATGGAAACATGTCACCACTCTGCACTGCATCTTTAGCTATTTCATCTGCTTTTTCGTTGCCTAAAATTCCTGAGTGGCTAGGAACCCAAGAAAATGCTACGGTATAGCCTTTCTCAATGCATTTATAAAGTTTATATCTGATATCAAAAATAATATGGTGATAGGGTTTACTGCGAAACGGAAATTTTTCAATACCCTGTAATGCACTTTTTGAGTCTGAAAAGATAATGGTCTTTGTTAATTTAAACATTAATACATATTCCAAAGCTTTCAAAAGGGCTAAACATTCTCCGGAATATACTGAGCTTTCTATAGGCATTTTAATTTTTTGATGTATGTTATATTGACTATGATAAACACCTACTCCTACATTTCCTGTTTCATGTAACTTAGAAGAGTCAGTAAACATATGGTTCCAATTACTGTATTCAGTATTTATAAAATTATTAATGTTATCTTTAGTTAATAAATCATATTTTACATCAGGTTCGATCAATAAACTTTCAAAATTATACGAGAATAAAGGTAGTACATCAGATTGATAAATAGGAGCGGATATAGAAAGAAGTTTACGATAACTTACTACAAGGCATGGCAGAGTCCTTTTATAGAAGGGGCGTGACTCTAAAACGCTATTTAGTTGTGCTAGTTTTTCTAGTAATGGATGGGATTTGTACTGTTTCAAGCGAAAAACAAATCTATCACATAAATATTGTCTCCTTAGACTCAAAGGTGGCTCAGTACATTCTACTTGTAAGGCATTAATGGGACTTGACTTCATAGCTCCACCTATTATTCGGAGAGCTTTAGACTGAATTTTATCTAATTTTTTCATAACACACAAATTGTCACCTACCAACAAAAATACACCGTAGTCTAAGACACTTCTAATAACAGCATTATAAATGAGTTTTAAATAGAACGGATGAGCTCCCCACCAAACTCCCGCAAGACACCGCAACATATTCAAGTTACGTTCACATTTAGAAATCACATATTCAATATGTGAGTTACCATTTAATTTGTTATCGAGATGAACACCTAAGAATTTTGCGCTTGTTTTAACTGGAATTGATTTATTATCATAAGAAATGTTTACATTTGGAATAGAAATCTTTTTGGTAAATACTACTACACTACTTTTCTCCACTGTTAAATCTAACCCATTATCGAAAAGCCATTGTTTCAGGACAGCAAGACTTTGATTTAATAAATTACAAGCGACATTAATGTCTGCATTAATAGCATAAATTGTTAGGTCATCTGCGTATTGCAATTTTTTTATAAATTTTGCAATTAGGGGGGCCAAATCGTATGTATAAATGTTATAAAGTAATGGGCTTAAAACTGACCCTTGTGGCAATCCTTTAAATACGGCACGGAGAAAGTATTCAATATCATTAAAAAATACATAAATTAACCTTTCTTTAATTAAATTGATAATGAACCTGATAAGAATGGGGGGAACATTTAATTTGTACATTTTTTTTTCTAAAATTGAAATTATGACATTATCATAGGCAGACTTAATATCTAAAAAGGCAGCCACAACATACTGTTTCTTTATAAAAGCTAAACGAATATCTGTAGTAAATATGCTTAAATTATCCATAGTGGATTTGCCTTTTCTAAAACCGAACTGACTATTTGACAATAATTTATGATGCTCAAGGAACCATTCCAATCTATTTTTAATTAAATTTTCAGCCACTTTGACTAAAACTGATGAAAGTGCTATTGGTCTATAAGAAGTAATTTCGTCAGCGGGTTTATTAGGTTTCAATATCGGTATTACTTCCTGTGATTTCCACGAGTCAGGAATGTTTCCAGAAATCATGACCGTATTAATAAGATTTAGGTAGTAACCTAACGCTTTATTCCCTAAGTTCGATAAAAAAGAATACGGAATACTGTCCATACCTGGAGTAGAATCATTTACACTTGATAAAACACCTTTGAGCTCAACCATTGTGAAAGGAGAATCTAGGGCGGAATACGAATGTTCTCTTATGTAACAGGTTGGAGAAGAGACCGGAAAAAAATCTGCCACTGAGGATGGAGCTAACTGATCAACATAACTACTTAAAAATTCTTTAGGAAGTACCATAATCTGTTCTTTAAATACAGATCTGAATCTTTTTATACTTTTCCACACTTCAGATGGACATGTGGATGGGGATAGAGATGAACAGAATTTTTTCCAACCCTGTTGCTTCTTTTGTTTTAAAAAGATCCGAGTGGATTTATTGATTTGCGTTAATTTATCAAAATTTTCACTAGACATATTGTTAGCATATTCCCTTTCAATTATTTTTCTTTTTTTAACTGCTTCCGAACATTCGGAGTCCCACCATGGAGGGAATGGCACTTTTGTTCCCATTGCATTTTTTGTGGGGAATTGCTTCTCAGCAACATCAATAATCGTCTTAGCTAACAATTCAGAAGCAGTTATTTCGTTACCTACTCTAATTTCAGGAAGATAATTGATTTGACATTCTATTTCATCTTTAAACTTACTCCAATCAACTTTTTCTAATTTATATCTATTTCTTATTCTTTTATAATTTATGTTGTTACTTTTGCAAGCTAAAGTTAAGCATATAGGATAGTGATCACTGCCGTATGAAGAAACCAAAGTTTGCCAAGATATACAGGGAGCTAATGAAGGAGAACAAATGGAAATATCCACTGCACTTTTGTTTCCATTAATATTTACGACCCGTGTAGGATCACCTGTATTAAGCACACATAAATTATATTTATCTATGACGTCCAATAAATCCTCTCCATACCTGTTGGACACATCGCTTCCCCAACTCTGATGATGAGCATTAAAGTCACCCATTACTAAATTTGGGCCAGAAAATGAGTTTAGCAAGTTATTTAAATCTAAAAATGTAGAAGATGAATTTTGTGCTATATACAATGAGAAAATATACATATTAGGATTTATTAGCTGTACACCGACTCTGTTGAAATTAGTACTATTTACATGTGGCAATGTCAACACTTTAAAAGGTATGGTATTTTTTATCAATATGGCAGCCCCACCATATCCATCAGGTGTATACTTAATCTGTGATCAGGCAATGAGGTTAAATGATGTATACTTAATCTGTGCCATCAGGCCTATCATCTCGTACACAATAATAACCTGGAATGCGAAATGCAAAATAAGGTCTTAACCAGGTTTCTGAAAGGGCAATAACTATTGGATTATATTTATTAATTAAGTAAATCAAATCAGTTTTTTTAGTAAGTATACTTCTACAATTCCATTGTATTATTTTGGAATCCATTATTTTTATTGTTAGAATTATTTAGCAATTTGTTTATAGAAGCAACGTTGGACGGTTTTAAGGTATTATTTTGCTGTAAAGCACTAACTAGAGCAGATAAAACATTTAAAATAGTGTTTGTATCTGTATTATTGTTTACTAATTCTTTTCTTGTTTCAGAATCAACATAGGCACAACCATTCTCCGAAGCTGGAATTTGATATTCCTTTATAATATTATTATGGAAATTTTTGTCATATCCCTTACCAGGAATATAAGGGGAGCGTGGCTTTGAATAAAAGCTTTTTTTATATGACCGTGTATTATTATTCTGAGATGTCATAATATAATCAGAACACTGTACTTCAGAGGTCAAAACCTTTCCATAAGACCTTCTTCCGACTAGAATTGGAGGCTGCAACTTACTAGCCTCACCATACGATATGTTCTTTTCAGCCATACAATTTTTGATTGATTTTTGTCTTGAAAACTCTGGACAAATTTTGTTTGTAGCGTAATGTTCACCTAAACAATTAATACAATGTTCTGTCTCACTCGTGCATGACTCGGCTGTGTGTTCCTGTCCACACTTAAAACAACGTGGAGTGGATCTACAAATTGTTTTCGTGTGGCCATATCTACAACAATTGTAGCACTGAATTGTCGGATATATGTACAAATCTACAGGTAAAGAATTATAGCAAATGTAAACTTTAGGAGGCAGTATTTGCCCGTCAAAAGTAACAACCACAGAACGTGAAGGTTTCCATTCGACAATGTTATCTGTTTTTACCTTATAATTAATCCTTCTTATTTTTAGTACTTTACCAAAACCTATAGGAGTTTCCAAGTTTTCTAATATTTCTGAATCTGTCCATTCTGTAGGGATATTTTTCACAACACCCATTCTGGTAACATTAAAATTGGGAATAAATGCCTTCAACTTAAAAGATTCTAAATTTTTATTATTTACAAAATTATTAGCATCTATGTGTGACTTAAAAGCTACTGTACACCTGTTCCTACCTATTTTCTTAATGCTACCTGGTATAATATTATTTACATTATTAGTTTTAAAGAATTTGCCTAAGATAAGAGGATGCAGAGTGGTACCATCCTGTACAGATGCTGTTATCCTTTGAACATGTACAACATAAGGGTAACTGTCAGTAGATGTATACATACGGGGTTTAATATTCTGTGAATTAGTAGTTTCTGATGATTTAGGTGGCGTATTCAATATTATATTACTATCAGTAATAAAATCTTGTTTGTATGTTGTTTTCGGCCGTTTGCGGCTTCCACTCATCAGCTCATGTTCATACTCCATATCAGTTGTAATAGTTACATTCATACCTACATCAGGACCGGGCCCTGGGCCCGGCCCCGACGTAGGGTCGGGCGGCTCATTCATTGAGCCACCCAAAATAGTTTAATATTTACAACAGGACCCACAGGCACTACAGTTATATACAAGAAAAAAAACTTACCAATATATACAGCTAACTACACTTAATTTATATAAACAAGTAATAAATAATAAAAATACTTAATAATTTACAACTTTAACGCTCCTTATCCTATTTTTAATAAATTTGCAAAAATTTTTCCCCAGAAAACACTCCCGCCTACTCCGAAGTTTCCCGCGCTTTTTCTCTTCTTCTTCTACTTAAACTGTCAAGTCCAAGTCAAGACTGTCAAGTGTATGGCTACATAATATATTAATCTGTGGTGTATGGCCACATTTGACATTATTCAATAGGCTTCACAGACTACTTAGGGATACTACCATCAGTATATTATAAGTCTATGGATACTAGTGATACTACCCATGGACGTATGATACTACCAATGACCGGGGTGGTCAGCTCCCTACTATAGCCAATCATGAAACGGGGGCCAGACCTGGGATGCCAATGTAAAAATATTTTAAAAATCATAATTTTTTAACTGGGCACCCCAATGAGTACGTAGTATAGTAGAATATTCTGTGTAATTTTGTCACAAGGAAAATGTCTGCCATTGACCTTGCTTTTTCTTGTAATTCCGTTCTTTTGTAATTATTCCAATAACTAAACTGTGCTCGCCAATTAACATTGAGTTAGAATTCGGTTCCTCCGTGTTTTGTGCTTCTCTCCGTGCTTTAGTGCTGTGAAAACTGTGTGATAGTGACTTTGCATTTGATGTGAACATTTTAAATTCGTGTAAATAAGGTTTTAATACTGAAAGGGGTAAGACCAATAATTTGGTATGGAGATGCTTTTGAGTCCCGGGAAAGGACATAGCATAATATTTAGGATTCCGAATCCTTAATTAATTTATAACCTATTTTTCTTCTCCTTCTTTAATCTTCTTCTCCTTTTTTTAAAACTGGCTACTTAGTGAATCGCCAATGTCTTAACCCTAATCACTGTTAGAACTTTAGAAGCTTAAATTCACCTGAGTCTACAGGTACATATTAAGAAATAAGAACAAAATATTAAAGAAACTGTGTAATATAGGTATTTTATATTTGAAAATAAATGACTTTCATTTTATATGTTGTTTTTATTGTAACTTAGTTTTACATTAGTAAGAAACTTAATTTGCTACAAGTTTCTTGCTAGTGTAAAACTAAACCCAATTTTAGTTGTAAATAAAATCCATGAGAACCCTATGAATTGACATACGTTCAAAATTCGCGGGTTCGTGAAGTTGATGGGGGCTAGCCAATAGATGGCGTTGAAGTATTCGCGAGAATTTTTTTGTACTAAGTATTCTGTGGGTGCCAAGTGGGTGCAGACTTGCAGAGTGGTGCAGACTGTTGACCTGTCGACGCGACGGTTGCTGACGATAAAATAGGAAGTTTTGTAAATTGTAAACAATTCGTAGTTTTTTAGTAAAATCTTTATTTATGAAACAAACAGATTGTTTTATTGAACTTGTTTGTTTATAATCTAGACACAGTATTGAGTGAAAAATGCAGAATCCAAAGTTCGAGGAGTTTGAAATAGACAGAAAACGGAATAAAAGGAGTGCCCGGCAGAAACTTTCAACTTTTTTCTACAATGAGGAATCGGGAGAGTTCATGGGAAGAACAGCGGGAAGTTGGGGTTTGTACTTTAGCATTAACTTAATTAATTAACGAAAACAATATTCATATCCACAAGTAAACTAGTTTCAACTGTTTATTTGGGCGTGGCTTCGTGCTTTTTGTGGGAAATTATTGTTCCTTACTACGACTTTATTATATTATACAGTACACCCCCGCTAATCCGGCCCCTGTCTAATTCGGCGCCTCTTGTAATCCGACATGTCTATCACTGGTTAATTTAGGCATTTAAAACATTATTTTGTCCAATCTGTATTATGGACTATGGTACTTAATTTTTAGGGTTCCGTAGCCAAAATGGCAAAAAAGGAACCCTTATAGATTCGTCATGTCTGTCTGTCTGTCCGTCCGTCCGTTCGTATGTCACAGCCACTTTTCTCCGAAACTATTAGAGCTATACTATTGAAACTTGGTAAGTTGATGTAGTCTGTGAACCGCAGTAAGATTTTGATGCAAAAATGGAAAAAATATTAAAAATTTTAGGGGTCCCCATAGGTACTTACAACTGAAACAAAAAATTTTTTTTTCATCTAACCTATGCGTGTGGGGTATCAATGGATAAGTCTCCAAAAATCATATTGAGGTTTCTCATATCATTTTTTTCTAACCTGAATAGTTTGTGAGAGAGACTCTTCCAAAGTGGTAAAATGTGTGCCCCCCCCCTCTAATTTCTAAAGTAGGGCCCCTACTGTAGGGGCATGATAATTCTAAAAAAAATATAATATGATGTAGATTACTACAAAAACTACCAACGAAAATTGGTTTGAACGAGATCTAGCCAATAGTTTTTTTTATACGTCATAAAATGGTAAACCTTAATCTAAATTTCATTAAATCGACTGAAATATAAAAATAAATCAAAAACCTTTTAATTTCATAAAAATAAACCTTATTGCTGCTGCGGAACCCTTCATGGGCGAGTCCAACTCGCACTTGGCCACTTTTTTTAGTTACAATGCATGCCATGGCTACGGTTACAGCTTGCTGATAAGTACCTAGCTGGGAAATGATTTGTAGTTCAGATAAAAACTTAACATTATGATTTTAAGGTTACATAATTGTAATGTGCAAAATGTTTGTCGGTTTAACGAGGGTCTACTGTACTACATATTTGCTACTTAAAATCTTATTCACTAAACATATTCCATGATATCCTATTTCTTGAGAAATTTTGTTTTATAATTCTTTGAGAAAACAATAATCGCAAAAGTTAGCATTTACACTAGAATGACTCAAAAAAAAAAAAATTAAAGAATAAATATTTAACAATTTTCAATGTGCTGCTATTAAATAGAATGAAAACTACCTTATACATCATTTAAACATTGTTGATTTAACTTTGAAACTATGTTTCCTAAAGTTTAGGTAATAACTTTTCATCCTCTTTTAAGTATTAGCTGTAGTAAATTACATTGCAATTTACTACAGCACAGTTTAATATTTTGCTTATAAAACAAACCAATAATTTATTACTTGATGTGCTCAATAATGTAGTTATCATTACACAATGATACAGTTGGTATACAGTAACAAATCAGAAGCCCTAGGAAAGTTAATTGATGTAATTGCATTATAATTAATCAGTTATATTGGACCCAATTTACTGAAGGTTCTGGGTCTGTTTTTAATCCCTCGATAGTGGATTCTTGGAAATCTATAGTTTACGTGGTCGAATTTGACTGCTTGGGAGTTGTCAGTAGAAGCATTAAATAAAATAAATAAAATAAGCTGTAGGGGCTACTGCTGCAGCCTGCCTTACCCTAATATTATATTAAGAATGATATGATAAAGAAATGATATTTAAGGGAGAACGATAGCAGATGATAAAATAAAACCGCTCCCTTTGATGGTTAAATGATAACTAACTTTATTAATTCACAATGCACATGATACAAATTAATATGATCCGCGACAATGCAAGCATACTCATTTTTATGTACGGTTGTCGGTTGGCAACAACCCGTACATCCTGCGCCCCCCGAAAGATGGCGAGGTTGATACAAAATACAAACGAAAAACTACATCATACAATGATACACTATAAACTACTCAATAAAAATTGTATAGAAGATATTTTAAAAATGTAAAAAGTAAAACATAAAATTGATATAAAAAGTGATAGATAAAATTATTAAATTACTGTTTAATGTAAAAACAAAAGAGTAAATTATTTGCCAAAAAACAATATTTATCTTATGATAAAAGCATGATAGCATTATTCATTCAATTCACTTAATCTAACAGAACGACCAAACATAGGGGAAGTGCTTTTATCGAGGCTTAACACTGATTGTCTGATTTCACCTGATACATTTCGAACATTCGGGACACTCGAGAACACTTCACTAATTGCCTTTTTATTTAGTACATTCACATCACTAACACTAACACTGCGCTGGACTCCCGCGCCAGCGGCAGGGGCGGGGGCGGCAGCAGGGGCGGCGGGGGCGATGTCCGTGTCGCGCGTGCCGCGGGACGCCTCCCCGCCCGCCAGCTGGCGCCTCCGTCGTAGCCGGCGAAACACTACGACACCGCCGATGATGATGAACAAGCTGACCATGATGTATCCCAGAGCATAATGATGGACATCGTGCACACTAAAGTCCATAGTATTAACTGATTGTTCCTTTATTTCTGATATCTGCGTCTTTAAAACTTCCAACTCACCTTCATGGTTTTCTAACTTAGGTATATCGATCGAGGAAGTGTTAATGATATTATTCAAGACGGAGGACTGGGGTATTTCGAGCTTTTGATTGATATCTAATCGGTTGCTAAAGTAGTTGTGGGAATAAATTGTGAAATCATCACCCTTTAAAATGCACATAGGACCTAAGCCTATGACTCCGCTGCCTATCAGTACCTGTGACGTAATCCCAGCTGGGCAAATTAGCCGGACACTGCATTGTTCGCAACAGGTGTACAGCCACTCGTTATCTGCGTGTAATTTTATCCAGCGCTCTTTGCAACGTGATAGCTCCGACTTGCATAGCGGTAGGTCAGTATCGCCGTCGACGATGTTGACATCACAAATTGATTGTTTGATCTTCGTAGTATAAACAGGGCTATTAAGAAAGCATAAAACTTTCTCATTTGATAAATGCCGACATGATTGAAGATCCGATTCTGATAAAAGGATAAGGGAATCCTTGTTGATATTAAACCCAATATAGGGAAACTTCGTAGTTAATTGATAGTACTTCTGATCTTTCTTCTTAGGTAAGCTTATGATTTTGTTGAGCTCAAAAATTTCGTTGTTTAATATAGGAATCTTGACCTCAGCAATGAGATATTTATCTGTGACTCTCGCGGCAACTCTCAGTAGCTTATAAAGCTGAATGATATTTGAGCCGTCCGTCGGTAGCACGAGCTCCCTTTGCAAACGACCTGATATTATATTTATTTGATTTTGCAGTTGTTCCGGTGATAAAAAATTTGTGCTGATATGACCTTGATTAATTTCAGTGAGAGTCGCAATTAGAGTATCCTGAATACGTCTAATTTTGGAAATGATGATATGAGCAACTAACGACGAAAAAGTGATATAAGTGGAACGTGATGAATATTGTTTAACTTGATACACTTCAGAGGCCAAATCCTTGATATGATTTTCGATAAGAGAAAATTGTTTTTGCATGACATCCTCGTGCCTCTTCACTATGTTATACTCGGCCTCTATGACAAGAGTTTGATTATGTAAAAGTGTTTGTAAATGATTCTCATTTTGCTGAATACACTCTATGTCCTGCTGGTACTGCGTGGCGAACCTTTCATCTAGGACACCAAATAGGGTGTTTGCAATGTAACCAACGCCATTAATTAACCCTCTCTTCTCTTCTATTTAATTGATTTTTCAGCAGCTGATTAAAATGATCTATCTCGTCAAGCTCGTGTTCCAGTTGCAAGGTAATAGATTGATAATCTTGACAAGACCCATTCTCCTTTATGTGCGTAACATATTTTTTAATATTTTCGTAGCCTTGCCAATATGTAGACATATTATAAAAAATAACAAGAGTCCACTCGTCTCTTATATGTTGCAGGTCCGCGATTTTATCAAAATAAATGCTTTGATTTGTGTTTACAAGCGTGACCATAAAATCCTTCTGAACTTGTTGTAAGCTCGGTGATAAAAGGAATGACATAAACATTAAAATAGTCATGAAAAAGTTTTTAAAGTTGATACGCCGAGGACGCCGAGACCTCGTGTTACTTGATTCTGGAGCCGATATCTCCTGATTGATAGATGCTGATGTCTGATCTTTTACCTCTTCAGACAATAATGGAACTAATTTGATAACTGGCCTCTTAATGATATTATTTTTAGTTTTCAGTGATACAACTCTGACCTGTCCGTCTCTTCCAGGGAAAAGTTCCAGCACACGGCCCATAGCCCATTTTCCCGGAGGTAAGTTTTCATCTTTAATTAGTACAACGTCATCTATTTTGATACCTTTTCCTTCTTTCCTCCATTTAGATCTAACCTGTAGCTGCTGCAAATAATCAGACGACCAACACTTCCAAAATTACTTACTGATAGATTGAACGAGCTGCCATCTCTTTGATAAACACATGGACTCAGGATCCGTTTGGGGCCTGGTGATGATTGGGCCGCCAATTAGGAAATGTCCCGGAGTCAAAACAGGATCCTCTGGATTTTCAGTGAGCGCGCAGAGTGGCCTTGAGTTGAGGCAAGCCTCTATTTGATGGAGGACAGTAGTAAACTCCTCATACGTGAGTTTCTGCTCACCGATGACCCGCTTGATATGAAACTTTAAGCTTTTTACAGCCGCTTCCCACAGACCTCCAGCGTGGGGGTGAGAGGGAGCGTTAAAATGCCACTCTACTTTCATTTCAGTGATTTTATCGAAAAATTCTTGATTGATGGTAGCTACAATCTCCTGATACTCCTTTTTAAGTAGCTTGTTGGCGCCTATAAAATTAGTTCCGTTGTCACTATAGACATGGGATGGAACCCCTCGTCGTGAACAAAATCTCCGGAATGCACCAAGAAATGATGGCGTGCTTAAATCTGATACTAACTCTAGATGAACTGCCTTTGTTGCTAAGCAGATGAAAACTGCAATGTAGCCTTTGGTTGTTCGAACGCCTCGTCCTTTATTCAATTTTAGGTCTACATGCCCGGTGAAGTCGATGCCACTATGAGTGAACGGTCTGGAAGGAACTACTCTCGGCTGAGGTAAGTCTGCCATAATTGGTTGATATTTATACTGACTAAATCGACGACACTTAACACATCGCCTTAATTCCCTCTTCACTGTAGACAATCCGCTAATAATCCAATAGTTATTCCTGATATAAGCTAGTGTCAGTCGGGCTCCACCATGTAACGTAGTGATATGTGCTTGATCAATGATAAGAGAAGTAAATCTACTATGGCTACTCAATATGATAGGATGCTTCGCGGTCCAATTTATATGTGAGTTCTTCAAACGACCGCCAACTCTCAATAATCCATTTTCATCAATAAAAGGATTCAAACTTGATAATTTGCTATTCTGATGAGCATGTCCTTTTGCCTTGATATATGATAAATCCTCGCTAAAATCTATAGCTTGAATAGTTTTAATGATAATATTATATGCATTGTTCATTTCCACGAGTGACAATGTTTTTGCTGTGTCGGACGGTTTCCGACTTCGAGTGATGAAACGTAAAACCCATGCCACGGTTTTCGCAATAAAAGTAATAGAACTGTGATTACTTAACAATTCTAATATAAAGTCAACCTTATTGCAATGTAAGGCTGTGTTCACACTGCAAGAAACCTTTTTAATTTCAATATCAGGTTCTGCGTATGATGGTCTAAGAATTTGGTCAGGTTCGAAAGAAGTGAGCCATTCCGGCCCTTCCCAAAACAAACGATGGCCAGCCAACTTCTTGACTGATATTCCTCGAGTCGCACAATCTGACGGATTTGATTCCGATTGTACATAATTCCAGTTCGACGATGGTACAATTTCCTTGATCTGTTGAACCCGGTTTGCAACAAATTGCTTCCATCTTGATTGTTCGCCATGAATCCACCCTAACACGATCTTTGAATCCGTCCATGCATATATTTTAACATTCGTGATAGGCAGGGTATTCTCCACCTTCCGAATCAGCTTTGATAAAAGAAGTGCACCTGATAATTCTAGTCGAGGTAGCGACATGTTCTTGCTTAAAGGCGCTAATTTTGTTTTTGCAGTTATTAAACGCGATGTGCGCTCGCCTTTATAATTTGTTGCAACACAATATACGGTGCAAGCGTACGCTTTTGCTGATGCGTCGCTGAAACCATGTATTTGATACGTACATTGAAGGTTACCAATGCATCGTGGGATTTTTATGTTCTTGATATTTTTAAAATCTGTTCGTAATTCAGTCCACTCTTGAATGATGTCACTTGATAACTTTTCATCCCATGATTCCACCGTGACCCATGCCTTTTGAAATAGTAACTTAGCCTTAATTGATATTGGTGATATCCAACCAATGGGGTCAAATAACTTAGAGATATCTGATAATAGTTCCCGTTTAGTGTGATATTTCGGTTCCGATTCAAATTGATAATCATATGTAAACGTATCTGATGATGGATTCCACTTAAGGCCTAACGTTTTACGGGATTCCGAGCAACGAAACTCGTACGGATTATTTAATTGATCGCATGATAAATCTTGTAGAAGCTGCGGCTCGTTGCTTGACCATTTGCGTAGGTTCATACCAGCTCCGCGTAAGATGCTTATCAACTGCTTCTGCACTTCCTTCGCCGTCTCTAGATCGTTACAGCCTCCCAGATAGTCATCCATATAAAATCTATCTCTTAACTCGATTGCGCCCAAAGGGTACTTTTCAGCATCGTCTATAGCCAGCTGCTTCAAAGTCCTCATTGCCAAGAACGGTGCTGCCTTCGTGCCGTACGTCACAGTCGTGAGTCTATAATTTTGAAGAGGTACATCACATGAGCTCCTCCAGACCACCGATTGAAGATTTTGATGAGCCTCTTGGACTAGGATTCTTCTGAACATCTTCTCCACATCTGATGTCATCACAAATTTATATTGGCGCCAAGATATGATAAGAGCCTGTAGGTCGGCTTGTAAATTCGGGCCTTGCTCCATCACGTCATTTAAACTCAGACCTGATGATGTTTTAGATGAGCCATTGAAGACCACCCGCAATTTGGTGGAAGTGGAGTTTAAATTGAGTACGCCGTGATGGGGAAAATAATATGATGGACCCTCACTAGACTTGGTATATGGAACCATGTCTCCTAGTTCTTGATATTCCCTCATGAAATTTTTGTAGCTGTCCGAAAATGTTTGATTTTGAGCCATTTTGCGCTCTAACTGATAAAATTGGGCAACTGCTTTCGGACGTGATGAGCCAAGTTTTTCCTCAAAATTTGGTTTCATAGGAAGACATACTTCATACATGCCACTTTCCAAACGTTTTGTAGTCGAAGCATATAAGTCTTCACAAAACTGTTCTCCGGCTGATAGTGATGATGATTGTTCGACTGATATCTCCTCCATCTCCCAATACTTTGATAAATCTGATACATTGTTAATAACCACGTGGCAGTTAAATGTTCTAACATTACCAGACAAAATCCAGCCTAGCCTGGTCTGCTGCGCAATAGGAGCCTGAGGTGGCCCTCTGATAAGTCCACTCATTAATATTTGAGAATAGACGCTGGCATCTAATAATAAATCAATAGGACGGGAAATATTATAATCCGGATCCGCTAAGTTGATATGCTGCAAGTGTGACCATGATTTTTTAGTAAAAGAAATATTTGGCAAATTATTTACAACACGTGAAATGATCATAGCTTGTGTCGTAAAGCTAAAGTCATGATAAATAGAGTGACATTCAATTTCCAGCAGTCCTTTGCTCTGCTTTGATCCGTAGCCTATTCCTGATACTGATGCATGATATTTATGTCGTCGGAGTCCTAACATCTGTGCCGCATTTTCTGATATCAAAGAAATTTGAGACCCCTGATCCAAAAGTGCTCGAAGAGTGATAAGAGAGCCGTCAGCTGATACAACCTTCAATAAAACTGTGGTCAACAAAATTTCTTCATTTTCTCCGGCGGCGAAATTGACGTTATGCTGCTTACTAACATGCTTAATCTCATTTTGGCTACTTTCAGGGCGAACTATTTTTTCAGTATTTATAAAAGCCTCATGCAACAAAGAATTATGGTCACCCTGGCATTCTTTGCAACGCTTTGTAGAAATGCATGGATTGTCAAAATGCTTGTATAGACAATTCCTACAAACTTGATGTTTCGCAATTGTTTGTAACTTCAACGCTGGTGTCATATTAATAAATCGCCTGCATTTAAATAAATCATGATTAAAATAACATAATGGGCATTTCGCAGAACGAGTATGATAAGTTTTACCCTGATACTTTTCACGCCTAAAATTTCTTGCAGGTTGATACGATGATGATGATGACCTTGGGTTGGTTACATGCTTCGATGTTGTAGGTGGAAAAACATCCCGCTCCTTTTTATGCATCGGTTCCAACGCAATGAACTTCGACTCTAAAAATGTGATAAATTCTGATAACTCAGGTAATTCTCGCGGCGCCTTTCTGGCTTCCTTGTAATCTTTTAACGTTTCGACGTCTAGCTTTTTTGATAGCAGATGAACAAGCAAGGGATCCCAGGTGTTGGTGTCCACCCCCAGGTTGTGGATGGCGTGGATGCACTCGACGGACGTGTCATGTAATCTTTTAATTTCATAGGCCGACTGCTTCTGAAGACTCGGCTGATTAATCAGCGTCTCAATTTGGTTGGTAAATAAAAGCTGCTTATTGTCATACCTATGAACTAAAATATCCCAGGCTGTTAAATAATTTTCAGATGATATATGCAGGTGCTGGATCAATCGCTCAGCTTCTCCTCTTACCTTTCCTTTCAGGTGCTGCATTTTCTGGGCATTCGTCAGCGAGCTATTATTGTGTATTGCTTCACTGAATAAATCAAAGAATGTGGGCCACTGAGAGTATTTACCGGTGAAGATAGGTATCTCCAGCTGCGGAGTCGATTGCTGGGTGTGAGCTGTAGATGATAATTTTCTATGGAGCGCCCTCTTGATATCCTTGTACTCCTTCTCGTAAGTGCTATATTCTTCTTCGTATTCCAAATCAGAACCTTGCAAAAAATCATCTAATTCTAAATGCTGCGTGTCAATAATATTCCACCGACTTTTTAGATTTCGGAGCTCCTCTTCTAACTCCCACTTCTCTGTGATTTCTTCGATACTGATGGCATTAATTAAGCGGCTCAATGATCTAAAATTTGTGCGCTGCTTTGATAACAATTCTTGAATTCTTTCAGGCGGAGCAGCCGAAGATTTGTCCATCATGATAAATCAGAAAAATAAAATATATGATATAAAAGGAACAATCTTACTTGAGTCAGCTGCTCGGGATACGAAACAGCAAACCTGCGACCTGCGACGTCACGATGATGACGAGCAGACCTCCCGGCCCGCCAAATGATGATAACACTCACAAACACTCCACCAATTCACATACAGTATTTAAACAGTACACCACGGTTTGAGCTTAGCAAAAAGTCACTTAAAACTGATATTGATATGATAAAGTACCGATAAAAGTTTTGATAAATTAATTTTAAGCTCAAAGTAAAGTCCACAGTCCACACACTCGCGCCGATATATTATGATAAAAGTTCTGATAAACTTTATTTCCGAAGGACCAAAAAAAATATAGGTGTAGGGGCTACTGCTGCAGCCTGCCTTACCCTAATATTATATTAAGAATGATATGATAAAGAAATGATATTTAAGGGAGAACGATAGCAGATGATAAAATAAAACCGCTCCCTTTGATGGTTAAATGATAACTAACTTTATTAATTCACAATGCACATGATACAAATTAATATGATCCGCGACAATGCAAGCATACTCATTTTTATGTACGGTTGTCGGTTGGCAACAACCCGTACATAAGCCTTTATTCAGACATTTACATTTTGCTTCTTTTACTTTTTTATACTTTATGCACTAATTTTCCTTAACTAAATCTGATTGCCTTTTGGCAAAGGCCTCCCCTAAACTCTCCCACAATTGTCTATCCATAGCCTTCCTGCTCCATGTTGTACCTGCTATTGCTTTTACCTCATCCTCCCATCTTTTCTTTTGCCTTCCTCGTCTTCTTTTTCCTTCTCGTGGGTACCATAGAGTGACATCTTTGGCCCATTTGTTTTTCCTATTTCTTATAATATGTCCTATCCATTTCCACTTTAGCCTCTTAACTGTATATGTCACATCTGTTACCCCAGTTTTTGTCCGTATTTCTGTCAGTTTAATTTTTTCTTTTAGTTTGACGTTTAACATGCTCCTTTCTATGCTGTTTTGACAAACCTGTAGGGATTTGCGTTGTTTTTCCGTTAGTGCCCATGTCTGGCAGCCATATGTCATGCATGGCAATATGCAAGTGTTAAAAATTTTCTTCTTGTCTGTCATTGAAAACTGGGGATTTTTCATTATCTCTTTAAATGACCAGGGGGGTTATTATGAGCTCTTATATCCAGCCAGTTTCCAGCCAGTTTACAAGCCGTGTCTATGCAATGGCCTGTAAATTGGCCTGTAAACTGGCTGGATATAAGAGCTCATAATAACCCCCCTGTACCTCTTCCAGGCATTGTTTATTCTTAAATCTATTTCTTTCTGTATGTGATCTTCTGGCGAAATTATTTGACCTAAATATGTATATTCGTTTACATATGCTATGGTGTTGTTATTTACCTTTATCTCCTTTTGTTCTCCATTGGTCATCAATTTAGTTTTTCCTGTATTCATTGAAAGACCCACTATTTCGCTCTCGTTTGCCAGCTGCTGAACCATAATTTGTAAATTTTCAGGTGTTTCTTCAATAATAATTAAATCATCTGCAAATCTCAAATGGTTAAGTTTTTCTCCGTTTATATTTATTCCATATTTATCCCAATCTAACTTTCTAAATACCTGTTCCAACACGGCTGAGAAGAGCTTAGGCGATAGTGGGTCTCCCTGTAGTAGAAGCATTAATATTGTAAAAATATGCACCTTAGTAGCACTGAAGTTTTAACATTTCGCTATTCTATTTACTTATGTAAAATGACTCCAAATAAATCATTGTAAAACCAAAAATAGTAAATGATCACCAAAATTAGTAATTTAAATAATAATAATATAATAATGATAATGGGATTTAAGTATAAGTAGGGTAGGATAGGTGTCCGTCTGTTATCTCTTCAGGCCCAAACTGCTGAATATAACAAAATATGGAGTTATAAATAATTATAATACTTTTTTTGTTAATATGCTTCCATTTTTGTCAATCATAGTGATTTATTTGGACAGAAATATCGCATTGATTTGCTCGCTTTGGTGATCATTTACCATATTTGGTGATCATATACTATATTTTGTGATAATTTACTATATTTGGTAATCATTTACTATATTTGGTGATCAATGATCATAATACTATACTTGGTGATCATTTACTTTATTTGGCGTTCGATTACAATTTGGTGTAGCCGTGACTAAAATAGCTGGTAGTATTGCAATTTTAGACTTTCTTTTTTTGGTGGTAAATATCTTTTTTTGGTAAACAAGTTTAGGGTATCAGTGCATTTTTTGGTGGTCATTATATTTGTTCCCCTTCTTAATTGCAACCAAGTAATTCAAGATAGAAATTAAAAATCTATGAAATACCCTATTATAATATTATTATGATTGCAGGCAAAATCCTCCTGTTCTACGTGATATTCTACGCGGCGCTGGCGGCGCTGTTCGCCGTGTGCATGGCGACGTTCCTCCAGCACTACATCAACCCGCGCGTGCCGCGGCTGCAGCAGGACTACGGCGTGATCGGCACCAGCCCCGGCCTGGGCTTCCGACCGCTGCCCGAGGACGTCCGCAGCACGCTCATCTGGTACAAGGGCACAGGATACGACAGCTACAGCTACTGGGAGGACCAGCTCATTGATTTCCTGTCGGGTATGTTTTTTTCGTTTTCAGTAGGTAATTGGTAAAAGGTGAAAGGGAGTTCTTCTACATGACCATGATAATATGATTTGCTAAGTTTTAATCCGCGAGATGAATCATACAGAGATTACTCTAATATCATGAAGGTTCATGAGCCATGACTCGTATGTCGTGTCGTGTGACGGACGAAAGTGGGTCAGTGGGTCAATCTGATATTTTAGTTTTTACTATCCGATGTATTATATTCCTCTATGGCAGAGGTTACACGATCAGTATTTCATCAATCTGATCCATCAATCCTGATCACATTGATGAAATACTGATCGTCTAACCTACTGGAATGATGGATTGATTTTTTTTTAATATGAACTTTTTTAAAACAATCAGTATTCCGTCAATCAGATTGATGGATCAGATTGATGAAATACTGATTGTGTAACCTCTGCCTATGGTTTAAGCGCTTGAATAGGACTCATTCGTGTCTGGGACTGTCTTGTTATACAAGATAATAATTGTTTTCCTTGTTACACCCTGTATAGTACTATTCAATACATTTCTCATTTAAACACACAAGATACTTATTGGCAGTATATAAGAAGAAGGGTCAGACGGCGGGCGCCGGTCAGAACATCTACAACTGCGACTTCCAGAACCCGCCGCCGCCGGGCAAGGTGTGCGACGTGGACATCCGCGACTGGCACCCCTGCACGCAGGAGAACCACTTCTCCTTCCACAAGTCCTCACCCTGCATCTTCCTCAAGCTCAACAGGTACTATACTCGAATTGCCGAATTCTGTCCGTAGCGGTCATTGACCCCACTTGTCAAAAAACTTGTCATATCTGAAAGACGAGCCAAGCGAAGCGCAAGGGCACTACCTACCTTTTCTCGATTTCATAATTTTCCATACAAACCGCGATTGACAATGAAGTTTATGAATGAACAAATGTTTATAGTCTGAGGGCAGTATCGTATTTTGCATACTCGATATGAACTCAGTATGAAGTATATTATTATCTTCAAAATTATAAATAGTTGGAGATTTTCATTCTAATAGATACCAAGAGGTTATACAATGAATCTATAATATATACTACCCACACCGGTTTCGGTAACGGTGGCCGGTTTCATTAAAACAAGGTCAGGTACGCAGGAGTAATTTTTATAGTGCCCAAGTGTGTGCGCAGTACACAAGAGCACTCTCTATTCCTTTACTCTCATAACCCAGTGGGACGGAAGACTGACACGACTGGCGAGAGATCAGGCGCAGGACCGACTTTTACATGCCCATCCGACGCATGGATCATCTTACTTGTCAGACAATCAGGTGATCAGCCTGCATTGTCCTAACCAAACTTGGAAATAACATGTTTCCAACGCGGGAATCGAACCCACGACCTCCGAGTCAAGAGCGACGCTCTAGACCACTGGACCACGGAGGTGTTAATCTATAATAGTGTCTACTATAACGGCAAAAAACGTGATGTGTGATGATAATATTAAAAGACATCACTTTTTTAAGGCGTTTGTCTCCTTTGTATATGTTACGCTCAAAGACCGAAAACGCTCAGTGAGCGAAAAAATAGCTCACAACGCGTTGTGGTCACAGTGAAACAGCCACGATGCGAAATTCGCGTTGTGGCTCTAATGAAAACGGCCACGACGCGTTCTGGCAATCACAAAAAGACCAAAACGCGAAATTCGTGTCGCAGCTGATATGCTATTCGTTTTTCTTGATTTATTAGGGTACGCGCCCACTTCGTCGGCGCGTGCCGGGGCGTGTCGGGGCTCAGCGCAGCGCAAAATGTGCTATAATAGCACACTGTTGCCGGGTCGGGTCGCATCGCATTGACGGATTTTGAGTACCTTGGATAGCTCCAGTGTGACCACTCTTAAATCACTCGTGACTCGATATACAAAGTCTCAGTGTGCTCACTCCTTTAATCGTCCGTAGGTATAGAAGATTATAATTTATAATATTATTTGAACTACCACGCGTACTACAAAATATTTTTTCTTTAACTAAATCACTGCATAACGTGTAATAGTTCCATACTATCCGTACTAATATTATTACTGTCTATCTGTCTGGTGCAACGTGTTGTTTGTTGTTTTTTTTTAATATAAAGTAATCTGATCTCAATAAATAATAAGAATATAGTTTTGGTTAAAGAAAAATATAGATTGGTTAAAGAAAAATGTAGTACGCGTGGTAATTTAAATATTATAATCTTCCATACCCTTGGACGATTAATAAATCAAGAACAAATCAAGAAAAACGAATAGCATATCAGCTGCGATACAAATTTCGCGTTATGGTCTTTTTGTGATTGCTACATAGAACGCGGCGTGGCCGCCACACATTAGAGCCACAACGCGAATTTCGCATCATGGCTGTTTCACTGTGACCACAACGCGTTGTGAGCTATTTTTTCGCTCACTGAGCGTTTTCGGTCTTTGAGTGTAACATATACCTACAATTATTATTATTAGTCACTATTGCCTACCAAACCTAAACGTTAGCATTATATAGTTATTTAATTATTTCAGAATCTTCGGCTGGCGGCCCGAGTTTTACACCGGGGAGGACGATCTGCCGCAGGACATGCCGGTCGGCCTGCAGGCGCAGATAAGGAACATCACCAGCGACAACATTCATCGTGTATGTTATTTCAAATGTTAAAAATATATTTTGTCGACTCTTTTCGACCTTAATACTCGACAGTAAAGAGGTTAACTGTACGAGTAACACGGCGGATAAGCTATATCTACATATCCTGTGTAGATAAAAATGTTTCAACATTTTATTCATTAAAATACATTATAAAATTAAGTGTTGATAATAATATAATATAATGTATTAATAAGTACTATTAACTAAAATGCTACTAAATTTTTTATATTAAGTATACATTATAATATTGGAACAAGAGAATACAGAGAAATAGAAAGGTGAAACGCAGTATTAGAAGAGACATGTGAGAAGGTATCACAAAAGGAAAGTCATAGACAGCCTAAAGGACAAAAAAGGTAGAAGATTTTATTGTAAAAGCGTATACACTATACATCACTACATCACTACATATTGTTACGAATGCGGACACGTAGTGTCATCTAGCGGCAACCAGGCGAAACCATCACAGACAGCGTAAATCCCCTATTCAATACCAGATGCCGCTACTTGTATGTTTTTGTTACCTGCGCGTACCTGCTCGAGAATTTTCCCACGGTTGTTTACATGTGGATGCGAATTGTGGAATATTCTCGTAAGGTCTAGAGCTCGCCCCGATCCGTATAAATACGCGGCTAGACGGGCCGGCCAGTCAGTCTTCGAATGTTTTCGAGTGAGCGATAATCAAAGCGACTTCGCAAGTGAGAAACAAGTGACTTAGTGAGTGAACCAGTGATAGTGCTTAGTGTTTGTGAGTTAGTGCATAGTGTTTGGACCTAGTGCTTAGTGTTTAGACATAGTGATCTAGTGTGTGTAAGTGTAGTGTAAATAAAAGTCTTCAAGAGAGTCACCAGGTCTTTTTCTCCGAATCATCGAACCTCAGCACGTAACAACTGGTGTCGGAAGTGAGATTTGGAGATGCCATTGACTCCGAGAGAGGACTTCAAGGGGAGTGTCAGGACAAGGGCACAGCGAGCTGCTGCCATTGACTCCGAGAGAGGAGTTCAAGGGGAGCGTGAGGACAACGGCGCAGTGCCATTGACTCCGGGAGAAGACTTCGAGGGAAGTGTCGGGACAAGGGCGCAACGGGCTGCGGAGGCCACACCCACTGGGGACCAAGCTCCGCCCACTGCGGGGCAGGCCCCACCCACTGGCCCCGCCCACCGGGACCCGCCCACTGGCCACGCCCCTCAGGCCCCGCCCACTTTGGGTGTGGCCACGCCCACTGGCTCCGCCCACCAGGCCACGCCCACTCAGGCCACGCCCACTGGCCCCGCCCACCAGGCCCCGTCTGCTCAAGCCCCGTCAACTGGCTCCAGCCACCATGCCTCGTCTGTAGCTTCTACAGCACCGCAAATGGCTCTTCATTTAGAAAGTTTAATTAAATTAATGGAGTCACAAGACCGCAAGCTCGGCGCTTTGCAGGAGTCCCAAAGAGCTGAAAGTCAGGCTTTGCAAGATTCTCAAAGGGCAATGATGGAGGCACAAGACCGCAAACTCGGCGCTTTGCAAGAGTCACAAAAGCAACAAAAGGACCTTCAAGAAAAGGCGCTTCTGGCAATAAAGGATGTTAGTGACACGGTGACCAAGCTCCGGAAAGATGTCGACATAATGGAAGAACGCATTACCGGGCTAGGAGTGGATATGGAAAATGTGAAAAGTGGCCTCACAGAACTTCAGAAGTGGAAAGTGCGCCTGGAAACCACAGGAGTCGCGACGTCGAGTGGAACTACCGGAGTAGTGGTACAAGGACCAAAAGTTAAAGTGCCACCATACGACGGTACTACTTCTTGGAACGCTTATCGTCAGCAATTCCAGACGGTTGCTACTGCCAACGGATGGACTGAAGACCAATGCCTGACCGCTCTCACTGTTGCGCTCAGAGGGCAAGCTTTGTCGGTCCTGGAAGCACACACAGGAAATGGGTTCCAAGATCTGATGGAGGCGCTTGAATCCAGATACGGGGAGCGACACCTGGAGCACGTGTTCCGTGCCCAACTTCGTGACAGAGTCCAACGCTCAGGAGAGGGACTACAACAATGGGCGTTGGAAATTGAAAAACTGGTCAAGAAGGCACATCCAGGAGCAGACTCCAAGATGGTTGACTCAAACACTATTCAAGCCTTTGTCGACGGAATCAGGGATCTGGAAGTCCGAGCTGCAGTAAGGCTACGTCACCACACCTCGCTAAAGGAAGCGTTGGCGCATGCTCTAGAGGTCGAGGCTGTCCGGCGTGACATACGGCAGACCTATAAAATCCGCGAGGTCTCGGAGGAAGTGAAGGAGGTCAAGGCTCCTACGAAGAGAAGTTTTGGAGCCATGTGCTACAAGTGCGGCGAAAGGGGCCATCTTCAGCTCAACTGCCCGCAGAAGGATACCCAGATGGCAAGAATGAAAAGGCTTGAGGAACAGATGGAGGAGCTGAAGAAGCAAAGGGCTTCGTCCCCTGCCCGGGAGCAGGGAAACGAATAAAAGCCAGGACTGAGGGGCGAGTACTGGCTGATGCGGAGGGAGCCCCGATAACCGTTATCTCCCAAGCATGCAGCGGGAATAGTCTTGTGATTCAGGGGACTATTAACAGGACGGATTGCAAAATGACTCTAGACACAGGAGCCTCTAGAACGATAGTGAACCCAAATCTGGTAAAAGCCGCAAGACGACACAAGAGGAGAATTAACTGTCGGCTCCTTACTGCCTCCGGTCAGCCAATACCCGTCCTGGGAGAAATGTCAGTTACGATTAATGTAGGGGGGTCCTCATACACTCATGACGTTATCGTGGCTGAAATAATGGATGATTGCATCTTGGGCTTGGATTTCATGAAGAAGCACAACTGCAGGATTAATGTCGCTGACGGAGTTTTCCAGTGTGGCGAAGAAGAAATTTTCATCCTTGGAGGCGCCTGCGGGAAAGTCGCATGTGTAAAGGAAATCATTATACCTGGACGAGCGGAAGCCCGGGTGCTGGTGAAACTACCGCCAGCTGGAAAGAACAAGTCTAACAGATGCGTGTTGATCGAAGATACACCCACCAAGACATCAGCACGAAAACTGATGACGGCAAGAACCCTTGTTAGTGGAAGCAGTCACGCTGTGGTCCGGGTTTTGAATCTTGGTGAACGCGAGATCTGCTTGAACAAAGGTGACGTCATTGGAAAGTGCGAGGAAGTTGTCTGGATGAGAAAGTGCAGTTCGACAACAAACGCAGACCCAGCAAACAGCAGCAACAATGGATTAGTGACTGAGCTACTCGATGACTGCAAGAGTAATCTGACTTATTCGCAGAGCATGAAAGCTAAGAAGTTTTTACAGCGCCACGCGAATATCTTCTCCAGTCAGGAAGGTGACCTTGGAAGAACGTCGATGGTTCAGCACAGGATAGATACCGGAAACGAGAACCCGATTCGTCAACGAGCAAGACGGATACCAATTGCAAAGGAGAAGGAAGTGGAAGGCCTTTTGGAGGACATGAGAAGGCATAAAATAATTGAACCGTCTGCAAGTCCGTGGTGCTCACCTGTGGTATTAGTGAAGAAGAAAGATGGCAGCACAAGATTTTGTGTGGACTACTGGCGTCTCAATGATGTCACTAAGAAGGACAGCTACCCATTACCTCGGATCGACGACACTCTGGATACCTTGAGTGGCATGAAATGGTTTTCGACCCTGGACCTGAAATCTGGATACTGGCAGGTGGAAATTCATCCAAAAGACAAGGAGAAGACAGCTTTTTCCACCGGTAAAGGTTTATGGCAGTTTAACGTCATGCCCTTTGGATTGTGCAACGCACCTGCCACATTTGAGCGACTCATGGAGTGTGTACTGGCAGGCTTAGTTGGGGAGGCTTGCTTAGTCTACTTGGACGACGTCATCATTGTTGGCCGCGACTTCGAGGACCATTTGCGAAACTTAGAACGAGTTTTCGCCAAAATAGAGGGGGCCAAGTTAAAGTTGAATCCGAAAAAGTGTCGTTTATTCAGGAGTAAGGTCAATTATCTCGGCCATGTTATCTCCAGTGATGGAATCCAGACGGACCCGGAGAAACTGGAAGCAGTTCAAAATTGGCCAACCCCTAAGAACAAGACCGAAGTGCGAGCATTTCTCGGCCTATGCTCCTACTACAGGCGTTTTGTTAAGGGATTCTCGGAGATAGCCAAGCCATTACACCGGCTGACAGAAGATAAACGACAGTTCATCTGGGACGAGACTACTAATAAAAAAATAAAAATAAAAATTGTTTTATTTCTGAATAGATTTTAAAAAAATGCTTTCAGAACGTTGATACTACTGGTGCCTACCACCGGTTCGGGAACTAGCCCGGCGAGAAGAACCGGCGTAAGAAACTCGCACGGGGCCCACTTTTTTACCAAAAAAAGTGAGGAAAAATTAATCTTTTATATTACTGAAGATTCTTTTCAGAAACTGAAGAAACATCTGTGTGAAACACCAATCCTGGGGTATCCACAACCTGAAGGTCAGTTTATAGTCGACACGGACGCAAGCAACACGGCCATTGGAGGGGTGTTATCTCAAAAACAGGGTGAAAGAGAAGTTGTGATTGCGTATTTCAGCAAATCTTTATCCAAGCCAGAGAGAAACTACTGTGTGACAAGAAGAGAACTCTTGGCTGTTGTAAAGACGCTACAACATTTCAGCAAATACCTCATCGGCAGACAGTTTTTACTGCGAACTGATCACGCAGCCTTGAAGTGGCTACTGCAATTCAAGAACCCAGAAGGTCAAGTAGCACGATGGATTGAGCAGCTCCAGGAGTACGACTTCAAGACCGAACACCGCAGCGGAAAGTCGCATGGGAACGCCGACGCACTCTCACGAAGGCCGTGTTCAGAAGACTGCAAACATTGTGTTAAGCAGGAATCTAATGAAGTGACAATAAAGTTAACGAGAACAAGTCCTTTGGGCCCATGGGAGAATGATGCTATGAGAGAGGCTCAAGAAACAGATGACGACCTTCGGCACATCATCACATGGAAGAAACGGGGTGATGTAAAACCAATCTGGAGTGAGGTTGCACCCACGGGCGCTGTCACTAAGGCGTACTGGGCGCAATGGGAGAGTCTGGTACTTCAAAACGGAATACTCTACCGGAAATGGGAGAAGACTAACGGCAGAGAGTTCCATCTTCAGATAGTTGTCCCAAGAGCGAGAGTACCAGATATTCTCCGTGAAATGCACGATGGCGTATCAGGAGGTCATCTAGGTGTCAAGAGGACGTTAACAAAAGTGCGGGAACGATTCTACTGGTTGCATTGTCGAGATGACGTGCAGAATTGGTGCCGCAAATGTACTACTTGCGCTGCAGTGAAGGGACCACAAACCAGGAGCCGTGGGAACCTGCGGTTGTATAACGTTGGCGCACCGTGGGAACGAATTGCAGTTGACGTAGCCGGGCCATTTTCTGTAACGGAGTCGGGAAACAAGTATTTCATGGTCGTCATGGACTACTTCACCAAGTGGCCTGAAGTGTTCGCCATACCAAACCAAGAAGCTACAACAATTGCTTCTAAGCTAGTGGAAGAAGTGATATCTCGCTTTGGTGTGCCTCTGGAAATCCATTCCGATCAGGGCAGGAATTTCGAATCGCAGGTCTTCCAGGAAGTGTGTAGAATCTTGGGAATGCATAAAACGAGGACCACCGCGTACCATCCACAGTCTGATGGAATGGTTGAGAGATTTAACCAGACCCTTGAGAGGCATTTGGCGAAATTGGTAGATGAAAAACAAAAGGATTGGGACAAGTACATACCGCTCTTCCTTCTGTCGTACCGTACCGCCGAGCATGAGAGCATAAAGGCTACCCCGGCATATGTCAATTACGGTAGAGAACTACGAGTACCAGTAGACCTCTTGACAGGAGGGTCACCGGAGGAACCAAAGACCGTACAAGACTATGTCTGCGATTTGAGGGAAAAGATGCGCTATATACACGCCATGGTTCGGGAGAATGGGTTACATTCAAGTGAGAACATGAAGACCAGATACGACCGGAAATCGAACACGAGTGGCTTCGAAGAAGGGACACTGGTGTGGCTGCATAACCCAACTCGTCGAAAAGGGAAATCTCCAAAGTTGCAGACCAAGTGGGACGGCCCATACAAAGTGGTTACCCGATTGAATGATGTGACTTATAGGATTCAAAAGCAACCAAGAGGGACATTCAAAGTGGTACACATAGACCGTCTGGCGCGTTACCATGGCAGTAACAATGATGCTCGGGACGAGCATCTCTAAGAGGGGAGTAGTGTTACGAATGCGGACACGTAGTGTCATCTAGCGGCAACCAGGCGAAACCATCACAGACAGCGTAAATCCCCTATTCAATACCAGATGCCGCTACTTGTATGTTTTTGTTACCTGCGCGTACCTGCTCGAGAATTTTCCCACGGTTGTTTACATGTGGATGCGAATTGTGGAATATTCTCGTAAGGTCTAGAGCTCGCCCCGATCCGTATAAATACGCGGCTAGACGGGCCGGCCAGTCAGTCTTCGAATGTTTTCGAGTGAGCGATAATCAAAGCGACTTCGCAAGTGAGAAACAAGTGACTTAGTGAGTGAACCAGTGATAGTGCTTAGTGTTTGTGAGTTAGTGCATAGTGTTTGGACCTAGTGCTTAGTGTTTAGACATAGTGATCTAGTGTGTGTAAGTGTAGTGTAAATAAAAGTCTTCAAGAGAGTCACCAGGTCTTTTTCTCCGAATCATCGAACCTCAGCACGTAACAATATTATAAAACAAAGTCGCTGTTTTCCCTCGTGTCCCTTTGTTCCCTTTAATCTTTAAAACTACGCAACGGATTTTGAAGGGGAAGGTTTATAAGTATAATAACATTCATTAAATAGTGGAGAAATACTGTTATTGTTAGGGTTCCTAATGTGATGTCGTAAATAATTACATTTTTTTGCTTACATTGCAAACGCAGGCTGAACCCTACGAGATTTATCAAAATAATGTACGTACTATGTATTGTATGTACACAATGAAAAGGTCTACAGAAAACTTCGCGATAGTCTATCTCTTACTACTACAAAATATAATGGCTAATTTTCGAAGCGATTTTAACCAATACGGCATTAATCCTTATCCAATTAAATATTTTAAATACATTATCGTGCGAAGCCGGGGCGGGTCGCTAGTTTACTTTTAAAGGTCAATGTATAATGTACCTATATGCCTTTACAATAAATGCCCCAGATAACTTTCGTTTTGACGTTTCATTTTGGTGATAACGAAAACGAACCGCGCAACAACAGTATTGCGGCGTCATTTAGTATTATAATAATTTCGTCCTTCATTTACGCTCGTTCTTTCTTTAGTTTCTCAGCTGTTTACAAATTGGATACATCTATCCCCATCACTGTTCTCTTTCTTCAGAGCAACATGGTGTGGGTGTCGTGCGAGGGCGAGACGCCGGCGGACCGCGAGAACATCGGACCGCTGCGGTACATCCCCCAGGCCGGCTTCCCCGGCTACTACTATCCCTACAACAACGCCGAGGGCTACCTCAGTCCGCTCGTCGCCGTGCACCTCCAGAGACCCAAGAGTTAGTAGTGTAGTAGTGAACTTTTTTTTAAATAAAATAAGGGGGGCAAACGAGCAAACGTGTCCCCTAGGAAAGCAACTACCGTCTCCCATGCACACTCGCAACATCAGAAGAGCTGCTGGTGCGTTGCTAGCCTTTAAGAGGGAATAGGCTCTCTTGAAGATTTAAGTGTACTTACTTTGAATTTACACCTACTAAGAATTTGCCGTCCGTCTGACACAATAGGCAACATGGCAACAATAGACACTCGAAATACTAGAAATACTGACAGGATTGACACTAATATATATCTGTAGCCTGTAGTCATTAGGCTACATATTATGATGTACATATTTCTATAGAATCTATAGCCATTAAGGCTTCACTCACACTGGAGCAGAGTCGAAGCGACGCGTCATGTTTTTCGCCAAAGCATAATAATAATAATAATAATATCTATGGACGCTTCACACCACGTCAGTCTGGCCCTATGCTAAGTACCTGAAGGACTTGTGTTACAGGCACCAGACAACGGAAATATATTTAATACTTTTATACTATACATATATTTAAGATTTTTATTATATGATAAATATATTTAATACACATCCATGACCCAGGAACTTTGAAAACTTTTTGTTCCGTCGGCGGGATTCGAACCCGCGACCCCCGGCTTGAGCTACCGACGCGCTCACCACTGAGCCACAGAGGTCGTCAAAATGTAAATAATATGTAATAATGCATATTCGTTTCGACTCTGTCGTGTGATTTGAGTCTAAAAGTGTTGTTTTCAAAAACCCTTTGTGTGGTGACCGTGTTTAGCATCTACTTGACAGTTAAAATTTACTGTAGCCGTTATAATGAATGCTAAAACACAATCTACACTTCTACACTAATATTATAAAGAGGAAACTTGGTTAATATTTGGTCTTTGAATGATTAAAATTGGACGTTTGGCTTTGAAATTATGGCGAAATTAAAATATACGATAGTGGGCGTCACCAAGGCGGGGGTGCGCGACGCGCGTGCGGGAGGAAGACAATCTGTGCAGCGTGCAGCCTGCGTATGACTGGGTCGTCGATGTTAGTATCGGAGTCTGTGAATTGACCTGGGAACCATTTTGGTGACCGTGTCTTTCCTGGGTAGGCTTTTTGCAGCGGTAACCGACATCCACGCGGGTGGAGCCGCGGGCGACCGCTAGTATGATAATATTTAAGCGAGGATCCCTTGCAACAAGCATGTTTCAGCCATATCTTGTGTTGTTGGTAGCGACTAGGTACGCTCTTCAGTAGTAATTCACCTGTAGAATATAATGGTTAATTGAAATGAATTGAATTTCCAGCGGGCATAGTGATCAACATCGAGTGTCGTGCGTGGGCCCGCAACATCATGTACGACAGGAGGGAGAGGATCGGCCTCGTACACTTCGAGATCATGATCGAGTAGACCTAGACCGGTAACAGGGTATACACTATACGTTATACATAATTCCACTACGGTTATAGAAACAGTAGAAACAGTGGATTAATCATGTTAACACTATAGTCAGAACAATTTAAGGTAGCACCGGCGGTCATTGACCTTTCTAGTCTAGGAGCTATGTGAAAAAATACTTGCACTGCATTCTGTTAACTTAATAATAAAATTGAATTATCGTAAAAAACAGACTATAATAGTCGTTTTTCATCGGAAAACGTCTTGGTAACTCTTCGTATGGTAATCTCCAACTATTTATTAGCTTGAAGTGATATAAGTCATGCTCTGTTCACATCG
Source organism: Plebejus argus (assembly GCA_905404155.3). NCBI lineage: Eukaryota > Metazoa > Arthropoda > Insecta > Lepidoptera > Lycaenidae > Plebejus > Plebejus argus. Next base: position 24,339,894 of record FR989927.1, read on the forward strand.
TTTATGCGATAAATACGATATCGCTCTTCTAGGCTAGAAACACCTGTCACTTCATAGTCAATCGCGGTTTGCATAGAAAACGACGAAATATTGACAAGTTATTTGACAGGGAGTCAATGACCGCTACCGACAGAATAGGCTACTTGACCTATATTCAATTTCATTGAACAAATGCATATTTCTAGTAGAACTTGGCGTAGGAAACCGTATTTCACCCTTATCATCAAATAAAAGCTTATGATTGATAAATAAAGTCGATTTGAAAATATGATTTTATGAAAATATGATTTGTACTGACTAAAACGCTTTTGCATTACTTCCGATTTGGATGTGACGTCATCATGTTCGTAATTTAATATCTTTTATTTATCGCGCTCGTTATGTGTAAGTTTATTTGTACATAAATAATAAGAATAAGCCTAGAAAGATTTGCAAAATATATTTTCTTGAGTAATTCAAATAAAACACCAGTTTTATATCTTATCTCCATTTATTGTAGACGGGAAATGAAATGGCCAAAACTTTTCTCCAAAAGTTTTCAACATTACAAATGATTTCTAATTTCTTATTTAATTCTTTTATAATTTTTGGGCACCTTAAGACTGGTATATTTAGCACATAAAAAAATGTTAAATAAAGAGACTCTAAAATACAAACAGTACGACGTCACACTATGGCGGACAGTGTTTTCGGCGCCATTTATAAGGCGTATTTTTCAATCAACTTTTTTATGGGTTTTTACTGTGTAAAATAATAAAATATTAGTTTATTTCGTGAAAATTAATGATTAAGAAGCGATTAGCATGAAGAAAAAAATTAGGTCAAGTAGCCTATTCCGCGATTTTAAAATAGTCAGCAATATTTTGTGCTCCTTTATAGAGTATAATAGAATAAATGTATTGTCTAACTGTTCGTATGTCAGAACAGACATAACGTATAATTATGGGCACTTGGCATACTCAAGTGCTCTGAAGTGAAATATTTAAAAGACAATTTTTACGTAATTTTACTTTATAATTGATACTTAATATACCTATTTAAGAAATCTCAATAATATTTTGTATATCTGAATAGTTTTATATTATACTATGTGGCTTACATGTAAGGTTATACTTATGAACTCCGTCCAAGTGTAACTCGTGCCTAATATTTTTAGTCCTGTATTCTGTAATAAGACTATGATATTAATTATTTAGTGGAGCTGTATGCTAGTACACATCCATAAGAAACGCTAATTTTAAGACTTACTTTTAAGGCTTATAAGCAATAATTTACTGAATCTTGAACTATTTTGAGACTTAACTAGATCTGATATTACTGGTGTAGCTGTAGGCAGTTTTGGGGAGAAATATTAATGGAGTTATGTCATATTTTAGGGATTCCTTAATGCAGCCCACCGTAGCGATATTTTTATAAGGTAGCTTGATATTTAACTTAAGCCAGGAGTTCCCAATCTTTTTCAGCGTGCGGCGTCCTTACAAGTCTCAATGTTTTGTCACGGCGCCCTACTTTATCAAAAGATATATAATTAAACACCTCTTAATGATTATAGTTAGGTTAAGCAAGTAAATAATAATAAACTTATATCTAATCATCTGCCTGCTCTGTATAATTATAATATAATTAATATTATAATTTTATTTTAAGTATAATATTTGTGGTTACGGAAAATGACGGAGGATTGACTCACGACGCCCCTCTTGCCTTTCTACGCACCAGGGCGCTGCGTCGCACTGTTTGGGAACCCCTGACTTAAGCTATTTGAACTGAGCCACTCTAAATTAGTCAATTTCATAGGGGCATGTTGTAGCATACCTTATACCATCGCCGTTGCTTATCAAAACCATGGACCAATCATAGTATGTCTGGTCTCTGTCAAAATTCATATAAAACTGGTGCCATCTAGTGATTTTTTACATAAATTACAACAGTATCTTAATTGATTTTTCATTCCGGTGACTGGAACTGAGAAGATAAGACTTTAATAATAATAATAATAATAAATATTATTTTGGAAATTTATCCATTGAATCTTAAAAAATTAAAAATCTTTATCGTATTTTGAATATTTTTTTTTCATCTGAGCAAAATATTGTAGTTGTTAACAAAACATTCCATCAGCTTGTGCTTATTATACTTTTACTTATTATTAGTCAATTTTATTTGCATTTATTTGCCTTTATTGCATTTATTTGTTGAATTTTAATATGTTGTAGGCAAATTTTTGTATAATTCCGATACAGTAATCTCCAGTTTTTATTGTATTTTTTAGAAATCAAATTAAGTATTACCATTTTATTGTGACAAAGCTGAAATTTGAATTTTTAGGAAACGTCGCATATTTTACAATATAATTATTAAAAAGAACGTTATTTGATAAAAACATTACTTACGTTATAAAAGGTTGGGGTTGAAAAATAGCGTCGCTACTAGTAATAATTTATAGCAGATATTTGTTAGTAACCAATTATTTAAAAAATCACATCAACATTAAAAGTCAAGTTGTCGTCTTTCAAAAGAGCCATAATTTTGCTTTCTATATTTGTATATTGTTTAAAATTAAATTAAGCTGCTTAAATATTGACACAATGTAAAGTAATATTTTTACTGAATACACGAAATTGAAACAACAGTTGAATTATATTCACACAACACCTCCCTCAAGTTTAAGTTGCCTACTACGAATAATAAGTAAAGTAGGTCGCACGCACAGGGTGAAACAAAACATAGAGATAATACTTTAGGGTATGTATGAGTCCCCTGTAGGTATAGAGATAATTACTGTGAAAGTAGTAGCGCGAAAAGAACGTTTTTTACTTTTGTAAGTATGGGAAAATTCTTTACGCTGGGGCGTTTGCCGATACAAATGCCAAAAAATATTTGTTCTTTCAGCACTGACACTTTCACAATGAACTCTATTACAGGTTGTTCAGGTGAACACCGTTATCCTTAAAACCATCGAAATATGAGCCCATCAAAATAAACAACTTTTTCTATGAGAACAATGCTGGGTACTCGAAAAAAAATGCCGTCTTCATACCCATACACATTGCCAATCCGGGCAATTTGTATGGCGTATGAAGACGGATTTTTTTTTAGGATAACGGTGTTCATCCGAACAACATGTATAGGGGACACACGCACAGTGCACACCCCGAAGTATCACGTATTTTTAACCGACTTCAAAAAAATGAAGTTATCAATTTGACGCGTATGTATGTAATATTTCCAGAACTGCCCAGTTTTTGTATATGTTAATCTATAACAGCTTCTGAACAAATGTGCCAAATTTCAAAAGTGTATGTATGTATGTATGTATGTATGTTTTTATGTTTGTGTACGCATATCTCCGGAACTACAAGTCCGATTTAAGCGATTCTTGTTTTTGTTGTACTAGGTATTGTTCAACTTAGGGAACAGTGCAAGTTTCATTAAAATCGGTTCAGTAGTTTTGGAGATAGGAAGTTTTAATTTTGAAGTCGGTTTTATCTTTTTAAAATACAGTTATTGTTACATACCTGTATAGACAAAATACCAAAGAATACTTGACTTGGATGTTGCTATTAAACTATATTAGGCGTATCTCAAATGCTACTATTACTTTGTAAGTACTTTTATAGCTTTTACGCGTCTTGATGATTACATCTTACCTGATTATGATAAATACATTTTAGTTAATTTTAACCTGCAGTTACATAACTCGTAAGTCACCAAGGCTATCACTGTTTACATTTAGAACTTGTATCTGCGTGTAACATTGTAACGAAAAAGAATAATGAGTTAGTTGGCGTCAATGATTCTCACAATTTTGCGTCTACTTGTCTATATTTATATAAATAAAATTGTTCTTTTTTTATTTTGTTAGTCTCACTAAAACTCGAGGACGGCTGCACCGATTCGGCTGATTTGACGTTTATATTAGGAAGGAAGTGATACGAAGTTCGGCTAGTGTTATAATAACTTATTATGTAGTACAGAGCCAATTTGGTTTACATATATTTTGTTTTAAATAGGACGCCACCGTTCAAAGATATCCACCGGCAGTCGGCACATGACAGTTACAGATATTGTTCATTGTTTTTTATCGCTTCCAGTCAACCCTAAAAGTAAAAGGTTCACTAATGACGTAGCAGGTATCCCGAAACCAAAACCCGGCAGGCGGCATGCCATGAATATTGGATATATTTATAACTAAAAGGAAGAATGACGAAGCTAAATTGAACAAAAAAGTTTTTAAATGAATTTCTATTATCTGGACCACGGACTATTAAACGCATATTTGTATGCTCGTATGCCTGTATGGAGTACCACATCCACCTCAAGATCGCGACGAGCAATAATAATCGAGGCCGAAGGTTGCCACGATCGCAAGTCACTGGATAATTATTAGTAATGAGTAATGAGGTGACAGCTAGCAATTAGCATCGACAATGAAACAAAAAGGTTACGCATAGATTAATGAGCGGTCGAGCGCGCGCGCGAGACCCATCATTAATCTATGGGTTAACGTTTGAATGGGCGGCTAACGTCACGTGGGTAACCAGAGCCACAGAGTACTATAATACTGGCGTAACCAGATCTACATAAACGTGCCAGACATAATATGCACGAAAGTGCACCGCACAGTGCACACACGGGGGCTCTAATACTAGCAACTTAGATAAATGATTGGTCTCGTGCTGTAGCGCCGAGTGCCAACCAATCATTTATCTAAGACTAGCAATAATTTACTGAATCTTGAACTTATATTTTGAGACCTATTAGGTCTGATACTCTGATACGTGACGTGTAGCTTACACTTTACAGTCTGTTATGGAGGCAGTTATGTAGTTGGCAGATATGGAGCGACGACGTCGTATTTTTGGGATTAAGTATTTTAATTCATCAAGCCCCATACGGTCACCAGTGACTGAGACTCAATAGAAATTTTATTGTGTCTCGTTTTTCCTCGATCGACATGTATTTAAGGTGACGCCTTGATAATTTGGCTGTAGCGATGTCCATTTTTCTCAGCAATGACTAAAGCTAAGAAATTAAAGTTCACTGTCAGTATTCATCATGTCTTTGTCTTTGAATTACCCATAGCATAACACGATTGGTCAACTTTTATAACACAGAATAATCAATCAAAAAGACCTCTGTAAAAAAAGGGATTCCTATTTTGCCAACAGATTAGAGTGATATAAGCTTCCAAAATTTGTACATAAATTGGTTCTAGTATACACTTTAATTTGCCCATAGCTTATATGAATTAATGTATTTATGGTTTTTAAATTACGCGACAAAAACTATTTTGTCGCTACGCCCTTTCCATTTTTTGCTGTTCCATTGCTTGTTTTCTATGAGAGGCCGGGCCAGCCTCGCATAGAAAACAGGCAATCTAAAACACATCCAACAAGGTTTTTTACTTTAACATGGCGTCACCTTATGCGTCATTTTCTATGTAGCTTCATATTTTGGACCAATTAGAGCTTGGCTGGTAGGGAGATTCTATAATTTCAGAGGGGTAAGTATATTTCGTAGTTAATGTCTTATACCAAATACCCACGGGCGTAGAACTTACCGCCGTATTAAAATTATACCTACGGGACCCCCGGGCCATGGGGCCAAAGACTTCTATTTAAAATAGAAGTGTTTGCATGGGGCTTGTGACTTGTCCTTTGTCTTCGTCCTAACTCCTAACATTCAAAAGTTTGAAAGTACCATCCAGAAAATCTCAAAAAACAAAATACATGCTGTTGTAAAACCAAAGTGCACCGCGCACGCGGGACGCCGCGCCGCCCGACCGCTGCGCGCGCGCACGCTTGGCGCGCCCGCCGTGCGGGCTGCGGCGTGCGGCGCGCGCCAGTCGCGACGAAAACGCCGCGAGCGCCGGTCGCGCGCTATCCTCCGTATTACTCTAACTCGAAGCCCCCATGGCCGGGAAGTCCAACGGCGTGGACGTGACGGAGTGGGCGCGCGCGCCACCCAAGAAGCTGCCCCTCGGCGAGAGGATCCTCAAGTCTATTTATGATCCCGACGACCAGACATTCCTGGGGCGCACGCCAAAACGATGGGGTGAGTTGCGCGGCTGCATATTTTAGCGGTTTCATGATTCAGTGGAAACAGCAATGTTCCTGACATCCTGACGACTTGTTTGACGTTTACTTGTGGATTCATTCATTTCAAAAATATTTTCGTATACCGCAAAAGTAACCACTAAATCTCGGACACCTTTTCACAGTCTGTACCCTGGATCAGATAGTCTTTCTTCTATTATCATGTAAATACTAAAAATATTAAATACATAATATTACCCTAAGTTTTAAGTACCACTTATATTTTTCAATAAATCATTTGACTAATGATTTATTGAAAAATATAACAGCTATTTTATATTTACCAACAAACTAAGCGATCAGGTATCGAACCCATGCCCGCAGCAGATCAAGTCATGCCAGCACTGTACCATCAGGTGCACTATTATAATCATATTATAATAAGTAAATATCGGCGAGGCATGATAAGCTGTTATAAATCTCAGAGGCCAGAGCATTAGCGAACAACGAGTTCTTGTTACCAGCTGATCGCGCGGAGAACTAGCAGACTACTAGAATTTACACTAATTAGTCTGAATGCCCGCGATTCGTTCGCGCAAAAATTCGTTCGCTGCGGGGGAGCCCTAATGTATTTTATCGCAAACAACTATCCTACTATATAATATCTTCTCCAGGATTTATAATACATATTTTATCCGTTCATTGGTTCAAGAATGAATAGCTAAATGTACTATAGGTAAATGTAATCTGAATGAATATATAAAACTCAAAGGTGACTGACTGACATGGTGATCTATCAACGCACTGCACAGCCCAAACCACCGGTGACCGGACGGATCGGGCTGTTTGGCATGCAGGTAGATGTTATGACGTAGCTTAGCTAAGAAAGGATTTTGATCAATTCTACCCCCAAGGGGTTTAAATTGGGGATGAAACGAGCGAAGCCGCGGGCAATAAATAGCTCGTGTATTATAAAGCTTTCGCATTAATTTAATACCCATTTGTGTAAACATGTTATTAAAATATAACTGCAGTGCCGTGCAAAACTTTATTAGATACTCGACACCGAGGTAGCATAAACAATTCGGTAGCCATAAATCATTACTCAGAACCTACTGCCTACTGGTTTCATCTTACACCTATTTTTTATGAAATAAGGGGTCAAACGTGCAAACGGGTCACCTTATGGAAAGCAACTTCCGTCGCCCATAGACACTCGCAGCATCAGAAGAGCTGCAGGTGCGTTGCCGGCCTTTTAAGAGGGAATAGGGTAGGGGAGGGTAGGGAAGGGAATAGAATAGGGTAAGGGATTGGGCCTCCGGTAAACTCACTCAGCGAATCAGGCGCTGTTTCACGCCGGTTTTCTGAGAGCCCGTGGTATTTCTCCGGTCGAGCCGGCCCATTCGTTCCGAAGCATGGCTTGGGTTGTCCATATTCCATAATATGTAACATAGATCGGAATCTGATGATCATAATTCTAATACACAAAAAATAGTTTAGGCTAACCTAACCACCCTTTTAGCAGCGATTTGGGTAGTCTATGTGCATTGTGCGTATGTACTTAATATGTTTGTTTCCTACTTTGGTACGTCAAGTCACCAAGCAAATAAGTAGGGTTATTGAACTCATCTAGCACCTTCTAATATTTAAAACCTTGCTTCATCACGATGGCCACGGCTATGGCCTTACAGAAACCGCCATGAAACGAATGAATGAGGGGACAAGCCTCGAGCCTATGGGCTATGGGGATGGTGATTTGAGGAACAGGAATGTAACTGCTTTTGTGTTGCGATTGTCTATTGGCAGCTAATTAAGTCTACCATTCTGATTAATTTCATAGGGAAATCCTTTGATAATAATCAATATCTTACGATTCATATCAGTTCTATTCTGAGGTATACCTACTAAAAGTATGTATATCATAACAATATGATTTATCTAGTGCTATTCTAACTTACTACTTAGTGGCACAGAATAAATAATAGTACTCCGTTAGTGGCTAGAAAGTAGAAACATTTGTAATTTACTGTACTGTACTACGTTTACTGTAGCTAGAAACATGTGTCACCAAGGATAACATCATAAAAACAAAAACTTGATAGTTTTCCTTGATTGTAGTGTTCGTTTACTAGTTACCATAATCGATTTTAATTATTGCTGTGCCACATGCGGTATGTAATCTGTGGTGCAGTGTAATAATAAAACATAATAATCACAATAATAATATTATATTAGTACTACGTAGGTATGCTATGACATATCATGTCTACGGTTATATATGTCGCAGGGAAAAGAGAATATCAGGGATTTCACGATATCCCTAGGGATATCACGAACTCCCGGTAGATGCCGAATATTCTTGTTTGTTACGTCTTTTTACTAAAAATATCTAGTGATATGTCATTTCACTAAACTAAATCTAGTGAAATGTCAGAAAAGCGGATACCGCCGAATAAAAATCGAGCCATTCATATCTCTCGCTCGCTCTAGTTCCCACACGTGACACGGGCACTAGTGGGAGTGAAACAAATGCGTCGCTCGAGCTGGCGCGGTTCGTCTAGCCTGGAGACAGACAGACAAACGGAGAGACAGTTTTACCCTTTGGGTACGGAACCGTAAAAACTAGGATAATCGAAGATCTGGAGTACCTGTAGTACCTGTGCCTGCACAAGAGCCTAACCAAACTAGAGATCGACATGCCACCTTTACAAAAAATATTCAACTTGGTGGGCTGCTTCATTTGACGTCAAAAATCAAAGGTCTGAAGTATCTGATGAAGAACCCTCCGCTGGTTTCAACTGTATGATTCAGAGATATGGTGATGCCCCCTCAGATGATATAGTTGCATAACACGTGTGATAATATTAATAATAACCCCCACTCTGGTTTTGGTGACGGTGGCCGGTTTGAATGGACCAACAAAGGAAATATGCCACTTTTGCCTTAAAATCTGTCAGTATAGAAATACTATTTAATATGTATTTCTACACATGTATTAGCTAAGCCTGCAAAAGTGGGTTGATTTTCAACCCACTTTTCTTGTCGCAGAATGGATCGATTTGCATCCACATGATATCTGAGATAACGTTTTGAACCCGAGACGTTAGTTACTAAGCCTGCAAAAGTGGGTTGAAAATGCTTTTCTTGTCGCAGAATGGATCGATTTGCATCCACATGATATCTGAGATAACGTTTTGAACCCGAGACGTTACTTACGTATTCAGGGAGTTAAGGCCGTCACAGACTTAGCTATAATATAATATATTAATATACCGTACTAAACACACTGAGACCAGAAATATATATTATAGCTGAGTGTGTGGTCACGCAAAAATTGTATAGAAAATAGTAACATGCCTAGCTATAAACATATTAATATAATATATTATAGCTAAGTCTGTGACGGCATTTACACTCTAGAACCACACAGTACTACTGTAGTAGTAGATACGTAATAGATACAGTAACTTGACAAAACTTGCACGTAGGCGTAGGGCAAACCTGACCTAGGTACACCTCATTAAAACCCAATCGGCTGTTGAATAATCCAAAGGGCCAGCCACAGTAGGGACGTGGTTTACGGCCGGACACGCCAGGAGCCGGAAGACATTTAACATTTACTGCCGCCTGACGTGTGACTGCTGATGATTTTTATTGCGTACGCTATGGGTTATGACACTTATGGTTTATGTGTTACGATAGGTTCTAGGAAGTACGTGACGCGTGGTTAAGTTTAGTTCTAGGTATTGTTGCCCAGTCTAGATAGTCTTATGAAGAGATCACATGATACGTGTGTTATACCTATCGTAAACGACAACAACAATTTGAAGACTGTTGGGAGAACTAAAGTAGTTAGAGCTAATTTATTTACTTTTATTTTATTTTATTTGGGAATCTTACAGCATTTCAAGACTACAGTACAAGGTTACATGTTACAAAGCGATATGCCAATTACAAGTTTCCACTAGTGTAAAAGAACATACCTACAACAACAAAAGAACTAAGAACACCATGTCAAAAGTTCTAACTTCTAAATTACCTACCATATGAATGTCAGGTTAGGTTTTGCTACGTCGAGCCATTTAGTCCTGACTCCAGTCTTAATCTTCGTTCATTAGGAAATACTTAGTTGTTCTTCTACAATTCCTCAGGTAGTAAGTGAAGTAGGCAATGCTGCTGTGATAGAAGAAATAGATACCTTGGGACTCTCCTTGCAAGAGCTAGGATTTGTGTAATGCTACACATCAAAATATGCGTCATTCCTATCTCAGCTGTGATATTGGAGACATCCATGCATAGTGCATACTAATAATATTTTAAATGTGACTGTGTATCTCGCTGTCTGTCTGAACATAATATACTATGATATACAGGAAAGGAGTAAGGACATAATATAGGATAGGTTTCCGCGCGATAAACGAATTTTAAAAACGTAGTTGCAGGCGTCTAGTAACATCATTTAAGGATAGCTTCGAATTTCGAAAGCACAAAAAGCTGAGCCTAAAGTGCCTGAGCCCTAAAAGACGTACGAACTTAAAGTACGCGGGTTTTAAGTTCGCGAACTTACTCGGCTCGCGTCGCGCGGTGACACACGAGAATCGCACTGGATTACCGTGCCCCCAGGCTCGCGGCTCTTTGCTGACACACAGCTAGGCGATTAAGATCGTCGAGCCAGTCGAGTTAAGTCCGCATACTTACTCGCACGTCTGTCACCCCTTAGGTTTCTATTAGAGTTCCATGCAGTAAGTAGCTTGTTCACAGAATGTCACAGCAGTGAAGCCGCACGCTGCAGCTAGTCAATAATTACGTTTCATCAAATCAAGGCGACTCCAATAGATTGTTTATTGTCACTGTCAGTTTTATCAATGAAGATCGATACATGATCACCGTCAACTGTTTCACAATACATATTTAAATTCTATATGCCTTAGCATATTTGTACCATTTTGTACTAATGAATAATGATACACTGCATTCTTAAATGCAGTTTATCATTAGTACAAATATCAAACTGTCTTCATCGAATACTTATCCGTAGCCGGGTAGCCCATATAAAAAAAGTTGAGTACCACTGATCTAGCTCTGGGGCTAGATCAGTGGTTTCATTTTTAGGGTTCCGTACCCAAAGGGTGAAAACGGGACCCTATTCATGAGACTTCGATGTCTGTCCGTCTGTCCGTCTGTCTGTCTCCAGGCTGTAACTCAAGAACGGTAATAGCTAGAGAGTTGAAATTTTCACAGATTGTGTATATTTGTTGCCGCTATAACAACAAATACTAAAAGGAAAATAAAATTAATATTTAAGGGGGGCTCCGTGGGGCATACAACAAACGTGATTTTTTTGGCCTTTTTTGCTCTATATTAATAATAGCAACAGGTAGGCCCTTGAATTTTCCACAAAATCCTTAGTTTTACTTGTACTTTAATATTTTATAATAATATTAAAATAAAATAAAAAATTAAGGGGGGCTCCCATACAAAAAACACAATTTTAGGTCTAATTTTGCTCTATAATGATACGGAACCCTTCGTGCGCGATTCCGCCTCGCACTTGGCCGATTATTTACCTATTAATTACCTAGGTATTATAAGTACCTATGAGGTTATAGCAGCTGTTATAAACATTTAACCCCAATTTAACCTTTACCAACAATTTAACCCCGCCAAGACACAAGTCTGCACGTTCACCACTAAAAAGTCACCAATGGTCATATATCCTCGTTTCGAGGGCACATCTTTAACCATCTCCCCTAGCATTGAGATACTTGGCGTCAACATATCGAACGAAGTCCAGTTCCGATATCATCTAGAGGGTAAGGCCAAGTTAGCCTCGAAGAAGCTTGGTGTTCTTAACAGAGCGAGACAGTACTTCAGTCCGGACCAACGCCTACAACTCTACAAGGCGCAGGTTCGGCCTCATATGGAATATTGTTCTCATCTCTGGGCAGGGGCGCCAAAATACCAACTGCTCCCTCTGGATCGTATCCAACGAAGGGCCGCTCGAATTGTTGACTGCCATAGTGTTTCGAACAGCTTGGACCCCTTGGAATTACGCCGAGATGTAGCTTCACTCTGCATCCTCTATCGGTTGTATTACGGGGAGTGCTCTGAGGAATTGTTCGGAATCATACCACCTGCAACTTTTCGCCATCGTCCCACGCGAAAAACATACCATCCTCATCACCTTGATGAGTGGCAGTCTTCCACAGTGCGATTTTCGCGTAACTTTCTGCCGCGCACTGTAAAACTCTGGAACGAACTGTCACCAGCAGTATTTCCGGACCTATATGACCTGCAAACCTTCAAGAAAAGAGCGTATTCCCTCTTAAAAGGCCGGCAACGCACCTGCAGCTCTACGGATGTTGCGAGTGTCCATGGGCGACGGTAGTTGCTTACCATCAGGTGACCCGTTTGCTCGTTTGCCCCCTTATTTAATAAAATAAAAAAAAAACATAGTAATATACTTACTTTACACGGTGTACAGATATTGAACGTAAAGTAAACGTATTATCGTGAATAGCAGATAATTGCAAAGCCTTATCAATATTTACTAACGACTGCTCTTCAGAATAACAAAGCCGTTCAGTTTAAAGGTATAGTATTTTACAATAGCATTTGGGCTAGAGCTAGTTTCTGATCCTGGTATTTAGAAAATAACAAGGCTAGTGGCTCCTAATTCCTATATTACACGGCGGGTGTATTATTAATTAAGTACCGAAGTTTTTCCAAAGCCACCTTAACTTTGGAAAAATTTCGTAGCTTTTCGTAGCATTTCGTAGCGCCGCCGCGCCGTCAAGAAAAGTTAAAAAAAAATAGATTACAGTAAATACTTTAATAATACGTATTAATAAATGTTGTATATTTTATAAGCGTCTATCATTACAGCCGCACAGAATATATAATTAGTACCTTACGGTAACAGCCCATAAAAATTTTTGTTTGCCCAAATCAATATCCTGATTACTTAATACCTAGTGATTACAAAAATCATACCATGTCAACTTTCTTTGGCTGTAGGTATATTGTAAAATCTTACAACATTCTATGAATTAAATATATTATACTTACCTAATTTATGCGAATATAATACTAATAGAATGAGCGAATAGTAATAGTAGTAGGTGTAAAATACGAATGTCATAAGTTTAACCGGTCATCGCACGCAGATATCACCTCATTAGTTGACAATAGCCGCTCTAATTGTTGTGTTAATTGTCCACATTAACAAACATCTCGCCAATAAAACTGATAAAAACTTATTAAAAAATAAACTGTTATTTCAATATATTATGAAACGCGCTGATAAAGTTACGTTGTTATTCGCTAATTCACTGTTATAGGTATTAAAAGTAGCTGCTATTGGTTATTTTAGGAGTTAGGAGATTTCAATTAGGTACTTGTAGAGCACATAAGACTGTAACCCATCTTTTACTACCTATAATTCTCACTAAATCAATTCAAGAACACGTATAATTTCAACGTTTTGTTATAATTCAACTTTTTGAGTTAAGGTTTCTGCTGTTGGAGAGATACATTTTTGTTTTGTTTTTCTTTATTACCGTGATCCTTCGCAAACAGGAGTAATTAATTACTAAGATGTGTAGACTACATGTTGAAAGCTTTGATGAAAATTTAATATTGTAGAGTTAAAATATAAAGGAAATAGGACACCTTATATCAATGTAGAGCCAGGGTAGTCTCTACCTCCGATATCTTAGTAGAGGGTTGAATGCAGTTTATAATAGTGAGAACTTCTGATTTGCGTTAATTATATTTTTTTGGAATGTTAAACTCACGTTAGGACTTAGGATACCTGATTAAAATTCGCGGGACTATAGTATTTGATATTTTGATAGTTTAGCACCTGATGTATTAATATAGTGTCATTTTCCTACTACCTACGTCATTTCCGGGCCAGTCAGAGCAGGTGATCGCTTGGCGCGGGCTCAGCAGCCCACAGCTACATAAGACCACGCCAAAATGTAGTTAATTATTCCATAATACTTACTAACTTCTATAACCCTACATGCACGGTGCACCGGAGAGAAACACTTGATCCACTAACACCACAGCTATCCAGTAACCAAGCAAAGTGGGAAAAGTTTTGGGAGATTTTCGTATTTTGTAGTAATCAGTGAAACCGATTCATTAGCAGATAGTGGACCCACGTACCTAATGTAGTCGGGCTATGTCAAACCTAGTCGAGAGACCGCAATTCGCGACGAACATTAACTTGACAATAATAATTGACATGTCCCTAACCAAGTCTATTATATCTGTGACCAAGTAACGCAGGGCCGCCATCTGCCAATTAATAATTTTTTTGATGGTACATGGTACGGTCTACTTCTCAAAATCTCAACTGACAACACAAAATATGTTTGTATGACAGTTTGTCTGTATAAAGTTACCTAGGAATTTTTCATTTAGAAGCATTAGAAGATTATTAACACAGTTTGGTCCTTGATGTTAGGTATTCATACAGACTCGATAACAATGTGGTAGGTATCAGTAGCACTACACACTACTCGCTACACAGCGCTACACAGGCGATAAACTATATTGATTCTAAATCCATTTTCCACGGACACGGCTGTAATTTATATTTACTACTCACAAGCCAGTAACTAACATTACTTATAATCTGCAAACAATTGCTACTTACTTTAAAGGTTAGCGCTACTTGTGGAAAATATGAAGTTTGAAAATCGTATCACGTAGTATGTTTGAACGCGCTAACTTTAGGAACTACTGGACCGATTTGTAGTAATTTCAAATTTGGCATAAAGAGTGGACCACGGGAAGGGCCCTAAGATAGACCTTTTTTGCCGGAAAATGTACGGTTTCCGCCGAATTTCTTATTTACATGGGTGGAGTCGCGGAATGTCTAGTTAAAATCTGTGAATTTAGTCCACGGTCATGTTAGTTGCTAATGATGATATTCTTGTAACCCCATGAATGATGGACAATAAGACCAGTGGGGCCGGACACAAAGCGCGAGTCGCGACTACTCCGGCGCTGCTCAGTGTTCAGCTACCAAGGTTACGGCGATGAATGGTTGACGGCAAAGGGTTGGGCTAAACACGTTCTGAATTCAAAAGTTTATTCAAATCACTGGACAATGAGGCATCTCGTTTTTATTGGAGTCCATGGGAAACTGCAGAAAACTGATTGAATATTTTGCCCAAGGTTAAACCGTTGCCGTATGGAGCAACATGACAGTTCCTGGTCTTTACTCTTTACTCTTTAGTTAAGATGGCCGGTGACTCTACTTCTGTGTTACTTTTAGCTACAGTGCACTACCTCGAAGTTATTCTATCTTGAAGGTTCTGTAAGAGCAATCTTGATGATTAATATTCCTGAGTCTGAAGGGAGATACGAGTCAAAAAGAAAATTGTCTTAGACCTTATCAATAAACTGCATCATTTCCCGTTTAGCTTATTACTTGTCTTAATTTCTTTGTATCTATGATCACTACAGTTTTCAGGGCGAGAGATCCCGGCCTTGGAGAGGTGATATAATAAATTGATGACGCACGCAGTACGACTCCATGTTCACATGGTGGTGTAAATATTGACTGGTGCGGACGCGACAGTTTACATCACGGTTTGCAGTCTGTTTTATATTATCTGCCTATATGCTTTTATTGTCTCTTTGCGACGCGTCGTATGGTTGCGTTTAGGGTTAAGGTAACTCCATAGGGAACATAGAAATGTCTGACTGTATGTCCGACTCGTTCAAACGAAGCTGAAGTACAAATAATATGTATAGTAGGTAATTAGTAGTGAAAAAATGGCCCAAATTGCTTCTGCTCCCACTTCCTCGTGTTGGACATGTTGCGCGGCATTGTGACAATATTGGACCTCTTTATCGTTAGATGGGTAACCGATAGTACCTCATTAGTTTTTGACTTCAAGTCTGTAAGTTCTACTTAAAGTACCAATACTTTGCACCATTACATTATTGAGAATAGCGAGTCTCAGTTTCTCAAAGATCTTCATGATCAGATGTTAATAGGATGTGGTCATTGTTCGGTAGTAATGAGCGTCGCGTCGCAGGCGTCAATAGTCGGCAGTCGCAGCTTACGAAACAATACGGTTGTGACGTCAAGCGGCTAAAAACGACGCGACGCAAATAGACGCGCGCGCGACGCGACGCGACGCGGGGGGTGGCGGGAGGGTTGGGGTAGGGTAGGACAAAAAATTAAATGCAATCGTAGTATATCATTTCATTCATCAGTTTTGACGTGGGAGAGCCATGCTTCGGCACGAATGGGCCGGCTCGACCGGAGAAATACCACGTCCTCACAGAAAACCGGCGTGAAAGCGCTGTGTTTCGCCGAGTGAGTGAGCTTACCGGAGGCCCAATCCCCTACCCTATTCCCTTCCCTACCCTCCCCTATT
This sequence comes from Plebejus argus, assembly GCA_905404155.3. Taxonomy (NCBI): domain Eukaryota; kingdom Metazoa; phylum Arthropoda; class Insecta; order Lepidoptera; family Lycaenidae; genus Plebejus; species Plebejus argus. The sequence goes on from FR989927.1 coordinate 24,356,335, forward strand.
ACCCTATTCCCTCTTAAAAGGCCGGCAACGCACCTGCAGCTCTTCTGATGCTGCGAGTGTCTATGGGCGACGGAAGTTGCTTTCCATCAGGTGACTCGTTTGCTCGTTTGCCCCTTTTTCATAAAAAAAAATCAGCATATCTACATAATATATAATTTAATTAGCAACATACTTACGCTATAATTTGTAGGAAGACTATAATAGACTTTGTGCCCGAGACCCCTTGCTGAGACTTAAGCCCATAATATATACTGGTTCTATTTTCTAGGATCTTCCGTTATAGTTTACAGAAAGTGCATTGTCCTGAAACATTGCCAATAGAATACTAGCTGACGACGACGAACTAGCCACCACCTACCCAGCGTCTGTCATTTTGATCTAAATTCGATAATTAAATTAGGAGGCCCGTCAGCTCCAACAACAACAGATCACTGTTACCACACTGAGGTACTAAAAGCCGTGAGAACGAATGTGTGTTTATTTGTCTGTTACCTCTTCAATTCCAAACCGCTGAACCGATTTTGGTGAAATTTATTATGGAGATACTTTGAGTCCCAAAAAAAGACATAATAATATGATACTTTTTATCCCGGGAAAATGTACGTTTCCCGGGCGATAAACGAGTTTAGGTCCAACGGAGTTGCCGCGTCATCTAGTACTTTCTTTAATTATATTTTCAAACCAAATAACTACCAAAAAAGCACTTTTAAACGGTCAACAGGTAATAGATACTACAATAGTAAGAACGAAAATGCGATGGTACCATTTTGCCAATATACATATTTTTGTAAGGGTTGCGATGGCAAACTAAACTTGTTTCTACAGCTATTTGCTTCTTCAAAGCTGTCTTTCAAACTCGCTAATAGGCCGCTGTCCGCTGATGTGTTCGACCGAAATACTTCATAAACAAGAAGGGCGTATTCCAGTACATGATCTGTTTGCTCGAAGGGCGGTGTAAATTTAGAAGGTTAAAAATTACTCCAGTTGTTACTTGGTTTGCGTGCAATGAACGGACATTAGATCTTTAGCGCCAGAGAGAGGATTCAATAGAATTAGATAGCCTTATCTTATCCATACTATGGATAGGTACTATACAATTTTTTTTCTTTGTTATCTTTACACACAAAAAACGAATACTTATCAAAATTTTAACGAAAAAAATTTGCGGTGTAATTTTGTATTGAGATACATCTTAGGTAAGAACTAATTAAGATAGTTTTTATTCCAACAATTGTACGGATCCCGTGCCATAAAGTTGTGACTTGTGGCCAATTTTCCAATAAAAGGTCTGCCATAATCGGTCTAACGTCTAAGACTTGGCTTGAGTCACAATATTATGCCTAAAGTCTAAACTGGTTTGTTTTTGTCAATTAGTGGTCATTTATTGATCGATTTATCTGGCAAACGACTCGTGTAATCAACTCGAAAGCTTTAAAACGTTAATAATGTTAATGTCTGATAGTAATTGCATTAGCACGGTGCAATTCTCATAAAACTGAATACCTAATACCTATTCACAACTAGGTGTTACCTGCAACTTGTACCAACGTCAGTACTATTATATATTCTGTGCCAACGTGGAGCTGTTGATTTACCTCATGTAGGTAATAGACAGATGGACAAAAACATATTAATCAGTGTTCTCGCGACTACAACCAATAATAACATCTTAGACGAATAATAATTTTTCCCGTTTATTTCATACTTTCACTCCTTTTTAACCGACTTCAAAAAAAGGAGGTTATCAATTCGATGCGTATATCCTCAACCTTAACTTTAACTACGCTTCTGGTGCAATTCACCCTTACATGACTGTTTTGACATTAAAGATTCATTTTTAGGGTTCCGTACCCAAAGGGTCAAAACAGGACCCTATTCATGAAACTTCGACATCTGTTATGTATGTAATATTTCCAGAACTGCCCAGTTTTTGTATGTGTTAATCTGTAACAGCTTCTGAACAAATGTGCCAAATTTCAAAAGTGTATGTATGTATGTATGTATGTATGTATGTATGTATGTATGTAGTATGTATGTATGTATGTATGTATGTATGTATGTTTGTATGTTTTTATGTTTGTTCGCGCATATCTCTGAAACTACAAGTCCGATTTAAGTGATTCTTTTTTTATTGTACTAGGTATTGTTCAACTTAGGGAATAGTGCAAGTTTCATCAAAATCGGTTCAGTAGTTTTGGAGATAGGGAGTTTTAATTCTCAATTACGTACAATTTTGAAGTCGGTTTTATTTTTAAAATACAGTTATGATTATTATTTTTATAAAAAAATTAAAAGCGACTTCCAAGATAAAAACAATTAGAATATTATTAAACTAAAAGTATTAAATAGTTCTTACTCTTTAATCGGTTCGTACCGGCAGTTCCTGAGATTAGCACGTTCAAACAAACAAATTCTTCAGCTTTAAACTACTTAGATAATATTTGCATAGATTTACGTACTAGCATGTACTAGGCTGAAAGCTACTACTAGCAGCAGTGCCGGTTTAAACACTACAAGCGCCCTGGGCGGGATATTTTCGGCGCCCAGGGGCCAGGATGCTGGTTGTGCTGAAAAAATTGGCGCCCCTTTTGTTTGCCTTCAGCGCCATTTGATCCGGCGCCCTGGGCGGTCGCCCAGCGTCGCCCTCCCCTAACGACGCTACTAACTAGCTGACCGATGTAGTAAATGTTTGTATGTGATGTTTCAGGTATAATGGTGGTGTTCTACGCGATCTTCTACGCGGTGCTGGCGGCGATGTTCTCGCTGTGCATGGGCGGGCTGTTCCTGTGCCTGCCCGACGACAGACCGCTCTACCTCATGGAGAAGTCACTAATAGGTGAGCTACCATTTATTAGCTCCTGGAGCAATTCAACCGAGGCACAGTATTACAATATTTACCCTAACCGAGGCATTGAGGCGATGCATGATAAATTTTAAGTGAGCCATTCAGATTTGGAACAGTCTGCCTAACTCAGCGAGCGGTGAGTGTGCCAATTCTTTGTGTATCTTTTTGTGCAGTAAATAATGCTCAGTTTCAAATGGATTACTTAAAAATGCATCGACGCGTTACGTTGCAACGTGAACCGACCCTAAATTTCAATAAGAGATTGCTAGATACGCTAGTAAAACATCACCGCTTTATAATTTTTTTCTGTGCCTTGAGTTCTATGATAGTTGCTTCCATATATTATCCATTGCTTATCCATTGCTTATGATGCTAGCGTGTGTTAGGGATGCCCACGCATTACTCCAAACTATAAAATGGATCGTAATTCGTAATGTTTTTTCATAAATCGCTGTTATTGCCATTTGGTACGATCATAATAAAAATATATTATAGCTGAATTGAGTTCTATTTTGCTCAGTGAATCATATTTCCACGTGTATCGAGGGATGTCAAGGTGTTTTCTAAAACTGCAATACTTCTCTCCTTGAAATGTCTGTAATGAGATGAGACAAAAATACAAGAATTATGTTTCTAATAATAATTGATTCTGAATGAGTTACTATAAATTACTGTAGTCTGTACATTGTGCCATCGAGGAAATTGATTCCTAGGCAGTTGACAGACCAATGCCATTTGGTCGGATCATGTCCATTTAAGGCGCTATATTGACAATAACGTCCTTTTTGAAGTAATACTATAGGACCCTCAGATATGTAACAAATCTGGTAATGAGATATACATATCTTCATAGCCTTATCTAGGTTTGAGAAGAACCAGAAACACGATTAATGTATTTTGCCTCGATACATTTCTCGATCGAAATGACCTCTTAAAAATACGAAATTTGAAGATTATTTTTAAACGAGAATAGATGTATTGTAGGAAATTAGTCTAATTGATAGACACCTTTGCAATCCAAAATCGTATAGAAGCATTTTGCTTAAATGCTCCCAGTTATTTTTTAACCCCCGACCAAAAAGAGGGGTGTTATATTAGCAACTTGCAGTCGTTTGATGGGTTTTATATTTTGCATCCTGGTTCGTGACACTTATGAATATACTGCGTGACTGGTGAGACATGTTCAATACTTGAGGATGTGATATTTGGCTATTATATTAGTTGGAAAAAAATAATATAAAAAAATAATATCAATTGATCACTGAGTAAATGTAGCTTAAAGTTAAATAATTATTTACCCAACGCATGGACACCGCGAGCGGGAGGGGTAGTTGTGTGGTGTTTCTTTGGTAGCGCACGCCTCTGCACCGGCCGCATAGTATGCCTACTTGCCTAGCCGCGTAATTTACTTAGTATCCATGATTCATTAATTTTTGGGAAATTCAAAAAAAAATTAAGAACCTAATTTTATTACATATTTATAATGAGAATCGAGTACTGAATACTCTCCTTAAATATCGGTATTGACTCACCAGTCATGCTGTATACACATTATTGGAAAGTTGACCTGGAGGTGCAGCATCACCTGGTAAGCAATAGGATACCCAACTCCTCACCAACTTAGAGCAGAGGTTTCGTGTTTGGACTTTGGGCTCATTTTAATTGCGACAACCAGTAAGACGTAGATAAACAGTAAATATTTGCATGCTGCTGCTGCAGCTTCACCTGGATTCTATAGGAGCCGAGCTCCGTATGAACCCAAAGTGGAGGTGTCATGTTTGGGCTTATATTGACGGCCTCATCCAAGAGGACATATTTTATAGATGGTATTCATTGGGATATGAATTATGATCCAGTTGATAGGAATTATTCTGCACAAGTTTAAAAAGCATAAAATAAAATTAAATTAAGAAATTTAAAAAAACCCCCGCCAAAAAACTTTAAAAAGTAATGAAATAACATTTACTGACTTTAAGTTTAAATCATTCCTATGAGTAAAGTAATATTTTAGTCCATAATCGTTGTCAAGGTGTGTCGGGGGACCGCTAATTTAGATGTTTGATTTCACTTAACAATATAGTTTAAGGGTCAGTTCACAGCGACCCGAATCGAGAGAATCAGCGACTAATAAGGCGATACAAAATGCAAAAGTCGCTGTTGTGGTAGTTTACTTGGCGGTCCCCCGACACACCTTGACAACGATTATGGACTAAAATATTACTTTACTCTTAGGAATGATTTAAACTTAAAGTCAGTAAATGTTATTTCATTACGGTACTTTTTAAAGTTTTTTGGCGGGGGTTTTTTTAAATTTCTTAATTTAATTTTATTAAATAAACAAAATTACGTTTTTTCGCATGTTTTCCGAGCGAGCCGATACCTTCTGGCCGCAGCGTATTCACGACTTTATAGTCATATAAATTAAGTATAAAATTGCCCTTTTGGTAAAATTACTTTCAATATAGCGCCTTATGTAGGTAACGTTAATTGTTGTCTATCTGCTGGGTTTGACATAACGCGACCAAACTACGTAGGTCCCCCATCTGCCTAGGAATCAACTTCTCTGATAGTACAAACTGTGTACTATCAGAGAAGTTGATTCAAATATTGGTCTGTCGACTGCCTAGGAATCAATTTCTTCGATAGTACATTAACGTTTGCTTTCCTAAACAAACAGCGTTGTCAGGATCTCTGTAAGTATATGAGAATGTATCTGTGGCAAAATGTATAGCTTCTAAATAATATGTATGTATAATGTATATTGACGATGAATAAACATCATGACGACGTATAAGGTGTATAGATGTAACCCATCTGGCATCTAGTAAGTGGTAAGTGGATGTAGAGGTGGTCTTGTTATTACTAGATAGTTATAAGATTTATGAGAGCTATAAGCTCTTTTAATACCCTAGCATTATAGATGAGAATTGTGGTAATTTTTTGGGAAATGTATAATTTTTATGTTGAGACACGGGTACGGTACAATAGGATGAAATCTAATGTAAGTTGGAGACATAGCATCATCAAAAAACAAACAAAATGATCCAGAATTTAGGTAAGGAATAACACCATTTAAAAGTAGATGCAACTATATTGTCAGTTAGGCACTAGAGAGTATAACCGCACGTACTGTATAGGTGCATAGGAAGCCCGCAATTACTCGCTAATTGCTGTGGGTGATCACTCCACAACAGGTGTCGTGTTCTCCGACGTCACACCGCTCTAGGGCTGACGCAAACACACACGCAGCAGTTATTACTTAAGTATTAGTTATTAGTTATTACAATACGATGGGCGAAAATAATTGAATGATTCCTCAATAAATAACATCTTGTAAAGCTGTAGTTGACAATGACGGGAGAGTCAGATAATACTATACTGGATGACAAAGGTCTGGCAGCCTCTGGCTCTTCGAGTTTAAACGTAGTAGAGCTAGTACGTTTAAACTCGAAACTGCTCTAACGGATCTTGATTCTTTCTGATCCTGGCGACACTCGAGTTGCAGCTGTAGCCAATCACCCATAAAAAGTGCTCTTAAGTAAGGCTAACCCGATGTTACGTGTTTTCAGGAGGCAACCCCGGCGTGACGTCACGTCCGCGGGCGCGGGACGAGGTGACGGTGCGGTACAGCCTGGACAACTCAACCGGCTACGACACCTACGTGGAGGAGCTCACCGCGTTCATGAAACGTGAGTACGTAGTTTTGTTACCGGACCTCTGGTGACCAGCGGGGTGATTCCTGGGCCCTGGAATTCATCATGCGTGATTCGTCTCGGATTCGGAAACTATCGCGCGACTGCACGGTATAGTTTCCGAATCCGTGTCGAACGGGAATCGTGAATCGCTTTGCTGGGCTGCTGCTCGACTTGCATTCGGAAACTGCGTTGTAATTTGTCAACCTGGCGTGGCCCTAGTGTTTGATGCGCAAGGAAGTTTTCGAATTCCATTCGAATTTCGAATGTAAATCAGAGCTCCTAGCCGACACGGTTTCTTCATACTCATAACATAATATAACATAATCGCTGACTTAAATGTATGGAACTGACATGAAGAGTATGAAGTATATTATCGAACGCTTACGTCCATACATTTTCGTGTTGGCTAGGGGCTCAGGCTTATGAGCCATACGATCCGCTTTTATATTAACCGGCTCTAGTTTATAGTCTGGTTGATGAAATGGTGAAAAGCTTTCAGAAGCTATTAGAAAGATTGCGGCGAGGTAGCTTCCCGTATTTACCAATGTATGCCCTATACCACAATACTACAACGGTGCGCTGCTACAGGCTTGAGGCTACTGCTAATATTAGTGGCCCTAAAAGCTGAATTGCTATGGTCGAATCTGAATTAAGAACTATTTGCCAGCTGAGCAGCCTAATAAGATGCTAAAGACGCGCCCGAAAGTAATTAGTCATAGTTAGTACTTACACTTTATGGAAAAACTATCACTCCTATCAACACCTTTTCACGGGTGATAAATATTGCTTAAGTTTTCTTCACGTAGTAATTTTTATGAAAATACCAGTGAACTTTGTATATCACTTTCCTACAAATATAAACCTTCCCTGGCCTTCCACCAATATTTCATGTTCAGCGGTTCTCGAATTTTAACGAGATTATTTATACCTATTATATTATAGAGCCTGTGGTGGAATTATCATAATCTCTTCATTTTCAGCGTACGAGAATGACACCCGGTATAACAGCAAGACGGAGTGCAGCGTCCGGGACAACTTCGGCTACCCCACATCACCCTGCTTCTTCATTAAAATCAACAAGGTATATTTTATTGACGAACCTATTACACCTTCAAATGATCAAGACTTTAGAAAATTAATTTCCTAAACACAGAGAGTTAGCCAAAATGTTTGAGAACCAAACAAGTTTCCATGGTTTGGTCATATTATATATAATATCTTTTTATTTTGATTATTATTTGTTTGGCTTAAAAAATAACGAATACGTTTTCTTGAGCTTATTTGACCAAAATAACTCAAATTAATCTCTTCTCAAAAAGTAATAAATATTAAAAAGTTTCGTAAAATTCTTCCGTTACTAATATTTTCGTTTTGTACTTCCAGATCTACGGATGGGAGCCGCAGTTTTACGGCGCTGACGACGCGAACCTGCCCGCCGACCTGCTCAACTATGTGGCGCAACTTCCAGACAAACAGGTATTTTCATATTAATTATTTTATGTTATGTAATGTACAAAATATAGGAATGATATCAATTTTAACTGTGAACTTGACCAGGGCCCAGTTTCACGTTTTTAGTCGGTCAGTCACGATACGATTGATACGTACCTAATTCGATTCGGATACGGAAACTTCACCGCGCGACAATAACGACATCCTGCACGAGATCCATACGCCTATAATATAATGATCGCATGTAAAGTTTCCGAATTCGAAACGGACGGAAATCGTGAATCGGCCTGCAGGCCAACAAAAAATAATAATATCTGCCCTTTGGGCACCGGATTATACTGTGATTGTAGACTGTAACTTCGAACTAACCGTAGCTAAGCCAAAGACTGTAGCTACATTCAATAACTATGAACTTACACCTAAACGACCTCTGTGGCTCAGTGGTAAGCGCGTCAGTCGCTCAAGCCGGGGGTCGCGGGTTCGAATCCCGCCGACGGAACAAAAAGTTTTCAATGTTCCCGGGTCTGGATGTGTATTAAATATGTGTATGATATAATAAAAATCTTAAATATATGTATAGTATAAAAGTATTAAATATGTTTCCGTTGTCTGGTACCTGTAACACAAGTCCTTTAGGTACTTAGCACGGGGCCAGACTGACGTGGTGTGAAGCGTCCATAGATATTAAAAAAAAAAAAAACATAACGTCATTCAATTTATCTTTGGATCAAACCTAATTATCTTTTAACCAGCGAACAATTCTTATAGATCACAATAATTATTGTTAAATCACCGCACCAGGACGCGACGTTTGCAGCAGTTTCAAGTAATTTACATAAAAATATGTAGTGTGGACAAAAACAGATGAACCTATACATAAATAACATTTAAAAAGGTGCATTTTTCGTTTGTTTTGTTTGTAGGTAATTTTATTGAATTAATTATATTTTATATTATTGTTTATTGTTATATATTATAACTTTATCCTACTCCGAGCAAAGCCCGCTCTCAAGTAACTAACATTTAAATAACGATTATGCTATTAAAATAAATAATATCCACGCTTAACTCTTGGCGATCAGTTGTATTCCTCGTAGGAGTATAATTTGTTGATATACCCGTGATCCTCCTTGATCATGTCGGCGGTTTTCTCGCCGATCATCATAGTGGGGGCATTGGTGTTGCCGCTGGTGATGGTGGGCATGATGGAGGCGTCCGCGACCCTCAGGCCGCGCACCCCGTACACGCGCAGCCGCTCGTCCACCACCCCCGTCCGACCCATGGGGCAGGTGCCGACGGGGTGCAGGATGGACGTCACCGTGTTGACGATGTAGCACCTCCAGTACTCCCTGCTGCCCCACGGCAGGTGCGCGCATGCCTTGACGTTCAGCTTCACGATCTCCCCGCCCACCTGGCGGTAGTACGACGTTTTCACCAGCCGGGTGATAAACTCCAGCCCCCTCAGCGTGGTCTCCACGTCTTTCCTGCTTCTGTAGTACCCTAGCTCTATAATCGGGTCGTCCGAGTAGTCGCGACTCTTTAGTCTGACTTGTCCTCGCGACTCCGGGTGGAGCAGTATGAGCGACAGCGAGTCCACCTCGTGATTGAGGTTAGATCGGCTCAGGGACAGGCAGTAGGATTTGTCGTAGTTGGTGATACTCGCACAGCCTATAAAAACTCCCGGGGACACCCCCGCTCCTATGAAAAGGTTAAATATTTGATACTCCGGTCTTTCCAGATCTTCCTGCCGGGAGTTATTAAGTCTAAAGAACGCATTCTGTAACGGTACCGGGTATGCGTCCAGTTCGGTAGAAATTAGTACATTCTGAACCGCGGACACGAGACCTTTCTTGCCTGTAATTGCAAGGGGTGTTATTTGGTGATCTTGTAAGTTTTTACCGACGGGGAGGTCGGCGACTACGTCTATGTGCAGCCGCTCCAGGTCTCTCCTGGGGCCGATGCCGGACAGCATGAGCAGCTTGGGCGTGTCGATGGTTCCGGCTGAGACGATCACTTCTTTGTCGACATAAATGTTGTACATTTTATTATTAGCCGCGACTTGAACGCCATAAGCTTTGGCCGTTCGTGCATCTATCAGTATTTTAACAGCTCGCGCATGTTTGGCGACGTGCAGGTTGGGCCTGGTATGTCTCAAATACGCTTCTGCGGTGCTCGATCTCCTTCCGTCGGCGAACGTGAAATGAGGTGTGGTGGCTCCGAATGTTTCGTGGCCATTCATTTCGAAGACAGTTTTAATGCCGAGTTCGCGGAGTGATTCTAGAAATATATCGTTCAATTTTTGGAAGTAGTGATTCGGTTTCGGTCTGGATATTTTGACCGGCCCTCGCGTGGAGTGCAGGTCGGCGTCTGGGGAGTTCATAACTTCTGGATCCGTCATGCACTCGAACTTCTTGAAGTACGGCAGAACGGAGTCCCAGCCCCAGCCCGGCGCCACGGTGCTCCACTCGTCGTAGTCGGCGGGCGCTCCCCTGGAGTACACCTCGTAGTTGTTGGATGAGCATCCACCCAGCATCTTACCCCGAGTCATGAATATTGTTCTATCGGGATGACTTTGGCCTACTCCTTCGTCCAAATATGCTTTGTAGTCCCAGTCCTGCTCGGTATGTGCGAGGATGCCGAATAGGCTGGGGGCCTGAAATGTAATATTTTTAATTAATCGTAACATTTTGATGCGATCAAAATTCCAGCATCATTACTAAAGTTGTATCTAAGAACCACTATAAAGTATCGAATGCACAGAATCTGGCGCAATCGGGCGTGTTGGCCGTATTAGGTGATCAGTCATTAGTAGGTCGCGGGCCGCGGCTCGCTCGCCGGAGCGGAAAGGTCCGCGCTGCACGTCAACTCGGCGTCGGCGCTCTACATGGCCAGGAATTCCAAACATCTGTGCCTAATTTGTCGGACGTAATGGTATATGAAACGTATGACGTATTAACCAGTGGCAGGCGATTGTAATTCAATGAATTTAATTGCAAAGTTTGATATAGTCTAAAAATATTATCTAGAACCGCGTACGACGCTAGCTGAAGTACTTCGCGTTTTAACCCATTAACTCCATTGAATATCTATTGTGTCTGTGATTCCCACGATCGAAGTATTAATAGCACGCTGTAAACGTTGTATGTCAATACATTAAAAATCTACTTATCGAGTTCAGATTCCACACTCTATTTGCTACTTGGGGTTTTAGCGTTTTGCACAGTTTGCACAGCCGGGCGACCACAGCTATCATCATTCTCGGATGCCTCGTGTTTACTATAACAAAAGAAATACCACGCTGGCAGGCGGTGGATCCCCCCCGGCTTCTAGGAGTAGCACATTGACGTGAGGCAGCTCGCTCAGCCGGGCCGCCTCCACCGCGCCTGCTGATCCCGCGCCCACCACTATGAAGTCAAACTTCACACCATCTGAAACGAGGTAGATACATAGGCTCAAAAACGATTGTAATAATATTATAATGCTCCATCTGATAACAATGCTTGTCGTTATTGTTTCGATTCTGTTTGTTATTTATCTAAGAATTTAACAGCTTATGATGTATCTATCTATAAGTATGTTAGCATAATACAATAACTAATAAGAATAGCATGACTAGATATAATAATAAAATTAAGAGAAGAAAGTGCAGATGGAAGAAGCTGAACATTGCACCTAGATCCAGGAATAATGGTTATTATTTTGGACAGTAAAAACTAGATAAACATTTTAATGAATTGAATTATGCAAATAGGATTCAGGTGGTCAAAATTCAAGGTTGGGTCAATACTCCTAGATAATTACTCCTACCTAGGACCGTTGCAGGACAGCTGCAGGACACGTAACTTTTAACCCCTAGGTCAAGGTCGCCATCTTAGACGGTGAAGGCGGCGTTATCGTACACATTCTGTATCTATATCAAGGTTTCGATTTGCATTTGAAGGCAAAATCCTTACATTGAGCATTTTTCTTAATCTTAGCGGAGATTTACTAAGATATTATTTTACATTATTTAATATTTGTTTGCAAAAAATTATGACGTTATCATTTTTGTATATTACAAAAACTTGAGGATCCAACACTGTCCCTTGCGGTACCCGTAATTTGTGCTACAGATTTGGAGGTATTTGATTCACATTATACATTCAGCGATGCATTTGATCCGCTATGTACTAGCGGATCAAATGCATCGCTGCAAGTTATTTGGATCGAATTTATCTATACAAATAACTACGAATTTATAAGAAGCAATAAATATGCATGAATATGTTTTGCATTGTATAATACCGATTAGCATACATTAATTTGTAATCAAGTTGATTGTGTTTTGTTTACTAAGTAGCTGCAATTAAATAGTCACTCAAGTAGGTATGTGCTTTATTGCATTTTGATACATTTTAGCCTAATTATTTTTTAAACAATTTGTATCTCCACATACTTTAGATTCGTTAAAGCTGACTTTGAAAACGTTTCCGTTACCAGATGCAGTTAATTATTGTAATTCCGCTTATTGTCTTAGTCAGGTACGTTTTTTTTAATTTAAAATTGAGGAAGTTATTTTTTAGTTTTTACATACTTTATAATAATTAATATTATTCTAATAAATCGTTAGTTTTTAGAAAGATCGTAGGAACAAATTTTTAAAAAAGTATTTAAAAAAGTTTTGTTTGAAAAGCATTTTAATCAATGTATTTATGGGGTTACTACTTGCTAGATGATGCGACAAAGAACTTGCTAGATGAAGCCCACAGAGTTGCGGGCTTCATCTAGCAAGTTCTTTATCGCTTCCTTATCAATTCCTTTATCGCTCGGAAAATGTACATTTTTCCGAGATAAAAAGAATCCTATGTCCTTTCCCGGGACTCAAAGTAACTCCATACCAAACAGCAAAATTGGTTTAGTGGTTTAAGAGGTAATAGACAGATAGACACACTTTCGCATTTATAACTTTTCTTTTTATAACGGGCTTTGGCCCACCACACATTCCCACCACTGTATCTCCTGTGTCGCCAGGATCGACAGCGGTATCCAACCACGAAAACCCTTTGATATGATCTCAGGGAGCTCGAGGGACATGCTAAAACTGTCTTGGGACCCGAAACGAAATTAATCAGAAGAAGAATAGGAGGAGCAGGAAGAATTCCAGATTCCCTCCCCATACAAAGCGGGAGACAGCACAAAGTTACAATGACGGAAAGTCAAAGAACTGAAGGGGAAGCACCACGGGAATAAAAGTTAATAATTTGACTACAACGCTATAGCTAAATTAATATTGGATTTGGTTGTGTTAGAATGTTGCCAATAATAATTGTGACAAAAACGCTTGAAGGCATGGAAGTTCCTAGCGCTGTCCACGAGATCACCGTAGTATGCGACTCCAGATGTACAGAGTAGGTTGTTTAGCATTATAGTTCTTTCCTCCTGCCAGAGACCGCACTCCCAGAGAACATGATGAGCGGTTTGTTCAAACAATATGTTGCCTTCGGTCGAGCACTCGCACATAGGTGATGCTACTAGTTTAAATCCATAAATTTTAGCCCTAAAATTTCCATGACCGGTCAGGAATTGAGAAACGCAGTGGTCAATATCCATCCAATGTTCCAAATAGCCGTTCTCGAATATTAGGGAAAAAGTTATATAGATGTCGCCCTTTGGTGGAACAGTCCCATCGCGTCTGCCATTCGGAGATGAGGCTTTGCACAGAGTCATCTAAAGGTTCAAACAATCTTGCTATTCTTTCTAATTTCTCACAGTTCACGCAGTGTTTATCGAATCCTTCGATTCGCGCCTTAGTTTGTTTAATTGCAATTATTGCAACTGCAATGTTAGCAGTTCGAGGACGACCGCATTGTGATATCAGTCTTCAAAACTATTTTCGTCATATAGTATAACTAATTTGACGGATTTTCACATGATTGCATACATAATGTTTGATATTGCCAATTAGATATTATGTTAGAAGTGTAGACATTTTGACAGCAAGATTTATATTGACCTACCTCTCAGCTGATAATTGGGCGGCCACCCTGCGGGGGAGATGGCCTGGGCCAGCGCCAGCGTCCGCAGCACCCACTGCACCAGCGGGCTCCAGCTCGACCGCTGCACCACATCCACGATTTTATTCAAAAATGTGTTGAAATAGTACATCATGTTGAAAGTCCACAGTACACTGCCAATCACGAATGCTAGACGTTTCTTAAAAATATTTTTTTCTGTGAAAAAATATTTTTTATTCGAAAAATAAATATATAAAGCGTACTATGCGGTCCGATTAATGCCGACGAAATAATGAATTTACCGCAATCGCGTGACTCCTTAAATTCAAATGCATTAGGCGCAATGTTAACAGGTAGTATTGAGCTAAAAAATAACTATATATGGTACAAGGCTCCCCGTTTATGCTAATGCCGCATAAACCTGTTCCACGGATGGTCGCCGGTATCCTCGAGTTTACCATACTTACCGACCTTTTTGATACTGGAATACTCCATAACGGACGGTCGCGCCATCCGCCAGCGGTCTCCGAGTGAGGCGCAGGACACTTTCGTAGCCCGGAAACGCTTTATCATCATTGCGTATTCGGCACGTTATCTTTAATTGTATTTAAATAATGTTTCTTCTTTTTATGCAATAACTGTATTTTAAAAAGATAAAACCGACTTCAAAATTGTACGTTATTGAGAATGAAGACTTCATATCTCCAAAACTACTGAACCGATTTTGATGAAACTTACACTATTCCCTAAGTTGAACAATACCTAGTACAATAAAAAAAGAATCACTCAAATAGGACTTGTAGTTCCGGAGATATGCGTGAACAAACATAAAAACATACATACATACATACATACATACATACATACATACATACATGATACATACATACACTTTTGAAATTTGGCACATTTGTTCAGAAGCTGAGTTATACAGCATGACTGGTGAGTCAATACCGATATTTGAGGAGAGTATTCAGTACTCGATTCTCATTGTAAATATGTAATAAAATTAGGTACTTAATTTTTTACCAAATTTCCCTTCAAACAAATGAATCAAGGACACTGTAAATTACTATGCGGCCACGCGTCATGCGCCCCCCGCGCCGGCGCGCTACCCCTTCCGCGCGCGGTGTCCATGCGTTGGGTAAATAATTATTTAACTTTAAGGTGACGCCTTGATAATTTGGCTGTAGCGATGTCCATTTTTCTCAGCAATGACTAAGGCTAAGAAATTAAAGTTCACTGTCAGTATTCATCATGTCTTTGTCTTTGAATTACCCATAGCATAACACGATTGGTCAACTTTTATAACACAGAATAATCAATCAAAAAGACCTCTGTAAAAAAGGGATTCCTATTTTGCCAATAGAGGAGAGTGATATAAGCTTCCAAAATTTGTACATAAATTGGTTCTAGTATACACTTTAATTTGTCCATAGCTTATATGAAATGTATTTATGGTTTTTAAATTACACGACAAAAACCATTTTGTCGCTACGCCCTTTCAATTTTTTGCTGTTCCATTGCTTGTTTTCTATGAGAGGCTGGGCCAGCCTCGCATAGAAAACAAGCAATCTCAAACACATCCAACACGGTTTTTTACTTTAACATGGCGTCACCTTAAGCTACATTTACTCAGTGATCAATTGATATTATTTTTTATATTATTTTTTTTCAACTACTATAATAGCCAAATATCACATCCTCGATTATTGAACATGTCTCACCAGTCATGCTGTAGATTAACATAACAAAAACTGGGCAGTTCTGGAAATATTACATACATACGCGTCGAATTGATAACCTCCTTTTTTTGAAGTCGGTTAATAAAATGAAGTGAGTCCTGACTTGTAGTCTGTCCCACAAAATTTTGTATGGCTTCCGTTGTTCCAGCGTGACCAGATCTGGGTGTCGTGCTGGGAGGAGGGTGGGGAGAACTCGACGCGGCTGGAGTACCCCTGGGGCCGCGCGCTTCCCGCCAGCGCCTACCCCTTCACCAACCAGAAGAGCTACCTCAGCCCGCTGGTCGCCGTCAGAATAACCCCCACGAGTAAGTTCCCCGCGGTCAATGAAAATATACCCGCGGTGTGATTGAAACGGTGCTAAGGGTGGTTGGAAAAAGAAAAATTTTATGAGGAGCTTCAAAAGCTAGCTTGGTTTGTTTAAAAAAAATGTGCGTACTGCAATGTGCGTACTGCAGTGTGCGTACTGCAATGGGTGGTGAAATGGAAAAGTCTTGAACAGTTATAGAGGTTTAATTTTTAACAGACAAATCGTGAAATAATTCATACATAATGTAATCTATCGTTGCGGGCCCTTAGATGATAAATTTTATTGAGTAATATAATGTATTGTGCAACGTATTAACTGTCTAGTTCTAGGGTTGATATTGAACGCGCCAGCCTTTCAATCTTATTGTCAAATAAATCGTTCAATGATATTGCACAATAAAATAGATCGTCTAGGGGTCCACTTAGATGTCTGTTACCCATGTTCCAGCTAATAACACCCTGGTGACGGTGCGGTGCCGCGCGTACGCCAAGAACATAATCTACAACAAGAGCCTGAAGGAGGCGTCGGGGTACGCGCGCATACAGCTCCGGATCGACGAAACTGACGAACCCTAGAGTGGGAAAATACAAGCAGTCGAAGGACGTTCGCGCGAATATAAAGGAAGGCAATCATAATAAAAACTACCTGATGACCCGGCAAATTTTGCCATATAATTTTTTCTAGTATCAATATTAAAAGTAGATACAACCCATTGTCAGGCCTAACGAATGTAGGTACGTATATTTCATTAAAATTGGTTTAGGCGTATTGGAGGAGTTCGCGCATGAACACTGTGACACGAGAATTTTATACAGGGTGCAATTAAACCTACCAGCCAAATTTTTTTAGAGTTTGGTATCATTAGGAGAGGCCATAATATTTGAACAAAAATAGGGGGTTAATTTTTTTACAATAACAAATTTTATCCCACTTAAAATCGTTGCAGAACGGTTACTTCGTGGCGGTGGGTAGAGCGGGGGTGACGCGTTGGGCCGGAGGACGCGCGTACCCTGCACGCGGCACGCGCCGCGCGCCGGCGACGTGTAGCGGCCATAATTGTGGTGTTTTGTAGGATAACTTTCGGAAGCTATATTTCTCAACATTTTAGTGATTAAAAAAGAAAAAAACGTGTATTTCTATTTTAATAAGGATCAATATTATATCGAAATTTGGCCGGAAGGTTTGATGGCACCCTATAAATAAGCTGTATAAAAATGCATACGCACTCTAGTCTCAGTTTCAAGCGGTTGTAGCAAACGTACGAGACATTGGCCTCGCAGTTTGTTACGTTTGACTTCCACTAGGTGGGCCATTTCTTCTAGTGAGAGGCAAATGCCATTGATTTTAAGGAATTTTATAAATTAACGTATCGACTGTTGTAAAAGATGGCCGACATACAACATAGTATGACTATAATAATATCATTATGTTCATAGCATAGGGCTATTGTTATAATTTTGAATATTAGTTTCGTGCGGATGTTCCTTGAGGTGTTTTTCCCTTTTACAATATTGTGAATATTAATTTACTACTGAATACAAAATATTGGATTACGATAAAATTTGTATAAAATTGTGACTACGAGGTAGAATAATTTTAAATTATTGAATGTGCTTGTAAATAAATGTTAAATAATATTATGAATAACATAGAGCGTACCTGATTATAAAACATGATTATTATTGATTACGTATCAAAGTATAGGACCTTACAAATCATTGGAAATTCTTATAGTATTTATGGTAGAAGCGAAGTCGGTAACTAACTTGTTAGGATTAGCTAAGTTTATATATTTTTATAATTTTAGTTACGTTTTTTCTTCCGTCTTTTTTACTACAGACTTTTATTAAGTATTTTACATCAGCTCCTATTTTTTTAAATAATGAGTAATGATTTCAATGTTGTATCAAATACATTCTAGCAGTTGCAAAAAAAGCTAAAATAAGATTTTGACAGAGCTAAAATATTATTTTGTTTAATTTACTTGTACGTTTTCTTAACCATCTTTAAATTATTGTAACCACACACTTGCGTCTCATCTGCATTTTTTCAGTATAATTTACTACCATAGATGTTATTGACATGTTTATTCACCGATACGAATGCAAATTTTGTTTATTTAGTAGTCGTTTCTTACTTTCGTCGTATCCTTATCATTCCTAACCTAGATGTAATGTAACTTTATGTGTGTAATGTGTATAGTTTACCTGTCTCTTGAATAACCGAAATCGGCAAGTCAATGTGGACATTGGACATGAAATATTATGTAATAAATACACGTATAGCATATAATATTATGTGCGTATTTTATTGAATAATGTTGAATATTACCTAACGTTTGGATATCCAATCCACTAGTCGGGTCGAGACTATAAAATTACCACCTGTAGGATAAATTACTGTAGATCCAGCCTCTTTTTCTCACTGTACTTTTAAAATTTGCTTATTTTATTTATGGTTAGTTTGTAAGTTACGTCATAATAAGAATAGTTGTAGAAAGAGCAGTATAGATTTTACAAAATAAAAGTCACCATTATCGTTTACTTCAAAGTTTCATAATAAGTATTAAGTAATGTTCTACACGTGTTCTACAAAATAATAGCACAAAAATTATATTCGTTTAAAAACTCCTAAAAGGTAATAATATATTTTAAAATTATGTTTTTATCCATAACATTATCTAAGTATACCTTTATAATTGCAATTTTTGGTTTAATAATACATGATTCATGATTGTAGCCTTAGCTATAATTAATTCGGTTGCATACTTTATAATAAACATACATTGTTACAATTATTATTACGCGGTATAATAATATATTTTCGTATTTTTCTATCTGAATCTCGTATATATAATACCTATATAATTCATTAGATTAGATACTCTTCGATCAAATATTTCTGATTTAAATTTCAGAAATATTTAATCGAAGCGATTACTAGTAATTTTATAGTATGTTACACTTGTAAACCAATTGGTGAACCGTGAACGCTTAAATAAACAGTTTGAATATTTAAACGTATTTTTGTTAGCTCCTACACCTTATTAACACGCTTTTATTTGCTTCACTTGTAACTAACTATGTAGGTATGTAAGAAAATCTTGGAATAATATAAAAAAAATAAAAATAAAATAAAAAAAGTTTATTTGACAAAAAAAGACACCAGTGCAGATGACACGGCAGCCGTGTCATATAATTTTTTATCGTGTGGCGTATGACACGAGAGCCGTGTCATTTAGAAAACGATTGTATCTCCCTCAAATTACACCTTGGAAGGTTCTACTTTGATACTCTGAAACCATCTTAATTTTCACGTAAAACAAGCCTATAGAATTCGTTTCTGAATATTCTGTGAATTGAAAAAAATAGGAGCTGTCATTTTTAGGGTTTTCTTACTTTGAAACCTACAAAAGGTTTGCAACTTCTATGGCAAAAAAAATCGATTTTTGTGACTTTTGAACCCTGATTTTAATACTTGCGTGTTGCGACCATCCAATTATACGTGAACTTTGAGAAATGTTTTAGGATGCCGAACTACAAGTTTTTACGTGGTAATATACTGGGTACCTCGATTTTCCGAGATTTGCTCCTAATTTGGCCTAAAGTGATTCCACTAGCATGCCGCCACTACTAAAAGTTTTGAAAA
The DNA here is from genome assembly GCA_905404155.3 of Plebejus argus. NCBI lineage: Eukaryota > Metazoa > Arthropoda > Insecta > Lepidoptera > Lycaenidae > Plebejus > Plebejus argus. Next base: position 24,376,020 of record FR989927.1, read on the forward strand.
ATGTGCGCCGCAATGAATCGGTTTGACCCACATCCCGGTCTTCGATTAGGATACAATTTTGCACACGCTCTGAGTTCTGATGACAATACATGACTAGCTAAGAAACAGGAATTCATGATAGATTTTCAGTTCTATTAAAAATTATTACAAAGTTCTATTTTCCCGCCGTTATTTACTCTACTTATATCAAGAGAGTCCGGGTAATGTGGATATGTAGTAGAGACTATACCTAATAGAGTCTCATTCTAACGTTTGGTTCTCCGCGACATGAAACGTCCATTGCTACTTTTTTCATAAATATATAATTGTATTAATTATGTAATTTTAACCGTATTTTATATAAATACAACTTAACCGATCACATTACTGAAACCGCTGTTAGTTTGCGGTAAATAGTGGAGAGATCTGCCTCGACGTAGACAATCAAATTAGAGGCACCAGCGAGAGTGAGGACAAGGTGAAAAGCTAATTGCTGGGGTTGGGCGGGCGGTTGCGGGCAGATTTGGGCGGATCTGAGGCGGGCGGCAAAGTACACGTACATAGTATAGAGACGTTTATTTTTAAAGTTTGGCATCGAATATTGATTGAACATACAAGAGTATATTAAGCAACATACAGGAGTATGTAACTTTAATTCGGCTTATATTTTTGCGTGTATAATATGCTTGCGTGCTCTTGAATTTATTTTACGTTTTCATTTTTCGATAAGAACTATTCTGATGGAATTCGTAGACGCCTGCTTTGGTTTTATATATTTCTGTGTATAATAATAGCCATAGTTACCAGTTAATTCATAATGCAAAATTAATTTAATCAAACGAAAATACTAATCTTTTATGCTGCTAACGCAGACTCTAACTATTTACTATTATAATATAATACGGTGCTTAGACCCGCGTTAATCTGACAAACGTTTTGCACGGCCGTGGATTATAGAGTACTCCATATTATATATTTACTTAGAGTACTTTACACATTACAATACCTTAAAATCATAATGTTAAGGTTTTATCTAAACTACAAATCATTTCCCAGCTAGGTACTTATCAGCGAGCTGTAACCGTAACCGTTGCATGCATTGTAACCAAAAAAAATTACGTACCTAAATAAAGATTGGTAAAAATAATGTTTATGTACCTAAATTAACCAGTGATAGGCATGTCGGATTACAAGGGGCGCCGGATTAGCCAGGGCCGCCAGGGGCTACTGTACTTACTAATTCTAGCCTCTCAGAGACAAAGCCGCGTAGGTAGTAAACAACCCAAGTACGGGGTTGGTCAGACCGCGGGCGCCCCATCAGCGGTCAGTCGAGTGCGGAGCTGGTGTGAGGATGGGCGCGGACAAGTCGAATGGCGTCGTCAACTACTGCCGCCGCCCGCCCCAGCGGCCGTTCCTCCAGAAGATCCAGTACGCGATATGGAACCCCGAGGAGAGAACCTTCCTAGGGCGGACCGGGAAACGATGGGGTGAGATTTGCTATACTGTTTTTTAAAATATAAAATAAGGGGGCAAACGAGCAAATAGGTCACCTGATGGAAAGCAACTACTGTGGCCCATGGACACTCGCAACATTAGAAGAGCTGCAGGTGCGTTGACGACCTAAATTTTTCTCAATTTTTTTTTTAAGTTGGTATTGTACAGTACCCGTCTTACACGTTGAGGAGTTTACTACGATATCTGCCACCATTGTATTTTATTTTACTTTCTTGAAACAAATAAAAGTTTCATTGAGTAAGTAAGCCATTACAGTGGACAGGCAATATAAACTTAATATCTCTATTGTTTCATTATCATCAGGCGGTTAGAAGAGGAATTTTGTTATGACACAATGAGCTTTTAATCATCCTGATTCCTGAAGCTTAGAATATTTAAGCTACAATATACCTAGACAAAGTACAGGGTACATTAAGGTTAGCCAGTTAATCGACTGCTACAGCCACTGTAGATGCCGTCAAACTTAATAAATATAAACTTAAACAAAAGCTTAGAAATTTTAATCTCATAATTTCAATTCAAATATTATCATATCAACAGACAACACAGTGTAAGTGGTATAACATATCTCTTTTCATATTTTCTGTAACAGTGATTGCAGTCGTTGGCTACCTTATTTCAGATGATTTCTATTTCTATTCTATTTCTACCCGATAAAAAGTTTTCAAACATTCGTATTTTGTAGTCCTGCTTCATATTTTGAGTTGCCATAGTCTTCAGTAAAAACAGGTTTGTCAGCTTACTGAATACAACCTGAAGTCCTGTTTCCCCAAATACAAGTACGCGGAGAAGGTAGACGGCATTGAGAAAGTAATCAACTTAGATGTCCAATTAAGAACAAACACGTAGGGAAAATAGCTACAGTCATTACAGGCTGAAACATCATAAAAACATCACGATTGCTCGTGTGAATTGACATTTCCTACGTTAAAAATAATTACTTCCTTACTACAATACTAGAGTAGAGCTCTACTTACTCTATACAGGGCATATAATATGTGAAAGTAGCAGCGCTGAAAGACCAAATTTTTTTTTTACTTTTGTACTCGAACTCGTGACGCTCGGACCCTTGCCCATACAAAAGTGAAAAAAAATGTTCGTCTTTCAGCGCTGCTACTTTCACAGTGAACTCTCTACAAGGAACACGTACAGTGTACACACCCTAAAGTTATTTTTGTTACACACTGTATATCTATAAGAGTGTACTGTTCAATTGAGCCGAGCTTGTCACATGGGAGAGCCATGCTTTGGCACGAATGGGCTGGCTCGACCGGAGAAATAGCACGGACTCACAGAAAACCGGCGTGAAACAGCTTGCGCTGTGTTTCGCCGGGTGAGTGAGTTTACCGGAGGCCCAATCCCCAACCCTATTCCCTTCCCTACCCTCCCCTATTCCCTTCCTCACCCTCCCCTACCCTATTACCCTATTCCCTCTTAAAAGGCCAGCAACGCACCTACAGCTCTTCTGATGTTGCGAGTGTCCATGAACAACAGACAGACAGACTTTCCATCCTAGGTGACCCGCTTGCTCGTTTGGCCTCTTATTTAATAAAAAAAGCTATCTACTTAAGCAAATTGTGTCAACTTTTCAGGTATAAATTCCTTTATTTGGTCAAATATTTATCTACGGCGCAACTCACACTAGCTTTAGCTAAGAGCCATAAAGGACCCTTTAGTTAATTTCATTACTAAAGTTAATAATCAAAATTTTAAAGGATTTAACAATAATTATAGGCACCGCAAATAATATCATAGACCGGTACGAGTATGTCATATCCTGGGCGGCGTCTTGTCTTCTGAATTTTGAATTTAGGTCAACGACCACCAAATCAACTAAGGCAGGTCAGTCTATATTATCTGTCTGTTTGTCTGTTAATACCTCTTCACGCCCAAACCGCTAAAACGATTTTGCTGAAAATTGGTATGGATATACTTTGAGACCCGGGAAAAGATATAGGATACTTTTTATCCCGTAAAAATGCACGGTTCCTTCGCGAAAAACGAATTTTTGTTCAACGGACTTACGGGTCATCTACAGTTTTGAATTTTGATTATGATTCCAGAGGACTAAATCTCAACCATTTTAGTGGCCAGGCATACGCTATACATACATATTTATAGACTACTTGCAACTACTTTGAAATACTTTCGAGCTTGGAAGATGTGAAGCTTGTAAATATGAAAATGTATGAAATAGTAGTCCTATTAAATCTAAGGTATCCATTCAAACCTAGGTGTAGCAGCTAGGTGCGGCACGTGAACATGATTCACGATCGCTATTTCAGTGCCCTGCACCTTGTGCGTTGTCCGCTACGTGCTGCAATAACTGCCATTCTCTGGAAATACGTTATACGACCATTCCCCAGCTATGCGTGTAATTGTTTGACCGAAACTACCAGGAAAACTATGTATAATTATGAAGAAGGGAGTATACCGTTTATTAATATCAACTATACAGTGGCGGTGCAAGACCTAAATTTTATGTAAGTAGCCAAAATATATTTTGCGAAGCCCCCTGATGGATAATGCAAGAAGACGGATTTTGCTGAAAGATATTTTGATACTCATAAATCCTAAATAACGGGCTGTCCAAGGGGCGCGAGGACCCTTAGGACCAACTTAGGACCGCGAGGCCGTGGGCGGTCCCCACACCGCCCACGCCTTACTCCGCCTCTACTTATATCAATCACAGAGATTAATTTACCGTTAGGTCCAAAATGTTTTGAACTGAAATGACACATCCGACACACTCACATTTTAATTATTATTACTGTATGTTGAATTGTTGATTAGAGTAATAAATTCATAAGGAATCGGTTTGTCGCAAAAATGTGACAAACCAAACGACTTCTACTGCTACTTATCGTACTATTATTAATACAGATTATAACACAATAAATCACAAAAAAATATCTTTTAAAATTTTAGTGTTTATATATTATTTTAAGCACTTAAAATTATTTATTAACCCAACCGCACACTGAAAAATGATGAAGGCTTATTCCAGTGTGTTATTAATTATTACAGTGACAGTGGATAGAGACGTGTGGAAGGAAAGGGGGAGGCCTTTGCCCAGCAGTGGGACACAAACGATTAGTAATAATAACAGTGACATTATCGTTAATGAGGTGTTAACAGGCATTCTATAGTCGGTTTATAAACGGGAATAATTATACTGGTGAGGTTCTGAGTGTGAGCGACTCCGTCACGCCACTTACACATTACCACAGAACTGTGTTCCACACCAGTTGTAGATGTTATCCATTCGAACTTATCATCAATTAGAAATAAATGAATTAGAATGAATCGTTAAGCTTAGAAGCTCAAGGCCCAATTTCACCAACGTCTGTTAGTGTTAGCAGCTTCTCTTTCATTCTTAATATGGAAAACGTGATTCTGATTCGAGTATTAACTTTAACAGTCGTTAGTGAAATTGGGCCTAAATCAGACCTCTCTTCTCTACCTATCCGACTCCACAGGGAGGTATGGTTTTCGAGAACTCTTGGGAGTTGTGTTTGAGAGTCAGCCCGAAATGGATAATATCCCTATAACGACCTAGCCCACAATATTCTAAAGTAGTTATCCCACCAAAACATTTCATGTAAATGATGCCGAGATGACCACATAAGGTTTACCCTGTGAAAAAGATATGAGATCTCATGTGGAGCCAAGCTTCTGAATCTACATGGCCTAACTCTACTGACCCTAACTTAAACAAATTCTATATTTCAGTAAATATGTATGGCTCAGCAGCTGTTTCGCTACCGTCGCGGGGGTGATGCGAATATTTAGTTTCTGATCTGAAGTTAGTAACGACCGTACCGTGCACCCAGATCTGAGATCATATTGGTACCTAGGTAATACACAAAATAAGGTAGCCGTAGTACGAAGAATAAAGGCGTCGAAGGCCGCAAGACTCTAGTATCATGAACACAAGTTGAAAGAGAGTTTACCGTACGTAAGGTATATTATGGTCGCTGTTAAGCATTTGTGTACTTTTTTGTTGAATTATGAATGCAGTCTCGTTCTAAATGATCTAAATAAATGCATTCATAACTCAATACGTTATTTTTGTGCGATGATACACAAAATATGCTGTTAGCGTTCAAACATAAAGATAAAATCAGAGAGAGTACTGCAGTGCCACAGTGAAAAAGTTGTTCTCAATGCTGTCTTTTCATCTCATAATATTAGTCGTAACAAGTGTCGGCTGGTTACGATCTAACGCTACATCATACATAGACTACGCACGTAACCTTCTTATGCGGCCAATATAAATACATTTTTATAAAGTTTGCGAATATGCTGTAATAAAAATATTCACCAAGGCCCGCGCCGTTACCACGGAGTTACGATCATCATATTTATAGACGCGGACTATATAAAGGGATATATACAAGAAGGTAAATTTATATATGTCTAAAAACTAGAAGTAACAAAATTGAGAGCTAAAACATGGATGAAATAGTGTGTCGGTAGGTATTATCTTCATTCAATTTTAACAATACTATTGAATTACTGGGTTAATCGAATCATTACCTTAAAATGACTGTGACATGATGAGTTCATTAATTTAATGCCTGTTCAATATTCATGTATAAGAGTGCCGAGTCTCTACAACTCTCTCTTGGAGCCTGTAAAAGTATTTTTCTAATTGTCATCCTAGTAGCAACAAGCGAGGTGGTATCTCCCACCACCACCACACCACACCACCACACGTCACAGGGCGCGGCTGTATTGCTAATCAATGACAGGCTCATGTCTGTCGTCCGTCGTCCATGTAGGAATTGCAATTCAAAAGAAAAGTGCTAACATAATAATTTGTTGACAGCCAGCAAACTGCTTTTTAATAATTAATATATAATTTGATTCCCTGACAATACGAAATTTAACATTTTTAGGTATGTGGTCATACAAAATGCATAAAAATGGTCTTTTTATACTAGATAATTATTATAGAGTCATTTAATTACTATCTGACTAAAATGAGATAAAAAAATATTACTATCTGACATCGTATAATTTGTGAAGTCTAACATAAACTTAGGAGAGAAATTAATTAACTTTTTGTTACCAATGTAGGCTAATTCAAAAATATTTATCGTAGCAACGAATTGAGTAGACGTTGCCTATAAAATGTAGAGTTATTGAAGCCTATAATCGTACTATAGAAGAAACTATTGGCTCCCCGTTAGCTTCGATACTTTTTGCAGCGATAACAATATATAATGTTTATGGATCGAAATATTTTTTAAGCCATAATAATTTGCCAAGTGCGAGTCGGACTCGCGCACGAAGGGTTCCGTACTGTTATAGACAAAAAATAGGCCGAAAATTGTGTTTTTGTATAGGAGCCTCCCTTAAATTTTTATTTTATTAAAATATTATTATTAATTATTAAAGTAGACATAATATAACTAAGGCCTTTATGAAAATTTAAATTTTGCCAATATTGGTTACGAGCAAAAAAGGCCAAAAAAATAACATTTGTTGTATGGGAGCCCTCTTAAATATTCATTTTATTTTGTTTTTAGCATTTGTTGTTATAGCGGCAATAGAAATACATAATCTGTGAAAATTTCATAAGTCTAGCTATTAATAGCGGTTCTTGAGATACAGCTTGAAGATAGACAGACAGACGGACAGACATCAAAGTCTCAGTAATAGGGTCCCGTTTTTACCCTTTGGGTACGGAACCCTAAAAATTATGCAATTGGTCAGTAAAGATCTTCGCTCTAGTTTGAGAAAATTTCGCGGCTATTGATCTATGGTTTCACGAAGATGGCATAATTCTTGTAAAGCAATAAATATAAAAAGTTTAGATAAGAAACACATTTACGATTTGCACATGGTCGTCTCACTGACCTCCATCTTGATATCAGCGGTTGTGTTGGAAATAGACCAGCATCACTTTACAATTTACACTAGGAGTACTTAGTACCTACTTACTGCCTCCTTTTTCTCACACATACAGACAAGTAGTTAAAATTGACGAGAAAAAACAATCTTGTACGATGTTACCACGATGAGCATATAAAAAATAACAACTATAGTCTGTCAAACGAGTGAAGAAATTAAAAAGTAGCAACATCGTAGTGTCATCTTTTTTTTCTTAGATTGATTTGAAAGGGATGACACTACGATGTTGGGCCACTTTTTTGACAGACTATAGATGACGCGCAAAAACTCGATTGTTCCAAAATTCGTTTATCGTGCGGAAACCGTACATTTTTTCTGATAAATTATTATTTTTAACAAAAAAATTAAACCGACTTCCAAGTTCCAAGGTAAAAAGCAAGCCCCACACACCATAAGCTATTATATATTCTGTGCCATAAGTGTCTGTGCTAGTGTCCATATGGTGTAGAATTGCTTCAATTATTCTATGTTAGTTTACTCCTCATAGAAACACTAAGGTCTAAGGCCTCTACACTCTAGTCATGACCCCCAGGCCCCAATGAATTGTGGCCCAAGAATAAGGGCGAAAAATGGTAAACTGAATATGTCGTCGACCGTACAATGTACATAGCGCCTAGTGGTATTGGCACGTACCATCAGCAACAAAATCATTATTTGGAGGGTCACGACCGACGACCGTGTTTGAGTGTTTACTCAACAATTTGATACACTCGACTTGCTTAATGGTTTTACTGGTACGTAAGTGACATACTTTATTAAGTAGATCATAAATCGTGTTTATGTTAATTAAATCACTGTATGTTTTCCTGATACCTAAAATTAAAATAAAAAGTAAAGGTGATCCCTCACCGGGATAATTCACGTGTTATACTAGGTTCTCCTCCCTCACTGATGTAATGCTCGACTCTGTAACGTTACATAATACATTACAAGCGAATGCTTCTAGTGAGGGAGCACCTTCATAAAAACCGTTGTTATAATTTCGAAGGAGACTTTGTGTAATTGTTGAACTTGAAGTACGCGCACATTAATTTAACAGACCACAGCGAGGCGGAGCGTATTTTTGAAACTCTTATTAACAAAATTATGAAAAACTAGAGGACGCAGGCACGTGCAACGCATTATACAACCTTAATTTTTTCTGGGATAATAGGTATCCTATGTGGCTTTGTCCTTTCCCGGGACTCATAGTATTTCCATTCCCAGCAAAATCGGTTCGGCGAGTTGGTCGTGAAGAGGTAAGACAGACAGAAAGATACACTTTCGCATTTATAATATTAGTATGGGGGGCGCGCCGCTTCCATACTAATATTATAATAATTGCGAAAGCGTATCTGTGCTGTGCCTCGTCATGATCTGTCCATACCAGAAGTTTACAATATTCTTAATAATAATTACAATTTCTTGGTCAGTCCGTCTCTCCCTTTGCATGCGCAATTCCATATTTAATTTCAGGAAGTTCAAATTTACTAGGTCCAAATTTGAGTGTTTACAGCTCCAGCGGAAACCGTAATACACATAATTTAATATAGTGTATGTATATTGTATGTATACTCGGTATGTATGAAGTATGAGCATAAACAGGCCGTGACCGGTTTTCGCAAACTCTATTTCAGGGAAATCGTTTTTGACGATTTGCTCCGCGTGCTATAACGGTAATCGGTTACCACTTGCGATTCTCAAATTAGATTTATAACTTATAGCGATATTTAGTAAACCTTAGGTTAGCGTATAGTAAACCTACTTTTTTAAAATGTAATGCAATGGCGGACCGTAATCGATCACAGCTAACATTGAATTGACATAAGCCGACCAAACGACGTTGGTCTATTAACTGCCTAGGCATCCTTTTTATCGGACTATATAGTAGTGGTATTGTTAAGTAGTTTTTTTTTTCGATTTCGAACCATTTTCTTCTCAGTAATAAGTAATACTATAACTTACTAATAGCACTGAATTTTTCTGCGTTGTGTATGTCGGTGAGATAGTGAGTGTGATTTGACCCTAATGTCAACCTATATTGTTCCAAAATATAGTTGAAAAAGTCCCTACGACTTACGAGACAAAATAATGTTTTAACGTAGCCCGTAACGTAGTTTATATTAATCTAATTTATTTAATATATTAATCAACTAGTTGACCCGGCAAACATTGTTTTGCCATTTAAAGTATTTCTACTTCATCAGTTGATTATGTAAATCTTACCCCCTCTTTTGTCCCCTAAGAGGGGTGGGGGGAAAAATTTTATACACAGATGTTAAGTTAGTAAAACGCAGTAAATAATATGAAGTAAGTTCATTAAAGAAAAAAGTTTGATACAAAATCAGACCCCCTTTTTGGTCCCCTTAGAGGGTGGGAACTTGGAGGAGGGGGGGGGGATTTGTTTTCGTGTTAAAGAAAAAAGTTTGATACAAAATCAAAGAGGATTCCCCCCACCCCTCTTTTTTTTACAAAAAAAAAAGAGGGTGGGGGGAATTTTTTTTTATACACGTCATGTTAAGTTGGAAGAAGATAAATATTTATATCTGCGAAAACCGCTTTCAAATCGGATCAGTAGTTTTCGTGTGATAGTGGAACAAACATACAGACAGACAGACAGACAAAAAACTAACCACATTTTTGGCTTCTATAGCGATCTAGTGACACCCCCCGCTTATTATTTTTTGAATATCTTTAATGTACAGAATTCACATTTCTACAGTTTTATTATACTGCGTGACTGGTGAGACGTTCAATACTTGAGGACGTGATATTTGGCTATTATATTAGTTGGAAAAAAATAATATAAAAAAATAATATCAATTGATCACTGAGTAAATGTAGCTTAAAGTTAAATAATTATTTACCCAACGCATGGACACCGCGAGCGGGAGGGGTAGTTGTGTGGTGTTTCTTTGGTAGCGCACGCCTCTGCACCGGCCGCATAGTATGCCTACTTGCCTAGCCGCGTAATTTAAAAAAAATAATTAAGAACCTAATTTTATTACATATTTATAATGAGAATCGAGTACTGAATACTCTCCTTAAATATCGGTATTGACTCACCAGTCATGCTGTATGTATAGATTTTCCAATTAGAACATAAATCTTTTGTAAGTATCTATTTTACCATTTTTCATTATAAAATACATTAATCACGCTTTAAACAAGTGTTGATTGTAAAAATAAACAGTATTATTAGGCAGTTTGTGTAAAAAGTCGTTGTGAGTTGTGATCCACTTAGCGCTCTCCGACGCCGCGCTAACAGCTACATTATGTTCTATTATACACTCGTCTGAATGATTTTCGTTATGGTAATCATTAACGCATAATATTATCTTGTCCTCTTGTCACTTATCGAGTACAATATGACAATATTATGTTGTATGGGCAGACGGAACGTTGTTTGCACTCAGTGGCGGGGCAAGAGCTAGTTTGATGTGGGCAAAATATATTTTGCGAGGTCCCCTGATGAATGACGCATGGAGACGAGATTTTTATTTATAAAAAATTTAGAATCAAAACTAGTAAATTTAGGGGTTTATAGTTCCCGAAGCGGTAGTAGGCACCATTCACTTTCTGAGAATATTTTTTTCAATTTTTTCAGAAGTAAAACAATTTTTGTTTACTTATTTTATTTTTATAAAAAATGCAGCGCCCTACATTTTTTATAAAAATAAATTACAATACTGTGGCGAGGCCGACGGCCACGTCGCCCACCAAATTTTAGCAAAATCAGTGGTTTGGGCGTGAAGATGTAACAGACAGACACACTTTCGCCCATAGAGTAACTAATGATCAATTGCAATTTGCAACTTTCCAGGCGTGATCGGTCTGATCTACCTGGTGATGTACATCTGTATCATCATCTTCTTCTCGCTGTGCATGTGCGGCCTGCTCTCCGCCATGGACGAGAAGATCCCCTACTTCACCCTCGCCGCCTCCATCATAGGTGAGTAGCATAGAAGAAGCATAATATCGGTATTTGCTATTTCGAATATAATTATTATCCACTTTTAAGGACGCTATTACAAATGTCAGCGATTTTCCGGTACCCTATTAAAGAATTAGGAGTCAAACTGCGAGGATATTTTGGTTTCAAATGAAAGATGATATATTCATCTCCACGACTGTACCATAAAAATTCTATAGCCGCATACAAAATTTTCACATAAAATACGTTTTAACCATCACAACAATCGCAAAATATGAAAAAAATCGGGTCTGATTAGGTACCTTAATATCTAAATACACTGAACTGAGGAAAATAAATATACAAAAAAATTGTTGCTTATTTAGTCCTCTATAAAGTCCGCTAAAAATTTTATATAAAAATAAACAACTTTTCCAGTTATGAGAAAAATAAGAAAATTTCTCAAATTTTTTCATACATTTTCGCCATATCAAGAACGCGGCGAGCGTCGTAACCGCCACTGTACAAGGCGCGCTAATATGAATCTTATTTTAATGTCATTAACGTCGATATTCGTACTGACAGACATCCGACGTAGTAATTCTCCGGTTGGAGCATTCTTAACTAACTCTCTTTAACGAAGTTAAAAAGCTTCTATAGACTTCAGTTTGGTTTTGATTACATATTATCTGGAATTGTGTTGGGTTTAAATAAATGGCAAGTAAATAATATTTAAATTGGTAATATTAAAAAAACTTCAAAATTCATTTATCTTGATTCTGATATTAATGAAATTTTATTGGGTGCTAGATATCAAGGTTTAAAACGTGGCGCTTTTGTTTAACACTGGAGCATGACTTATACAGGGTGTAACAAAACTAAGTGGTAATACTTTAGGGTGTGTATGAGTCCCCCTGAGCTGTATAGAGTTCGCTAAAGTAGCAGCATTGAAAGAGTAACTTTTTTTAAACTTTTGTATGGATACATTAATGACGCTGGGGTGCTTACCCATACGGACCACAAATCACAAAAAAAAAAAACTCTTTCAGCATTGCCACTTTCACAGTGAACTCTATATAAAGCACCTATATTATCACTTAGTTTGTGGGAATTTCCTATTCCGTTAAAAAAATGCGTTCAATTACCTGACTGATTTCATGTCCGCTCTCTTCAAAGGGCTATGTTACAAATCGCTAGTTCTAGTTGGACGTTGAGTGACGATTATTCAATCAACGTTCGGCCGAGTCATTCAATTGAATGGTGTCATTCAATGAATGCGCTAGTCATTCAATCGAACCGAAGATTGAACTACATGACTGCGGAATATAATCCGACGCACTTAGAAACCGCCACAGTTAATTTGTTCCATTCTGTAAATATCCGTTGGCACGTTTACCACTTACCAGGTGACAACCCCGGCATGGGCCACCGGCCGCTAGTGTACGAGGAGGGCGCCCTCATCTGGTACAATGCCTCCAACGCCACGCAGTACAACAAGTACGTCGACAACATCAACGAGTTCTTGGCACGTGAGTATTGATAGAAGAATGAAAGACGTGAAGAAGCAGGTAAGTAACAGTTAAAATATTGCCTTTTTGCATAAATCGAGACTTTAGGGCCGTAAAATGATTAAAAAAAAAACTGTGGATTTTACGATCTATATTAGCCAGATAATGAAGTAGTTAGAAGTTTTAGAAATTACATGATTTTTTTTTAATGGGAAAAAAATGAGTAATTGTCCTTATGTTATAAAACGCTAGTTATCTGGTTCTTCCACTCACGTCTTCAATTGTTATAGGATTTGTGGGCCTAGTTTAGGTACAGTACTTACGTTTTTCTTGCACGCATCATTTTCAATAAGGGTTTCTTTAAAAGAATAGACAAAGTGAGAGACTCTTACAAAGAAAATTCGTGATTTTGTCCACTGTGGGTATATTGAGCCTTCCAACCCAACAATTTACCATTAATTGTTGGGTTTGCTTCCTGTAGGATAATAACATTTTTTTCCCCCCGAAGGTTGCTCGCCTTGTCGTGGCGGTGGGGCTCAGTAACCGCGGCTTGGACAACCGCGGTGAAGCGAAGAGGCAACCAGGGCCGGCCGGTGTCGCCGCCTGGCCCGAGGAGGGCGCTCCCAGCGGACTGGAGGAGTCCGCTGCGGATGCGCACCGAGGTGGGGCCGCAGAGGAAGAGGCAAGTAGGTATTACGGTGCGCCGCTTGCCCTATCCTCTGCGGCCGAGGACGGATCGCGGGGGGGGGGGGAGAGGCATTGTGGTAGGTTGCCGCTTTCCCTACCCCCCCTGCGAGCTGGCCGTTTGAACGGCATTGGTGGGGCCGCAGAGGAAGAGGCAAGTAGGTATTGCGGTGCGCCGCTTGCCCTATCCTCTGCGGCCGAGGTGTGGTCGGTGGCAGAGCCACAGACCTGATCTGCCACATGGCCTCCAAGTAGCAGACTCGGGGGGCGTCTGCTACAGCCCTGGTGGGGGTCGAGGAGGAAGGCGCACGTGTCGTGCGCCCATCGTGGAGTCTTCGGACCGCTGGCGGGGTCGCGGATGTGTGTATCGTTCCCGTGGCCCCGTCAAAAGGCGGCGTGGCGGAAGATGGGGGGGGGGTTTTAGTGGGTATACCGTGGTCTCATCAGCTACGGGAGTCCCACATCACCGCTAGGGTCGCCCCCTGCGCCTGGGTGGTATGCGTAATGCATTTCCCCCTCCGGAAAAAAAAAAAAAAAGGATAATAACATTTAAATAGGCTATAGAACTTATTGCTTTTTAGGCGTGACTATCTATATTGATATTATTGAAACTGAGGGATAGATCTAGTATTTAACAGTGTAGCTTTCAATAAAAAACTTGAGAGGTCAAGGGACACCCGGATGGAACGAAGTTAAATTTCCCGCTAGTTGACGTCATCGCCACAGCAACGCCCAAAAAATAGCTTATAGCCCCCTTTCGCAACGTGCGATAAGGAACTTCGTTCCAATACTGCATCATACAGAAAATGGTTATGGATACTCTCGTTTCAGCGTACGAGAACAAGAGCCTCCTGATCAACAAGGGGGAGAAACAGCGCGACTGTCGCGGGGTAAAGCCGCCGCGCAACGAGGTTTGCTCCTTCGACGTCAGCCAGTTCGGCCCCTGCTCCAAGGAGAATAACTTCGGATACGCGAACAAAACTCCGTGCGTAATCATCAAAATTAACAAGGTACTTATTAAGAAGATCCTGCATGATACTGCTAAACCAAGCTGATATCTGTTGTGCCACTTTTTATTAAGTTATGATTTCTAAAGTGGTATTTGGCATACCTGATATCACATAATATTATGGCTGCAATCGCACATAATTCATATTCCGTTTCCAGGTAACTTTCTCAGCATAAATCGATGTGTTCATCGGTTACAAGGCAAAATTACTTTAGCGTCTTGGATCCTTCTGTTACAGATATTTGATTGGAATCCGGACTTCTACGACGATCCCGGGGACCTCCCTCCGAACATGCCCGAGGACTTGAAAAACTACATCAACACAACGACCACCCCGCAGCAGGTAACATACTTTTGGCAATAAATTGCCGAGCCTTACAAAATTTATTAGCACCAAGCATCAATATATTTATTGCTTACAACCGCTTATAGGCGCGTTTATAATAATAATATTTTAGCGCCGTCAAGTGTGGGTGTCGTGTCACGGGGAGAAGCCAGCCGACGTGGAGGCCTTGGGCCCTCTGAAGTACTACCCCCAGCCCGGGATGCCGGAGACCTACTACCCCTACGACAACACCCCCGGCTACCTCAGCCCACTGGTGGCTGTTCAGCTGTTGGAGCCTAAATGTAAGAGAGATTTTCTGTTGTCAATGTCAATATGACAAATATTCAATAGTCTTGAGGTGATCGCACATTTATCAGAACGCCCGCGTCGAACGCACTCCATTTTAGAATTCGTTGTATGAAATTATGTGAAGCCTCGCACATTCGTCCGCACCGTACGTGCCGCATTTCGTGTACAGTACTATGCGGTGCGTTCGACGCCACCGTACGTGTCATGGTATGGTGCTGACAAGTGTGCGATCAGCTTTAATAAGCAGCTAAAAGTTCTGACGATTTCTTACTACAAGGAAGGGTCAAAGTATTATTTCCAAAATCTTAACTTCCTTTTTTGAGCAAAAATACTTCTAGACTTGGTTAAAATATAATATTTTCCGTTACTTTTCAGTGCACCAGATCATCAACATCCGCTGCCGGGCCTGGGCGAGGAACATCCAGTACACGGAGAGCCTCAAGGAGCGACTGGGGTCCACGCACCTGGAGATCATGATTGATTAGGTCCTAACCTAGTCAACAATTAAGTGCTTGCTGTTAAACATTTGTGTACTAACCCACAGTTTTTTAATGTAGTCTTGTTCTACATTATTATCTAAAGAACAAGGTAATTAGTAAGTTATAATTTTTATTATTTTTGTTAGTATTTTAGTAAGGTATAACCTTACACGTTATAATATCTGTAGGTTTACTGTATAGGTATTTATGTCTACAATGTATTTATTTGTATGTTTGTTTTATTCCTTTGTTCATTTCAAATCGAGTATTTGTTTTTGTACAAACAAAAAGTAATTGAAAATTATGTTTGTTTTGAGAAAATTAAAGGAAGGCTAAATTTTACTTAAAAAGAGATTATTTTAGTACTTATAAGAATGTTGAAAGCGTAGAATTTGCACAACGTGAGGATTATTATGCAAATATTTTATGGCAGAGGTTACACGATCAATTTTTCATCAATCTGATCCATCAATCTGATTGACGGAATATTGCAAAGGTTATGAAAAAGTCCATAATTAAGGCTAGGTAACAGTGAAATAGCGCGTGGACAAGTTTTTTGATCCTGTTTCATTCCTTACATTATCATCTAAAAATTTTGAAAAAATACGACCTTTACTTGAGGATATAACGTATTCGGCTTCGCATTAATTGACACAAACAGAAGAACTTCACTCGATAGAAAACAAAGCCAAAGTTACCTCTTTTTAAAATCTTTTTTCAATGCTGTGCTAACTGCTAAGAATACTGAACTAAGCGACCTATTTTTTATAGCTTTAATTAGATAAAATGATTATCTATCCGTATTTGCAAAAATGGAAATTGTAGCATTTATTTATTGATGCCAGTGACAAAATATCTAGAGAATTCGCGTACGCCGCGGCTTACCGAGCTCCGACAGTCGCGCGATGGCGCTTATAGATACATTTTGAGTGATAGATGCCCTTAAAATAATGATCAATCCATCATAGTTGCGTGTGTACGGTAAATTATACGGCTATTGCTGAACCAAAGATTTCCTTTGGTAGGATTGGTCCTTAAGGCCCGAGGCTGGATTTAAGATGTGGAGCCACCGCGATTTTCGATGTTAGTTTTTTCAAATTTTAGCAGCTTCTGCTCTGGAGGAAAATAGAGTCTCAATCTGTATAGAGGCATTAATTATGGTACTATTCCAAGTTCGGCACCATATTCGGATGACTTAAGAATGCTAAATTCATTTTAGGACTCATATTTGCAAGATAAAGATGGTAAACAACGTAAAAAGAAGAAGAATCATTATTTAAACGCGCTTATCTTAGTATGAGTCAGTAATTAGTGGTCCGATTTTAAAAATTCTTTCAGTGTTGGATATCCCATTTGTCGAGGAAGGTTATAGGCTATATTTTATTACGCTAAGACGAGAAGAAATAGAGGAAAATGTGGAAAAAACGGGTCAAATTATTTGAAAGGGCTTATTTCACAAACTACTTGAGCAATTTTTCTGTTATTTGACACAGATTAAAAGTACACACGTGACAGATCATAGGCTATTTACTGTGGACTAATTTGTCTGTGAAATATCTAATTTACGTGGGCGAAGCCGCGCGGAACGTCTAGTGATCTTATAAAGCTGAAGAGTTTGTTTGAGCGCGCTAATCAGGAACTACTCATCCGATTTAAAAGAATCTTTCAGTGTTTGATAGCCTATTTATCGAGAAAGGCTATAGGCTATATTTTATCACGATAAGACCAATAGGAGCAAAGATACAGAGGAAAATGTGAAAATAAAGCTGAAGAGTTTGTTAGTTAGTTTGTTTGTTTGAACGCGCTAATCTCAAGAACTACTGGTCCGATTTCAAAAAATCTTTCAGTGTTTGATAGCCTATTTATCGATTATCACGCTAAGACCAGTAAGAGCAAAGATACAGAGGAAAATGTAAAAAAGCGGGGAAAATTTTTTGAAAGGGCTAATATCTCACAGACTACTGGAGCAATTTTTATGTCATTTGACACAAATATATATAGTAGACTACGTAAGACATGGGTTATTAATTTGTAAAAAATATACGGTTTCCGTGAAATTCCAGATTTTTAATTTTATTTTATTTTTACTATACTTTATCTAAATATTATTCCAGAACTGGCATTTAAACATTCGATTCAATCGAAAATGATACAAAACTCGACTTTATACCTAAATCCTACGCTACCTCAGACTTTGTTAAAGCTAAAAAAAACCCCTCCCCCACCTGCATGAAATATTCACGTGGCTCCACTTCGTAAGCCCATCTTTGGGATATAAAGATCAATCCTGCCAAAGGAAATCTTTGGTTCAGTAAAAGCCGTATTCCTCGTTTTTTTGTCGTGTACGCACACGACTATCGATTCGTGGGTTAGACGATAAATTTTTCGTCAATCTGGATCGGATTGATGGATCAGATTGATGAAAAATTGATCGTGTAACCTCTGCCTAAGAAATAAAAGCTTGTATTAGAAATGAGTTTTATTAATTCCCACAATTATCACAATATGATTGGCTACGAGTAACGACTTCTCTGCTGGTCTACTCCACCATGATCTCGATGTGCACGGAGCCCATGCCCTCCCCTCTGTCGTACTTGATGTTGTGTGACCAGGCGCGACACTCAATGTTGATCAGCATTCCGGCTGGAAGAATAAATTCCAATATTCTCGATTCTACAACATCTTTTTTCGAGCATCATAGAGTATTAGAATTCTTAGATAGGATAGAGTTCTTGGCTACTGCTAATATGAATTTTTGAGTCAAGACAGTCTATAGATAAAAAATTGAAACGAGCAAGATTCTAGTTTCTAGAGTGTATGTAATTACTTTGGCATGTAGTATAAGACTTACTTTTAGGTCTCTGCAGATGCACCGCGACGAGAGGGCTGATGTAGCCCTCCTGGTTGGTGTAGGGGAAGTAGTAGCCGGGGAATCCCCGGTACGGCAGGTACTGGATGGGCCCGATGTTCTCGCGGTCCGCAGGGTTCTCCCCCTGGCACGACACCCACACCATGTTCAGCTGTAACGAGAACTTGTTGTTGCTATTTGTCGACATTTTTCTGCTCTTCATAAAAAAAATTATATAATTATAATATTATATTAAAAATGAGTAAAATTTTTATGCTGATTGTCGCTTTCTATTATTGATAGAATATTAAAGAAATATGACTTAAAATGCCTCTTGATTTGAGGCCGGTTTTGGTTGCACATCAGTCGGGACAATATGAGAATTACTTCAAAATACATACACAGAAAGATGTTGCCTTTAAAAGATCTAGTAGAATATAATATTTATCTTACGTAATTCTTATCATATGCCGTCATGTTTCTGATGTGTTCTTTCAAGTCTTCGGGCATGGCGGCGGGCAGGTTGTCGGAGCTGTTGTAGAACTCGGGCTTCCAGCCGAAGATCTTGTTGAGTTTGAGGAAGATGCAGGGCGTGGACATGTGGTAGGCGAAGCCGTTCTCCTCGGTGCAGGGTCCCCAGGCGTTGACGTCCACGTCGCACACCTTGCCGGCCGGCGGCGGCAGCTTGAAGTCGCAATTGTGGATGTTCTGGCCAGCGATCGATTTGTTCGCGTCCCGTTTGTACGCTGCAACATGTGTCGATTTGTTATAATAGCAGGAGCCAGCGTTATTGGATTCTGGAGCTGGATCAATAGACCTGCACATTGACATTTATTATGGGCTCGAATAACGTAATAGGAGAAATTAATAAACGTCCTTGTGCAGCACTCTATAAACTCACTTTTAAGAAAATTGGACAGCTCTCGCACCCAGAACTGGTAGCTGCCGGGGTCGTTGCCCCGGTACCAGATGACGCTGCTGGCGACCTCCGGGGGCATGGGACGGAAGCCCAGCCCGGGGTTGGTCCCGATGATGGAGCTCTCCATCTGCCACCGTGGCTGCCGCGCGTCTAGGGTCTGCAGGAAGGTCCACATGCAGATGGCCACGATGATCGCCAGCACCAAGTAGAACACGATGTAGAAGGTTGCGATTTTTGCTGGAAAATTGTTAATGTGTCTGTCATTACGGCGGTATAATACGAGAATTCATGTTCTTATTTTGGGCGCTGTCATTGTGCTAAAACAACATAATATTATAGTCGCTATTATTTAGCTAATATAATTATTGACAGATTGCAGCAATATAATACGTTTCTTAAAAAATAAGTCTTGGCCATGCCATACGATGCGGTGCGGCGGCGGTGCGGCGCCTGACTATTGCCGCTCCGGTTTCCTGTATGAATGGTAAGGCACACCGCACACGGCGCCGTCTGGTGCGCTCCGGCGCCGCGCTGCAACGCACGCGCATCGGAATCGAGCCTAGGCGGGAAGGGGTGTATGTATTGGTGGAGCTCGAGTCCGTCGCTGCTACAGTACTGCAAAACGTTGCGGCGCCGCACTCACTGTGTGGTCGGTAGTCCGGCGAGATGACCTGCGGTGCGGCGCCACACCGCGTCGTGTGGCATGGCTCTTACAGTGTCAACTGGCCCGCCAAGACTTTTTCGGCGACGTTCGACTCGTCTAATGTCAATTCCATACATTTTGATCGGCGATTCCATAAAGAAGCGATAAAGAAAACGTCTTGGCTAAAGGCAGACATTCTATATAACACGAGGAAAATCACCTAGTAAATAATAGACAGTGTGCACGCGTCTCGCACTGGTGCGGGCTATGCGGGCTGCCCCGCAGGATGAGCTTATTGGCTCAATTTGTGTATCCGCTGTCTTGGGCTCACCTTGGCAGCGGCTCATCCGGGCCAGACTTGACCACTCGACGATAGCGCCGTAATCGTGCGTAGGAGTTCCATAATTTGGGACAAACCAGATCCGTCTACTTTAAGTCACATAATTTTTTGAGTTTAAAAGTGGGGTCTTGCAAAATTAGGCAGGACTTTCTTTTAATAAATAATTCTTTAACATTTTTTCCTTTATTACGATAGATTACGTTAAGAATTGCTTTATTTATTTTTCTGATTTTAAATAATAAAATAGACCGTACTCAGTTTCTTAACACTGCACTGTACACATATGGACAGCTGGTAACTTATACTTACAAACAAGAGCGTTGCCAGCTCATGACTAAGGACTAAGGTACGGAGTACTTACTATAATATAATATTATGTTCTGTGACTAAGGGCAATATTATGGAGGATAAAAAAAATTTGAACGCCTGGTATATTAGAATTTCGAAACCTTGAAGCGTCACACTTTGGAAGTATTTACCTCGATGACGATCGTAATAAGAACCACTTTAATATATCAATATCAATGTATAAAACTTTACTACATTTGATCTCTAGGGGGAGGGGCAACTGCCCCCTCTGCTCCCCCTTGGCGCCCTTGCTTATAAGGTCTTGCTCAATAGACTTTACCAACATAATTACAGCAAAGAAAGCGACTTAGCAAATAAGCAGATTTTTTTTTCAACTCACACCAGCTTGATCCGGTGCGGCCGCAGAACTCCCTGGTCTTGGGGTTCCAGATGTACTTCTTGATGCGTTCCCCCTTCGGCAGCGGCTCCTCCTTCTCACGGTAGTACAGGTTGAACCGCTCCAGGCTCGTCAGGTCCGACGGTCGCTTCTTCACCGTCATTTTCACTGGTTAACCCAGGAATGGAAAATAATTTAGAAAGCGCGGAATAGAGAAATAAATAACGCCTAAATAAGATAATAAATAATATTCTTAATGTATAGTATTGGAGCAGCGTACCTAATAAAGTAAAAGTTCTATAGACTGTGGTATTGGTTTAAAAAACCAAAGGAAAAGTTTGACTGCTTATTTCATTAGTTGATGTTTTTCGAAGTTAAAAAATTATCAACATAATAATTGATTCCGTAACAGGAATGCTTAGAGATAGAATCTAGATACTGCTTGTGAACGATATTTTACCCAAGTAAGATAGTCACATAAATTAAATCAACTTGTAATTTTAACACCAAAAATAATATGTGGAGAAATTGTAGAGCTTTCCCAACTTCATCAAACTCTATCTAAATTCTCAACTTGACTTTACACATTTTTTTTAATTCTATTAATTTTTTTTGAAAAAACAATTTGAAAAAGAATTAGAAGAAAATCTCACCAAAACGTTATAACGAGTAATGCGCTGTGTCTCCGCGCCCGCGCACCGCCGTACTACGGGGGACGGGACGCTGGACGGTGGTATCCTTGCGACCTAGCCCGTACTCTCCATTCTGAGCTATTCTGCCTCCGAGTGATCCTTAAGTCGACGGCGTAAGGGGTTTCTTTTATAAAATAACCGGAAATGTAATTACCGCCCTAAGTGACGCAGACTGCAGGAACTGCCTGTCAAGATTGAAACCTGATACGGATCGGACGAACCTGAAGACAACTAGGAAACCTAGTCAGATGTGGGCTAGAAAAGCTACAGTCTTGTCTTTATCAAAGGCAAAAGAATGGCAAAATATAGATAACATGAAAGTCAGAGACGGTAGTGCTAACTTTACAACTACAATATAATATTATTTAAAACCCTGATTTGTCATAATAAAATATTATACTGAAACATCTTTCTCAATTCAAAACTCGAAATGGCAAAATCACCACATTTCCATTCATACTTATTAATATTATGATTATGATAGATTCCCTGAACAAAATATATCACAAAAGATCACAAGAACAAAATATGATCCCACAGGTTTCCAATTGGACCGGTTATTATGACGTCACGGATGGCTTAACAAATTACGGTCGTTAAGCACGACGTAAATTATAAATTTTCAATTTACTTTTTACAAACATTGAAACGGGACTTCGAGATTTCTCCTTTGCGTGAGTTTCCACCCGCTGTCGGTTCTCGTTACCTGACTGATGACACGAACTTAAAGTAATTACATGTGGAAATGATCGTGTTCAACAAAATAAATGTTGTTAACAGTTAACATCGATAGCGGTGACCCGAATGCATGATGAGGACCACCATTTTTTGCGGAAGGATTAAATTACACCCCATCTTATGTATTGTGATGAATTGCTGACCTTGATGAATTTTGTGACTAACTTTGCAAGAGCCTTTAAAGAGTTATTCGATTAACTGCATAATATAGCAAGGTATAAGGTGTAAGGTATCGGGAACTTTCCTAAAACTCTAGATTCGAGATAATCAGCGTTACAAGTTGACTTATGTTATGACTTATGAATTATGATACATTTATTTAACATTTTTATCATTGCATGGTTCTCTACCTTATGATTTCCTCCCTGCTCCCTCGCGAATTAACTCTATTATACACTTATGTCAATGACATTAATATGTCACCGCCGCGCCGTGCAGATTTGTGCAGCACCGCCCCTCCCGCCGCTCCTGCCCCTCACAAGGCTGAGTCTGTGACATTGATAGTAATAAAGTTTATCAATAAAAGCAAGTCGAACAGGCGCCTTATCGACTCCCTATTATTTTCATGCTGGAAATGAATTTATCTGAAACTAAAACTGCTGATTATTGACGAGATATATTATCTAGTTGGATAATAATCAATTGTTAAAATGACCGTAACCAGAGTTTGTCTCCAATGTAGCTTGACAGCCATCAAGAGAGAACTGGCGTTATCTGGTGAACACAGCTGTAGCGTTAGTCATCAGCCTGTTCATGTTGAATGCTCTCGAATATGCGCCAGCGCATGGTGATGGCCGATGGGCAACGCCCGAGATGTTCGAATTAAAAATATATATTTTAAACTTTTAAAATGTAGAAGCCTTCATAATATTTATTAACTAGCTGTCCCGGCAAACGTTGTTTTGCCATTTAAAGTATATTTTCTACATCATCAGTTGATACATGTTTTACCCCCTATTTTGTCCCCTAAGAGGGGGAGGGGGGGAGGGGGGGGGAAGGTCATACACCAGATGTTAAGTTGAAAAACACAGTTAATACCTAATATGAAGTAAGTCCACTAAAGAAAAAAGTTGTAAGTATACAAAATCTGACCCCTCTTTGGTCCCCAGAGAGGGTTGAGAGGGGAGGGGGGGGAGGATTTTTATACACCAGATGTTGAGTTGGAAGAAGACAAATATAATATATCTGTGAAAACCGGATGCAAATCTGTGAAAACCGTATGCAAATCGGATCAGTAGTTTTCGTGTTAAAGAAAAAAGTTTGATACAAAATCTGACCCCCTCTTTTGTCCCCTTAGAGGGGTGGGGGGAAAAAATTTTATACATATATATATTATATATATATGATGTTAAGTTGGAAGAAGATAAATATATCTGCGAAAACCACATTCAAATCGGATCAGTATTTTTCGTGTGATGCTGGAACAAATATACAGACAGACAGAAAGAGTGACAGACAGACAGACAGACAAAAAACTAACCACATTTTTGGCTTCTATAGCGATGTAGTGACAAAGGTGTAATTTCGGGTGTCATTTCATATCTTTTATGTACAGAATTTTCATTTCTACAACAGAATATTGTCTTCCTCCCGCACGCGCTTTGGTGACGCCCACTATCGTAATATTTTAATTTCGCCATAATTTTAAAACTAAACGTCCAATTTTAATCATTCAAAGACCAAATATTATCTACATAAACTGTACTTAGTGATAAAATAATTTATTTTGATAAGGATTAATAGCGTGAGTAAAATATATCCGTTTAAATGTAGTCCAAAAAAAATTCAGGATTTTTAAATAAATAAATGGTTATTGTGCCTCACTCGACATAGATAGGTATAGTGTGTCGCGGACTTTTTTGTAGATATTTGTAAGATCTACAATTACTTAGAACATTTTATGGTTCTATCTTTTATAGTTTAGGCAGCGTACGCAAAATAAGTAACTTATCTAGCTGATTTTTTACACCTTGCGTCCGAAAAACTCAAATATCTTACGGAACCCTACTTTTTTCCAAAATAAAATGTAGCCTATGTTCAGCATAAATAATGTAAGATTCCAATAGCAAAAGAATTTTTCAAATCGGTCCAGTAGTTTCGGAGCCTATTCGACTCAAACAAACAAACAAACAAACAAACAAACAAACAAACAAAAAATCAAATCTTTCCTCTTTATAATAGTAGTGTAGATATAGACACGGAGGAGCGTGGCCAGTCAATTCCGAGTTCATAGAACTGGCAGAGCATGTCTGTAGGACAGGACACATTTGACAGTAGTCAGTACTTTTGACCCGCTACTTTACATGAACGTGTCAAAATTGGCTTATTTATAATATTATTACATTGAGACCCACAAGATAGAATATTATAGATAGAAATATAGATAGAAGAAGAATAAGTGATCTAAACATAAGCAAAACTTAAGCTGTTATTTAATTGACATCCAAAATTCCTTATTATTTTGACCGAACGAGCTAGGGACATACTAAAATTATTTTAACCCAAACCTAGAAGACTTGGATTCTGAAAGGTTGAAATTTTCCATCCAGGTAGGTAAATAAAGTATTATAGTGAGAGAAATAAAAAAAATGCATTTCTTTTAAATCTCTACGGTATTGTAGTCGCGCAATCAAAATAACAAGGCACTTGCGAGGCATAGGATATTTCATGTTATTAATTATTATGTAGTATTTAAGAGCTGTAATAATTTATTATCCCTTATTTAGTCCTTTACTGTGAAGCAATAATTATTACTGAACATACAATATTATTTATAAGGTATGGAGTTGCAACTTGCAAGGTACAAGAATATAAAGATACAATAAATTTGATTTATTAATATTTAACCCCTCCATCTTGATCAAAATCCTGTCAAAATAGGATAAAAAAATGGCGACCTACTAAAAACCTACCCTATTTGTATATATAGTATTGAAGAGTTTGGAGTTGTAGAGTTTAAATGAAAACTACTTGTCTCCTCCGATGCATCTTTATTAATATTTAATCTCACTTAAAATTATAACTTCGCTTATTCTACGTGGGTGGTACAAATAATTATTAAGAAGTTACGCCACAATATTCGGAACAACGTTGGACACATTGGGCAATAAGCATAAAGTTAATATCATACATTAAGCTATACCAATAAGATACTATAATATATTATAGCATAGTATTAGGATATACTAAGATATAATTATCACACTTCACCTCCGGGGGAAAAGAAAAAAAAAAAATAAACTTATTTTTTTTTAAGTTACTACTAACACTTAATAATAATTATTAAAATTACATTTCTATTTTTTTTTTATAATAATTTTTAAAATATATTTTTTTTTAGTTTATAAACTTTTTTGTCCTATTCTTATGTATTATGTCTACTTTATTATTCTTAACTACTTTAACATTAGGTCCCATGTCCTCTATAACAGTAAATGGACCGTGAAATAACTTATCTAGCTTTCCACTAGTTTCAGATTTTATTAAAATTAAATCGCCTTTATTGTAGGATATAGGGTTTATATATTTATCATATTTTACTTTACGATCAAACTTACTATCTAATAAATTATTTCTAGCATCCTTAAAAGCAACTTGCAACCTATATTTAAGTTCGCTGCAATAATTTTCTGGAGTATACAGTGGTTCTATTGTATTACTCAATCTATTAGGAATATTACATTGTCTACCAAATACTAATTTAAACGGTTGGTATTTTGTTTCGGTATGGACTGTGTTGTTAAAACTAAAACACCAGTAAGGTAACCAATAAGACCAAGATTGTACATCTTTGTCACAGTGGATTCGTAAAAACGAACCTAAATTTTTGTGAGCATTCTCTAATGCACCTATAGATTGATGGTGATATGCTGTTGATACTATGTTTTGTACATTTAATAACTTACATAGCTCAATAATGGTTGAAGATGTGAACTCTGCTCCTCTATCAGTTGCGATAATCTTAGGTATACCGTATCTTAAAATAAAATTATTAACTAATGCTCTAGCTACGCTAACTGCTTCCTTATTCCTAATCGGATAAGCCTCTATAAACTTACTTAGTTCACATTGAACTGTTAAAATATATAAATTATCGTCATAATCTTTTGGTAGTGGGCCCACTATATCCATAAATATTTTTTCAAATGCGTAAGATGCAGTTGTTGTTAGAGTCATAGGTTCTTTGACGTATTTACAATGCTTAGAAAATTGGCACTTGGCACATTTTCTCACAAAATCCTTAACGTCAGATTCAAGTCCTGGCCAATAAAATCGTCTTTTAATATTATTACACATTCTACGAATACCAGCATGACCGCTAGTTGGTAGTAAATGAAAATCGTTTAGTATAAATGATTTGTCTTCATCATTTTCTATCCTAGTTACGCCTTTTAATATACAAAGTCGTGGTCCGGACCACATATTAGTCGACTTTATTTCATCATTCAAATTATTAATAAATCGCTCATTATTTTTATTCTTTATAAGGCATATTTCTTTAACACTTAACTTTTTACAATAATTACTCAACAGTGTCACAAATTCGACTCGCGAGAATTGTGCCCGAAAGCTGAGATTAATGTAAATTATTTTTTTACTAGGACAGTAAGAAAAACATTCATATTCATTAATTATTATATTAGCCTTTCGTAATTTATTTAGTTCACTACTTTTAACTAATTTCATTTCCACTGAATCACACGGCTTTCTTAATAACTCCACGACTCTTGGTTGATCAGGCCTTTCGTCTTTAGAGTTACTAAGGAAAGGTGTTTCATCAGTTATGCACCCTTCACTAACTTTCTCCATTTCTCTCTTTTGTTTCCTTGTTACCACAGCCATAATCTGCTCATTCATGCCTTTCAACTCATTCGATGTGATACATATTCTTGACAATGCATCGGCACCTACATTTTCCTTACCTTTTACATACTCTACTTTAAAATCATACTCTTCTAATGTCAATCTGAATTTAATTAAACGACTAGACGGATCTTTCATACCGAACAAGTAAACAAGTGGCTTATGATCAGTTTTAATAGTAAAATGTCTGCCATACAAGTACGGTCTAAAATATTTTATACTCCAAACTATTGCTAAAAGTTCCTTTTCAATTGTAGGATAGTTCAATTCAGCTTTATTTAACGGTCTACTTGCATATGCAACAGGTTTTAAATTACTATTGCTCAAAACTGCACCAATTGCAATACCAGAAGCATCTGTGTGAAGCACAAATTCATTTTCTGGGGAAAAATCAGGGTATTGAAGAATAGGGGGAGATATCATGGACTCTTTAAGAATATCAAACGATTTTTGACATTCGTCACTCCAAACAAATATTGAATTTTTCCTAGTCAATTTATTGAGAGGTATTGTTATGTTAGCAAAAGATGGTATAAATTTTCTGTAATAGTTACAAAATGCTACAAATCGTCTCACTTCATCAGAATTTTTAGGAACTGGATAATTTTGTAAAACTGAAACTTTTTCGGGGTCAGGCAATATGCCTTGAGCTGAAATGACATGTCCAAGATATAAAATTTGTTTTTTCAAAAATTGACATTTACCTGGGTTTAATTTTAAATTAACTTTTCTAAGTCTCTCAAAAATATCAATCAAATTTTTATTATGAATTTCTAAATTTCTACCAAAGACTATTAAGTCATCTAAATAAATAAAACACTTCTCAAATGCAAGACCCGACATTGCTACAGACATTACTCTACTAAATGCACTTGGGGAAATTTTTAAACCCATGGGCAGACGTTTCATTTGGTACTGACCTGAATTAGTACTAAAAGCTGTATATTTACGATGTTTCGGACTAAGAGGAACTTGGTAATATCCAGAATTTAAATCGAGATGGGAAAAATATATAGAACCTGCAAGTGAATCTAAAATTTCATTAATATTTGGAAGTGGAAATTTATCGTCTTGAATATTTTCATTTAGTTTTCTGTAATCAATAACCAAACGCCATTTCTTTTCTCCTGTTTTATCACTTTTCTTAGGGACCAGTAATATTGGGCTAGACCATTCACTTTTACATTCTTCTATTATATCGTCTTTAAGCATATCTTCAATTTGTTTTTGAACTTCAGGTTTTAAAGATTGGGGCATTCTATAAGGTTTTATGTAAACAGGACTAGTATTTGGCTTTAATGTAATGTTTTGTTCGTATATATCAATCATAGTCAGTCTGTCACCCGGTAAATGAAAAATATCCGCGTACTTACTACAAATATCACTTATTGATTTTTTTTCATTGGACTCTAAATGATCTAGTTTTAAAATTGATGAAAGAACCTCAGCTCGTTTTGCGTTCGCCACGTTTTTATTAAAATTACAAATATTATAATCATCTAGTGCATGAACTTTAGGCACGAATGTAGGCAACTTTATGTCTTCTTCACTAGTATTTAAAATTTTGATTGGAATTTTACCATCCTTCACCGTTACTATAGCACTTCCTATAAATAAATCCTTACTTAACTCTTTCGCACATACTACACAATCACCTTCCAAACCTGGTTCAACAGCTACATAATGTATTGATTCACATCGAGCTGGTATAAATAAATAATCCGTTGTATAATCTGGTACCTCATAAATTGGTATTATGCTTTGCTTACCATTTAAATTAAAACTTAGAGCATTTGAATTTAATAAAATATCACATTTAAATTTACTTAAAAAGTCAAGTCCTATAATACCATGAACCTTCAATGATAAATCAGTAAAAATATGAAATTTATGATGAAAACAATCACCATTTTTTGCTAGTAAATTAAGAAATACATGGCCTTCAGATCTAGCATGGCCTCCTATTCCATTAACAACCGTTTTACTTCTATAAACAACACTATTCTTTGGTAAGACTTCGCTTCTTATAACAGACTAGCTGTCCCGGCAAACGTTGTTTTGCCATTTAAAGTATTTCTACTTCATCAGTAATTGATACAAAATCTAACCCCCCCCCCCCCTTTTGTCCCCTAAGGGTGGGGTGAAAACTGATGTTAAGTTGGAAAATACAATTAATAATATGATGTAAGTTCATTAAAGAAAAAAATTGATACAAAATCTGACCCCCCTTTGGGTCCCCTTAGAGGGGTGGGGGGGAAAGTTTATACACCAGATGTTGAGTTGGAAGAAGGCAAATATATCTGCGAAAACCGTATGCAAATCGGATCAGTAGTTTTCGTGTTAAAGCAAAAGCTTGATACAAAATCTAACCCCCTCTTTCGTCCCCTTAGAGGGGTGGGGGGGAAAATTTTTATACACCAGATGTTAAGTTGGAAGAAGACAAATATATTTGCGAAAACCGCATTCAAATCGGATCAGTAGTTTTCGTGTGATAGTGGAACAAACATACAGACAGACAGACAGACAGACAAAAAACTAACCACAGTTTTGGCTTCTATAGCGATGTAGTAACACCCCCTGCTTATTATTTTTTCAATATCTTTAATGTACAGAATTCACATTTCTACAGTTTTATTATATGTATAGATTTATAGTTAAAGAAATTAATTAATTATAATAGCAATCAAAAATAATAGTCATTCAAAACGTATTTTAAAAAGTTCTAAAAATATTACTTTCTTAGTCATAACTTTTAAAGCTTTTTTGAAATTAGGATTATAATAATGAAGCACGATAGTCTATATCAAATCAATAAAGCAGCACCCGGCTGTCGCATAGCTATTGAAAATCTATTGTGTCTGCGATTCCCACGATCGAGGTAATATTTACGTGGACTCTCCGGGCGAGTCGGTGGCACTGATAATTAAATCTCTCCCCTACCGCACGCACACCCGCGCCATGCGCGTCGCGCCTTGACGCCCAATTCACAACGTGCAGCAGAAATCGTAATATTTTAATTTCGCCATAACATTAAAACCAAACGTCCAATTTTAATCATCCAAAGACCAAATATTATCTACATTAACTGTACTTAGTGATGAAATAATTTATTTTGATAAGGGTCAATAGCATTATTTAAATATACGCGTTTAAATATAGTCCAAAAAAAAATCAAGATTTTTTAATAAAAAAATGGTTATTGTGCCTCACTCAACATAGATAGGTATAGTGTGTCGCGGACTTTTTTGTAGATATTTAAAAGATCTATAATTACTTAGAACATTTTATGCCTCTATCTTTTATAGTTTAGGCAGCGTACGCAAAATAAGTAACTTTTCTGGTTGATTTTTTACACCTTGCGTCCGAAAATCCCAAATATCTTACGGAACCTTATATTTTTCCAAAATAAAAATTAGCCTATGTTCAGCAGAAATAATGCAGGATTCCAATGGTAAAAGAATTTTTCAAATCGGTCCAGTAGTTTCGGAGCCTATTCGACTCAAACAAACAAACAAACAAACAAACAAACAAACAAACAAACAAAAAATCAAATCTTTCCTCTTTATAATAGTAGTGTAGATAACGAAGCACCCGTATCCAGTAAAAAATAATATTTAATTTTATTAATATTAAAAATAACTATCTTTTGCTTACTATTTAAAGTGTAAATATGATTTTTAAAAACGAAAAAATTTATCTGCTAAATTATCTACATCATCCTCATTACTATTATGCTCATCATTATTATTGCCTGTATTAATAGGAAACACATTATTTCCACCACGCCTAGACCTATTAAATTTACCACGATTTAAATTCTGAGATCGGTGTTGATTACCGCGGCTATAAAAATTACCACGAGATAAATGTCTGTTATTATTAATCTGTCCTCTTGAATTATAAGAAAATATAGGTGTAGAGAACCGCATATTAAAATTACTCCTACCTGGAAATCCACCACGTCTACCACGATGCGATGCCCTCCGGATGTTCATGACATCAGCGCTAGCCGACGTCGACGGCGAGGAAACTTCCTCGTCCTTGGCAGCCTGGATAGCGTCTTTTAAGGAAGAGTAATTCCTAGCTGCAATTATCGTACTTAACTTACTATTTTTTAAACCATCTGAAAATCTTTTAATGGCGATTTTTTCATTTAACGGCTTAAGTACACTATAATTGGCAGAATTTCCTTCTGCTTGTGCAATAGTCAAATCCGTAAAAAGTTTTTCAATTTCAGAACCGAATTCCTCAATTGACCTCCAACCTTGAGTTGCCTGTTGAAGACGTGACTGAATAGCCGTAAAAGATTTTTTTGTCAAAAGCAGAGTTTTCATATCCTTAACCATATCTTTAACCGAAACATAATTTATGAGCATACGCAATTTGGCATTTTCGGAAAGCCTATTTTTTAAAATAAATTTAATTAATAAATTATGATCCGACTCTTGAAGCATATCCGCATACATTTCTATACCATCAATTAATTTTTTTGTTGTCTCTTCATTACAGTCCATAACCGGTAACAAACTACAAGCCGTTTTTAAATCGAACTCCATTTTAATATTTTTATTTTCCGATTTACTACACAATTTTTTAATCTCTAAATAAATTATTTGAATGTTTGCTTTTAGCTCAATACACTTATTAACTAAACCCACATTTTCACTATATTTTAAACTTTCTAAAATAATATTACTATCTGAAATAAGAATTTCACACTCCCTTAATTTATTTTCTATAATATTTCCCGTAAACCTTTTCTGACCAGCTTTAACTAAGTATTTTTTAATTTCTACAAGGGAATTATAAATCGAAATTAATTGCTCTGTCATAATAAATTAAACATAACTAACTTAATAAAATGTTATTCTAAAAATAGAACATCTTATCCATAATATATAATTATTATAATATCGTATTGGGCGGCGCGTATCATATTCGCGCGTGTGTCAGCACCGTTTTAAAATAATCATTAATTTAATAATAACTTAAACTTGTCTTTAATTTATATTCTAATTATTTATCCATTTAAAATCTTAATAAATTAATTATTTATTATTAGCAAACTTTAGCCCACAATACGAGAAAAAAAAAATACATATTATTATAACCGTAACAGCTACCTGATTGTCTTCAAACCTTGGACTCGTCCAGCGCACCTTCTTGGACGTCTCGGCGACGGCGGTAGCTCAGGCGGGACAGGACTCGCTCCAGGGCTTCGTTCCGCATCTGCCTCTGCATCCAGCCAGTGTGCAGCCTCTTGTACATCCAGAAGAACGACACCAGGACAGCCAGCAGCAGACAGGCGCATATGATTGACAGCAGGACGTTGTTTGTGTGAATATGCTCCGCTGTAGCCCTCGCGTTGCTATCACCTCCAGATGTCTGGGCAATTACGACTTGATCTTTGCTTTGTGTTTTGCCCATAATATTTGATGTTAATGTCACTTAGATGGCAGGGATGGTAGGTCCAATCGCGAAGACGGCAGGATCACGAAGACGGCAGGATCACGAAGACGGCAGGGTCACGAAGACGGTAGGCTCACGAAGACGGCAGGGTCCCGAAGATGGCAGGGTCACGAAGACGGTAGGGTCACGAAGACAGCAGGGTCACGAAGTCGGCATGGTCACGAAGACAGCAGGGTCACGAAGTCGGCATGGTCACGAAGAAAGCAGGGTCACGAAGATAGCAGGGTCACGAAGATAGCAGGCGGCTTCAGGATCTTGATAGCGTCACAGGGTAGCGTCACATTTTCCAGTCGGACTTTGGTGGCAGGGTCGCCATGAAGAGTTTGGAGTTGTAGAGTTTAAATGAAAACTACTTGTCTCCTCCGATGCATCTTTATTAATATTTAATCTCACTTAAAATTATAACTTCGCTTATTCTACGTGGGTGGTACAAATAATTATTAAGAAGTTACGCCACAATATTCGGAACAACGTTGGACACATTGGGCAATAAGCATAAAGTTAATATCATACATTAAGCTATACCAATAAGATACTATAATATATTATAGCATAGTATTAGGATATACTAAGATATAATTATCACACTTCAGTATAATAACTTTACAATCGAACTATATTTTATGTTTCTGTAAAAATATTATAATTTATAATATAATATGTAAAATTTTCTATCTATCAAGCCATCATAATAATATTATATAGTATTTAGTCTGATTTAATATTCGTTTAACAAGTATACAGTTTCCAACTATGTGCTGACTGTTTTAATGTGAAATAACTAATAAGTGAATACTTTTCTCTTATCTCAATAACAAACTCTTATACAAACGATATTTATATAAACAATACCTTTCGAGGACTCCAGATGTTCACATAAACACCTCTTCAATTGACGAGCAAAAACTGGTTTCGTATTACCCACAAGCAAACTTCGACCCTAGTACTACACAAATAAAGTTCAAAATGGCCCGCGGCCGGCCGACTTTAAAAGTGTCATATTTTATTAAATAAGGGGGCAAACGAGCAAACTGATCACCTGATGGTAAGCAACTACCGTCACCTATGGACACTCGCAACATCAGAAGAGCTGCAGGTGCGTTGCCGGCCTTTTAAGAGGGAATACGCTCTTTTCTTGAAGGTTTGCAGGTCGTATAGGTCTGGAAATACTGCTGGTGACAGTTCGTTCCAGAGTTCACTTAGTTATTTTACTACAATGATAACGATAAATCCTTTTGTAGACATTTCACACTAGTTATAATAACTTCTATAAGCGTTTTACGTAATTGGTTTGCAAACATATTTAGCAAATGCGTCCAAATCACTTATAATTAATAGAAACTAACTTTTCGAGTGTAACCTAGAAGTTATTACGATGTATTTATTTCAAATGTTTAATTAACCCGTCGATCGTGGAAAAACGAGACACAATAGCTTATCTATTGTTATCGCGGTTGCATGCGACCGCTTGCAGGGGCTTGATGAATAAGAATGTCTTTTATTTAGTACAGTTTATTATGTTACACCAAGTTATCGTGGTGGCCTGCCATTGTGTTCTGGCCGCTTTAGGTGTAGATAATAATTAGTTAATTGCTAGGCCAGTCCAAGTCAAAATATTTTAGTGATAAAAATATTAATATTTTATTTATTATAAATTATAATTAAACATACTTAATTGTAATCAAATCTAAATATTATATATCAAACCACCAAACGAATGATTTCGTTAACATTAGTCATCAGGGATTCGCCAGCTTTCGTTTCTTAATCGGATCATGAGGATATCAAGATAAAATCAGTTCCAGAAAGGAAATAAGGTTACGGCGATAACTCTCGCACCTACAGCCATGCGCGATAATTGAGGGAACGTAACACGAGAATCGAGACCCTGGCGGCCGGCCTGCGCGCGCGTTGCCGACAATCGCCGACTAGTGATGCGCGTGCAAGCCTATCGATATCGATAATTATATTTATTAAAATATTATAATTTATATTACCAGTTACTGCACTTACTTGCGAGTTTCTTACGCCAGTTCTCGCCAGGCTACTTCTTAACTTTTACTTTTAATAAATAAATAAAAATCAGTCAAGTGCGAGTACGATAGAGACGCGGATTCTCGCGTTGCTATGTGACAAAAATCTTTTCTTTTTATATTCGAGTTGATCTTCGATCACATATTATATACATATGTATATGTACAATGTACATAATATATTATATGTGATCGAAGGAGTTGATGGAGTTAATAGTAAATTGCGATTTCAATACTTACAAGTAGTAAGTATTGAAATCGCAATTAGCTCTCGTTCACACCCATTTTCACTTATAGTTTTCATAGTGAGTAATGTAAATGAATTAATGTTCTTTTTAGTTTTATCATTCTCCTACTTTCCCTTAATTCTTGAACGCATCCTCAATGGTAATTATTGGATTACAGATGTAATGGATTGAGTAGTATCCAGTATCCACTCTCACAAAGACTTTTTAAAATAATATAGTACCTGTCCACATGTCCACGTTACGCGCGACGTCGTCAACGTGGAACGATGCGGTAACGTGGCACGGTACGTTGTCGTGACGTAAAAATTTACGTCAACGTAACGTAAAAATGCACGTCACGATGTAGGATCATTGAACGTCATCATGCTTTGTAAAACCACGACATTCTGCACTACTTATCTAGAATATATGGACCGCACAATACGTATTCTGCTTCCGCAGTACTATTATAATATATTCTGTGCTACCTGCTATTTTTAAGAACTTATTAAGAAGGCTGAGAGAGTGATTTAAGAAAAAAAAGACGTAAAATGTTGCTACACCGTGACATGCTTATCGTACGACGTCGTCAACGTGGAACGTTACTGCACTGTTCCACGTTGACGACGTCGTAACGTGGACATGTGGACAGGCCCATAAACCAACCTACAAAATATATAGAGCGTAGACGCCAAGTCCAAATATTTAAAATATTTTGTATCGATATTTTGTGGCCAGCCCTACGGCGCACGTAGCGGTATTCCATCAAGTATCAAGGGCGGGTTACACCACCGCCGCCGCCCGCGCTGGCCGCGAGCCGCGTTCTCGCAGCTCTTCAATCATGCGAAGACGCATCCTCTAGGGCTGTGCATCGTAACTTTCTTTATATAACACTGCTATTGAAATTTATATCTAAGCTTACTATGGCTTCTGATGGTATGCTTTTGTGTACTTTTAATATTTAGTTTTCCTCCGTACAAATTTCTAACAAAATGACTAATGTTACCAAAAGTTATTCAACATTCAGTCCATTAACAAACTAGTTACATCATAAACCTAGAAGGTATAAAATCAGTGAGAATATAATAACAAGTAAGAATGTATTATTCAATGATAATAATTATTTTTAAGCATTAATGAAAATTGTAACATGATTTTCACCTACAATAAAACAAAAAAAAAAACATTTAAAACCAACTCAATAACTTATCAACTAAATTAATTTTCATTTTAACAAAAGAACTATTACAAAAAACTATTAATAAACACTTATTTAATAAATATCAGTAGACACGGTCAAAATTGACATTGTTAAGATTTCAACAGGTGACAACCCTATTCCGCTGCATTTATCCTCCAGCTGACCATCGTGTGACCACCCATAATCCATGAGTATATAAGTGTGTCCTTGCGAACTTTTCGGCAATCGTGACCCGGACACAGAGCCCTCAGCTGCCAAACTTTGAGGACCCTTGCCGAAGACCAAACTTCTTACAACATCATGGACAAACTTAAAATATGCATACTTGTAAGTCAAAAAGTCTAACTTAATTTACCTTTACAAAAACTGCACATTGGTAATATTTACTCCATCACAAAGAAATGTGAGAAATATCTAGAAATAGGTAAAACATCCATTAAACTAGACGTAATAGTTAATGACTACCAATGCTTTAAAAACATAGGACAGTCGTGCCTAGAAAACTTCTAAATATATCCCTTGTTTATTCCAGGCTGCAGTGTTGTGTAATGCGGCCGCCTTCACGAAGGAGGCGCGGACCGGTGCCCTGCACATCCCGGAGAAGATCCTTGGCGGCGTCATGGAGATCGTGCACAGCCACAAGAACAAGCCCCTAGCCTACCAGTACGGCC
Organism: Plebejus argus; assembly: GCA_905404155.3. Lineage (NCBI taxonomy): Eukaryota > Metazoa > Arthropoda > Insecta > Lepidoptera > Lycaenidae > Plebejus > Plebejus argus. Next base: position 24,412,968 of record FR989927.1, read on the forward strand.
AGGCCAACCAGCTGCAGGGGCAGTTTCAGCTGCAGGGCCAGGGACAGTACGCCAGCGGCTACCAGCACGGCTACACCCAGGCCAGCCTCGCTAACCAGGGTGCTGGCCAGAACTACCAACAGAGCTTCAGCCCGGCCCAACCGGGCCAGTACCAGAGCGGCCTCAATGCTCAGGCCACTGGCCAATATCAACTAGGCGGGGGCGTCGCCTGGAATCAGAATAGCAACCAGTACCAGGGAAGCCCAGTGCAGCAGTTCTCGGCCAACCAGATGCAAGGTCAATACGTCAACCAGGGCGCCCAGTACCAGGGGGGCCAGGCAGGTCAAAGTGGACAGAATCAGTATCAGACCGGCCAATTCAACCAAAACGGGCAGTTTGGTCAAAACCAAAATGGACAGCTCGCTCAAAATCAAAACGGACAATTTAATCAAAACGGGCAGTTCAGCCAGAATGTAAATGGACAATTCAATCAAAATGCCCAAGTCGCTCAAAACCAGAATGGCCAATTCGCTCAAAACCAGAATGGCCAATTCGCTCAAAACCAGAATGGCCAATTCGCTCAAAACCAAAATGGCCAATTCGCTCAAAACGAGAATGGCCAGATCGCTCAAAACCAAAATGGACAATACCAGAATCAGTATCAAAACGGATTCAGTCAAAACTATCAGACGGGCGGTCAGTACCATGGACAGTTCGGTCAGTTGGGGAGCAGCCAGGGACCGGCGGCGTGCGTGTGCAACCCCTGGACCAAACCCCAGGACGAGATGACCGACCCGGTACAACTTAAACAGGAGATGGTTACTATAGATTAATACGCGGAATGGATTTACAATTTAAATATTGTACGACCAAGTTGCAAATTATATGATGACAACGACATGCGTATGCAAGTCGAACAATCCTGAAGATAATAGTGACTTGTTTAAAATAATATGTTTGTGTGAGAACTTTTTGCTGTGAGTATTATTTGTTGATACAAAGTATAATTGTTGTATAAGAACAAAAGCTTAGCTAATTGTTATTATTTATTATAGTGTTACTGAATAAAGTTTAAGAATTACTGATAAAATTTTATTTCAATGTTTCCAATCTTACGGTACTTATATATTTTATTAGACACAGAAGGAATACGCAACATTTCGATTGCTCAGAAATTCGCACTTTACACAGAAGCGTACATTTTGCAGGGGTGAAAGCTTCCCGGTGCTCTATTTATTCATTAGCTTAAAATTCAAACTTAGATCATTCAAAGTACTTGACACTTTAGGAGGCGGAGTCTCAATGAGGGATTTTGTTAGTGACCCGTGACGGCAGTTTATTAAACAAATATTCCATTCATACATAGCAGCTCTGAATGGCTGGTGGGCAGGTGGAAAGTGAACAAAAATTATTTTTTATAAAAAGAGTATTGGAAACGGTACTTTATATGAATCGGGTCTGCCCCCTAGCGGCCAAAGCAATATCGAAAATGCTCTTGGCCATTAAGAACATCCGAAGCAAGCATCGCCAATCCGCTTGTAGGCGCACTGCAAACTGGTTTATACATCGCACGGATAGATGGCGCTGTTTTAAATGTAGAGTTGGTAGCGTAGATGAAATAACTCATAACAAACCTACAATCAAGGGCGGATCCAGCTTTGGCGCCAGGGGGGGGGGGGTCACATAGTGGTCAAGACACAAGAACTTATAATTTAATTTTAACAATTTTACTTAGTGGTTCACCTAGGACCTGGACCCAGGGAGGGGGGTCATGACTCCCCTGGATCCGCCCTTGCCTACAATATGATGTTTTAGTGGATGAGATTCTCTAATGACATAGATGATAATTGCTAATACGTTAAATCACATCAGCGATAAAATTTAATCATAAAGGCCGTCATAGACTTAGCTATAATATATATAATTATTAATTAATATGTTTATAGCTAGGCATATTACTATATATTTTCTATACAATTATCGCGTGACCACACACTCAGCTATAATATATATTTCTGGTCTCAGTGTGTTTAGTACGGTATATTATTATATATTATAGCTAAGTCTGTGACGGCCTTAATATTTAAAATTATACATGGATGTGAGATGACCCATGCCTTGCTGTATACAAGATATATTTTATACTCTTGTACTCGTATAATACTGGAGGGCATGGGAGTGATACGGTCTGTAAAGTCCAAAGTGACATTAGGGGCCCGTTTCACCACTTCCTGATAAGTGCTGGATAGGCTATTCACCACTTAACTTGATAGATAGAGAATCTGTCGAAAAAATTGAGAATCTGTCAAAAAAAGTTGTAGATAGCCTATCCGGCACTTATCAGGAAGTGGTGAAACGGGCCCTAATTTATGAGATGATACCGCGGCGTTTGTTCTGGTGTTGACCATAGCACAAACAATCCTTGTAAGATTGTAAAAATGAGTAGCAACCAGTTTAAATATTCCAAATTATTATATATTATGATATTGTAGTAGATTTATTTCGAATTATTTATAATTTATATTTTATCTTAATTACGATCTAAAATTATATAATAAGTATACTTACATATCTATATACTTAAATTTTACGGGCCATCCGTTATCGTAACTGAGTAGGCTTTTAAATAAGCTAGCCCAACTCGTTACATAGCGATTGAGATAACAATAAAATGTTACTCAGTTTAAACTACGTTTACAATATGTAACTTCGATTAATGTCTCGTAAGTTCGCAAAACAAGTCGGTGTACCAAGCAGTACTGTGCATGCTGTCCCAATCGGCGCTCTACGGCCTCCGCATAAGGACGCGCGGCGCGCAGTGTCTATATCGGTAGTCCTAATTATGGAGCACCTAGACCCTCCCCGCGAGGTCTGTCTCGGGGCTGGTGCGCGCGCACGTTACGTAATCGTTACGTAAGGGGTTGGGGCGCGGGCGGGGGCGGGGGCGGCGAGGGCGAAGGCGCGTACAATCGATCCCGCACCGCAGTCCGGCTAGGCGTTCGACCATGGCAGACAAGACTAAAGTCACCGAGCAGTACTACGCCCCCCCGCCGGACCTAGGAAAATGGGAGTCCTTCAGGATCTTCCTGTACAACTCAGAGACGGGGCAGTTCCTCGGCCGCACGGGATCCAGTTGGGGTGAGTGGTCTTTTGGAGGGAAATTGTGGGGTGCCGCAGGGAGAGTCTGGAGGTTAGTGATTCTTCTTCGACGAGTAGTCCTTGTGCGTTATGTAACGTCCGAGACGTTGGTGCCCGAAGCCCACTGTTGGGCTCGGCGGACCCGTCACTGGGGTTGAGTTGGTTGGGGCGATCTTTGTTGCAAACTTTAGATCCATTAGAGAAGGCGTGAGCAGGCACTATTGTTTAACAAAGTTTTGCTCGAGACACCTTTCTCCTAAATCTAATAATAAGTAATGATAAATCTCTTACTTTCATAGCTATTTTAAGTTACGTTCTTATGTAACATCCCCACTCATAACTAATTAATTATTCACAGAACTGGAGAAGAGATGGTTCCACAAAAAACCTTTGTGTTATTCATTCGTTAGGTACGTAAAACTATATTTAGGCACCGCAGGAGCCGTTCAGTATCCGGGGAAGTTACGATGGTGATGGCTGATGATAATGATGTCTTGATTGTGTTGATGAAAATTGAATGGTGTCAGAGTGCACCAATAATTAAAAGGCAGTTATTTAGTAAATAGAGCTGTGATAGAGCTGAATAAACTAACTGCCGCTTACTGATTTTCAGTATAACATCTAAATAAAATAAATGAAAGGTCCTATTGTTGTTTTATCAAAGGTCAATGTTTCAATGACAAAATGAGAAACAAGCTAATTCAATGGAATATAATAACTAGTTGTAGTCGTGAATTTAAGCTGTATTGGTTTTCACTTTTCATGTAAAGTTAGATAGTTTACAATTAAAATATTAACGTTAAAGTTAAAGCGTAAACTTGGCGTAAACTTCAACTAAATGGAAGCATTACAACGGATAATAATGTTGTATTATTATCCGTTAAACAAGTGGTGTAGTAGGAAAGATCCTGAAAAGGATTTCAAAGAAAGGGTGCGGTCAACATAAAACATAATATGTTTTATGTCGATATCCTTACATGCCATTGTAGTCATCAATAAAATAATGATGAGCCGATTGAGGGATCATATTGTAAGTAATATATAAAATAACTCCCACACCGGTTTCGGTGACGGTGGCCGGTTTAATTGAAACTAGGACAGATACGCAGGAGTTACTTTATAGCGCCCAAGTGTGTGCTCAGTACACAAGAGCACTCTCTATTCCTTTACTCTCATATCCCAGTGGGACGGAAAACCGACACGACTAGCGAGAGATCAGGCGCAGGATCGACTTTTTACATGCCCATCCGACGCATGGATCATCTTAATTGTCAGACAATCAGGTGATCAGCCTTGAGTTTCGCGTAGTGTATTTATTCTTTGCTTGAGTCGAGAGCCGCGCTCTAAACCATTGGACCACGGTTTTTAAAACGAGTAATTGCTCTAATGTTGTAAAATGTTAGTTACGCAGCTAAATATTCATCCACTCATGTATTCAATTCCAATAATTTAATTCTAATAGAAATTAATAACAGTAATACTAGTATTTCATAATAATTATGTATGGTTTTTCACAGATTCTTAAAAGAAAACCTTAAAAAGCTATTTGCGGCCAATATAGGTAATAACGGTTAGGTAATAATCGTTTCGTTTATCGGCGTGACAAACAAAATTTTAGGTTACTTAAAATAATGGCAAGAAGTACATACAAGAAGCTTAGAAGGGTTAGAACTTTTCAAAGTTATATTAATTAAGGTATTAAATTTTTCCCCTGTTTCTCGTGTACCCCACGTCTGAGGCCTGACTAGGGTCGTGACCTCTCGAAAAGGAACCTCGAAATTCGAATGATTGATTACTAAAATATAAAACAACTTTTAAACATTCATATTAATTAATAAGATTAAAATTATACTTTGAATAGATTTTTAGGGTTCCGTAGCCAAAATGGCAAAAAACAGAACCCTTATAAATTCGTCATGTCTGTCTGTCTGTCTGTCCGTCCGTATGTCACAGCCATTTTTCTCCGAAACTATTAGAGCTAGCTATACTATTAAAACTTGGTAAGTAGATGTAGTCTGTGAACCGCATTAAGATTTTGATGCAAAAATGGAAAAATTATTAAAAATTTTAGGGGTACCCATAGGTACAACTGAAACAAAAAAAATTTTTTTCATCTTACCTATGCGTGTGGGGTATCTATATGGATAAGTCTCCAAAAATCATATTGAGGTTTCTCATATCATTTTTTTCTATCCTGAATAGTTTGCGAAAGAGACTCTTCCAAAGTGGTAAAATGGGTGACCCCCCCTCTAATTTCTAAAGTAGGGGCATGATAATTCTAAAAAATATATAGGTATGCTGTAGATTACTATAAAAGCTACCAACGAAAATTGGTTTGAACGAGATCTAGCCAGTAGTTTTTCTATACATCACAAAATATGGTAAACCTTAATCTAAATTTCATTAAATCGACTAAAATATAAAAATAAATCAAAAACCTTTTAATTTCATAAAAATAAACCATAGTGCTGCTGCGGAACCCTTCATGGGCGAGTCCAACTCGCACTTGGCCGCTTTTTAAATTGAAGAGGTACGACGAAGTAATGTTATATCAAGGCGTAATGACATCTGCTACGCCTCCGTGGTCCAGTGGTCTAGAGCGTCGCTCTTGACTCGGAGGTCGTGGGTTCGATTCCCGCGTTGGAAACATGTTATTTCCAAGTTTGGTTAGGACAATGCAGGCTGATCACCTGATTGTCTGACAAGTAAGATGATCCATGCGTCGGATGGGCATGTAAAAAGTCGGTCCTGCGCCTGATCTCTCGCCGGTCGTGTCGGTCTGCCGACCCACTGGGTTATGAGAGTAAAGGAATAGAGAGTGCTCTTGTGTACTGCGCACACACTTGGGCACTATAACATTACTCCTGCGTACCTGGCCTGGTTTCAATGAAACCGGCCACCGTCACCGAAACCGGTGTGGGGAGTATATTATTATTACATCTGCTACTAGCTCACTGGGCGAACTTTAATTATTATTACTAGAATACAATTTTAATAAAATAAACTTAACAAAACTTTGAGCAACATAATTATACGTCTCTACATATTTTTGACTCTCCGAAAAGTCCAGTGGCTTTGTCTGTTTAACTATTAGGTACCCCATGATGGGCCATGGGACTATATTGATGGGACTGAATGGTGTACAGGGAATTTTAAATTAAATTTACTATAACGTAAATTTCTCAAGTACAATTATTACAAATCTGGATATTTTTGTACAGCAAGCAAAATAGAAATCGTTTATTTTTGTGAGTATGTTAAAGAGTGCAACAGCTTTATTTTGCTTTTATCTTGATAATAAAAAATATATAAATATTATTAATCACCACACCTTTCTCTACATAAACTGTGACTTCTACCATAAAACTTCTTATTTATTCCTTTCTTCTGATTTGTCTTTAATATAAATACCTTCATTATAATTTAATAGAAAAACAAAGTATTTCAAAATCATATCTCGGAAACCATATAATGTGCGTTCATTGCCCACGCCGCGCTGTTGCTATTTACTGAAGTCCACTGTTTCTATCACAGAAGCCCTAGTAGCGTCAACATAGCCTGTGAATAATTGTGATTATATTTTTAGGTACTTCTTCCATTAATATTTTCGTTTGGAATAAACAAAAATTCCGAATAAAGGGACAAAATATACAGGCCCTAAAGTATTATACAATGTGAAATTTTAGTGGTTGTTTTCCCGCATAGAATCATTTTACTGCGGGAAAACAACCATTAAAATTTCACACTGTATATCATGATTTTGTTTTGTGACACCTTGTAGAACCTTTAGTTTTTGGTGTCGGCCGCCAAATTTTTCGAAATCTTGCCCCCCTGCCTACTACTTTTAAAGTATTTAAAACTTGTAAGTTTAATTTAAATAAAATATACTCTTATGTTCCATGAAATAAAGTTAGTTCAGGAAAACACGACTGACAGACTGTATACATAATTTAAGGACTTGATGCAGATCGCATTGAAATATATAAGTTCTATAAAACGTTATGGGTATATATTCTACTGTGGTATCTACGGACTTCTGATACTCCAAGAGACTCGTTATCTTCAGTCAAGTGTTAACAATCTAAACGTGTGTTGCACTTGAAACCGTCTTAACTATTACAAAATCGTCAAAACATTAAAAGACGTAACGTCGTTACCAAGGTCGCTATGATGTACAGAAACAGCTTTTTTATCTGGTTTTAATTTATTCCGATGTATGAATGTAAATTTGATAAGCTGTTGTCGTTATTGTAGTACATTCGTTTCGCGCTAAAACAAAAGATATTATCGCCGTAGGAAATCCCTTGTGCTGCGATAATGGCGAGTTGCTACGCCATCAATTTTTAACCTACCCGCCTGAAAATAGAATTTAAAATTGAAAACACGCAGGATGAAATTTTCATAGGATCACTAGAATTTACAATTTGTAAAAATATAGATAAGGTCGGAATTAGTGTGTTGAGTTAATGTGGAGCATGCGGAGTGCGCGCGCCGTGTCCTTCGCGCGATCGATCCAAGGACGTCGGCAGCCGCCGTGGATCTTAGCTGAGATCAAGTGGCTAGGAACTAGGATTTCGGAAGATTCATTCATATAATTTCATTTAAGGATAATCTAAAGTATAACTGAACTGTAAGTTCTCTATTTCAATGTCTAGAACCATTATGTTCATGGCCGATCCGCTTTGGTCCGATCTGTGCACTTTGAGTTGTCATGATCAGCTGTAAATTACAGCAGCATAAGGGTCAATTCAAACCGCAACGCGACGCGAAGATGGAATAGGGATGATGACAAGGTCAAAGATTAGCGATTTTTGTAACTAAAATAAAGAAATAACGGTAAAAAATAAGTGTTTCTAAATTTTCAGCTTGATAGCATTTGTATATTTTTTGTTATGCGCCTTCAAAGTTGGATATTCAAGTCGAATTTTTTTTTCGATTAAATTTCTTAATATTTGTATACCATTTGATAACTTATGTAATTTAAAGCAACTTTTATTATGAAACCACTTTCATAAACGTAATAATTAATATAGCTATCGAACAAAAATCTCCCGCGACGCCTACAAACAACTTTAAGGTGACGTCATAATCGAGTAGCATTTTGTATGGAGCGTTTCGGGCAGGTCTATTTTATGAAATGTTTAAATTGTCATATCTTGGTGAATTTTAAGCTATCAGAGTCATTCTTTCACCGATGTTTCTAGTTTTTAAGGGTCTTTCAATTACCAATAAGAAAAAAATATAGTCATCATGCCTATTGACCCTTATTATTACATTCTATTGCTCTCTCTTTTGCTTTTGCTCTTGCTCTCATGATTTGTATCAGCCTTACGGTTTACACTTCAGTAATTATGATAATGATAGCAGGTCTAGAAAAAAAGCGAAATTCTGAAAGATATTTGATCAGAAAAATTCCCCCTCTTCTTTTACAAAAATAATTCATTTAAAACAAGTCGGGCCTATTCTAAATAAGGAGGATAATATCAAAATTATTGCTCATGGCTTTGAGTGTTTACAGCGGCTATTTTGAAGACACCCCACGCGATCCAATCTTAACTTATTACAGAGTCCCAATTTTACCCAACCCTCAATGATTTTTTATTCATTGAGGGGTGGGTGTAACAGAAAATGTGAATTATATTGTAGAATATATAATAATATATATTTTATTAATGGTATTTATTTCGTAAGATTTGCTTAGGCTTAGGAAAAGGCTTGAGCATCGCTAGGTAAATCTTTCGATGGTGAGGAAACACTTTTATTGTATTTTTTATTAAATCACAATGGTAGAGTTATCTATTCCTAAATAAAGCAAAGAAATCACTCGGAAAATTTCCCAAAAGGATCTCAGAACAAAATAATATTTTGCCACCTACAACAATACAACGAACCTCGCTTACAACTCCATAATAATATATAAAACTTTGGCTCCGATCCGAAATAAGTCTTACATTTCTCCCACCTCCACAATCACCAAATATATTGGAAAAGGACTCGCCTACAACTCCAGAAATTGGCACAGCTCCAAACCAAGGCTTACGTTCCGGCTATCTATTTATAGCTTGCCTGTTAATCCATACTACTCATTCCAAATTTCCTGATATCGTCGAAGCCACTTCTATTTGGAAATGGGGAATCCTTCCGGCGGGAACAGAAACTGAGTCAGGGGGTTTCCCCACTGCGCATGCCCCCCGCCCCTCCTGAAGCCCCGCAGCCCCCCGCGGCCCGCAGCGCGCACCCTCCGTGACCCCTGCTGCATGCCGAATGCATCGATCAAATGCACGACTTTTGACCCACCACCACCGTCAGCCAATCAGAATTTTTAAGCACGTGGGAATTGTAAGCCATTAGACACCTGACTACAAATAACTAAACACGTACCTGGCGACCTAATTACTATGTACTTTGCTAACATAATATTATGTTGACGTGTTCGGTTTAAATAAAATTTAAATAAAAAAATAATCGGCCAAGTGCGAGTCGAAATCGCGCACGAAGGGTTCCGTACCATTATAGAGCAAAATTAGGCCATAAATTGTGTTTTTTGTATGGGAGCCCCACTTATTTTTTATTTTATTTTAATAGTGTTATTAAATATTAAAGTCCACATATAACTTAGGATTTTGTGAAAAATTCAAGTACCTACCTGTTGCTATTTTTGATATAGAGCAAAAAAGGCCAAAAAATCACGTTTGTTGTATGGGAGCCCCCCTTAAATATTCATTTTATTTTATTTTTAGTATTTGTTGTTATAGCGGCAATAGATGTACATAATCTGTGAAAATATCAAATTTCTAGCTGTTACCGTTCTTGAGTTACAGCCTGGAGACAGCAAAAAGGCCAAAAAATCACGTTTGTTGTATGGGAGCCCCCCTTAAATATTCATTATATTTTGTTTTTAGTATTTGTTGTTATAGCAGCAACAGATATACATAATCTGTGAAAATATCAAATCTCTAGCTATTACCGTTCTTGAGTTACAGCCTGGAGACAGACAGACAGACAGACGGACAGACAACGAAGTCTTAGTAATAGCGTCCCGTTTTTACCCTTTGGGTACGGAACCCTAAAAAAAAACTTCGCTATACTCGTACCATAACAACTATGTTGTGGAAGGGTTTAGACTTTAAAGCGTGGCTCTTCCGCTCTTGACTCGCAGCCGGATCACTCTGGAGGCCGTGACTTTTTGAGTAAGGGAGAGAGTAAAGGAAGCAACGGTGTTCTTGTGTACTGCACTCTTGGGCTCTTTAAAACTACTCCTGCGTATCTGGCCTGGTCGCAGTGAATCGGTTACAGTCACTGAAACAGCCGTGGCAGGCTTCATTATTAGCTATATGCAAATGACCCATCGTCCAATTTAATCTCGCACATTGTTGTGATACAATTAGTGCGTGTGATGTAAGTGTCCGGCGCGCGCTAACGGCCGTAAGTGGCGAAGTAGGCCGGACTAATTATCAACCTCGTTATTGACACTCATTATAGTTACGCTTTTACACGTAAGTGACGTTTACTATTTCTGGCGCTCGCGCTTGTACAAAAAGGTCAGGAAAAGTCGTCAAATTGTACTCCTGTGGGGACATAATGCTATCAATGGATAATAAGGCTGTACTTTTCACAAGCCTATTGAGAGTAAATTCAATACATAATTTGTTCACGTTATACGCTTTGGTATATAGGTTGCAGCTTAGACAACGCTAGTTCTGAGCTAAGTATCTGAATACCTGATCCTGAGATCTAGGTCTGGCGAGTGGCGGCGCTCCTGATCTTAATTTGTCGGAATGACATGACAGCCGTAATTAGTACACACATTCATAACATCATCATCATTAGGACAAGTCGGTCAACAGAATTAAGAAACGTTGCCTAGATGAATGATTCCTTCCCGATTTCTCTCGTCTAGTCTAGGCTCTAGCAGGTAGCTCCTAAGCTTAACTCGTACTTTAATCTTGTATGGAATCTCAGGCTTGGTTGCTGGTATACCTAGTTACGAATATATTGCCTTTAAGTTGTTTCGACGACGACTGCAAAAAGATACTATACGGTATACTGATACGATATATTATCAGCTGCATACTTTGAGGTCAAAGAAGTTCTTACGAACCTTTTACGAATAATGTCAGGTATATAGGTACTGAATACATTTGTGTAACATAACAATATTCTTATTTACAGCAAAAATCCTCCTCTTCTACCTGATCTTCTATGCCATTCTCGTGGGATTCTTCGCGGCCATGCTGGCCATCTTCTACCAGACCCTGGACTCCAAAATGCCAAAATGGCAGATGGACGCCTCCCTGATTGGCAGTAATCCAGGTAATATTAGAACCAAACCGTTTTTTATTACCCATAACTCTTAGCATCGATTCTATCAACCGGTTTGCGGCATCATCTAATTAAAATGAAAGCTCCTCAAGCGTGACCTATTTTTAATACATAAAATTTTTTTCATAGTGCATGCAATCGTTTTGCTCATTTGCTGGGTGTCGTCATTAATGTAACTAATAATTTAATTATTGGTTACATTAATGACCTGTTCATCTAATAAATTTGACTCTACAACTGATCATAATATCCTGTGACGCCGTTTACAGGTCTGGGCTTCAGGCCGATGCCAGAATCAGCGAACGTGGAGAGCACGCTGATCTACTACCGCGCCAACGACAAGGGCTCCGTCCTTCGCTGGGCCCAGGTCATCGACGATTTCCTTGAGCGTAAGTTTCCTTGTAGAGTCTGTATGCCTAGTATCCTAATTTATAGATAGCCAACAGACTCTTAGATATTTGCTGAATAATAAGACATAGATGGCTAAGCTTTAAGATGTTCTCTAAATGTATAGCCATTAGAAATAATGCTTACCTACTTTAGGAATTTAGGAAAGTGGCGCTACAAAACTCATCTTCTCCCTTCTTCTTTTAGTCTAGTCCCCAACCGACATTACAACTGTTACGCATAAGCAGTTAAAAATTACTATAGTGCTAAATCGTGTCCCGTTTGTTTCCAGCATACCGCAAGAAGGGCAGCGGCGCGGGCGAGGCGGCGGGCGCGGAGAACCGCGTGGCATGCGACTTCGGCACGAGCGCGCTGGGTGAACGCCAGGTGTGCGACGTGCCGATCGACGCCTTCAACCCCTGCACCGCCGCCCGCCAGTACAACTACGAGGAGGGCGGGCCGTGCGTCTTCCTCAAACTCAACAAGGTGATCCTTCTAAACTTTTACAATAAAATATTTCAAGATACAGCCACGCGGCATCTTTGGATTAATCCAAGAAGCTGCCACGGCACTACTACATTCAGCTAAAGTCGAACTATCGCAATGCAATAATTAATATATTATAAATTGACTTTTAATATTATATGACTCGTGAAATATATTACTTTTGATAATCATCGATGCACAAATTCTCCAGATCTTCAACTGGGTCCCGGCGCCGTACAACACTACGGAGGACCTGCCCGCCAACATGCCCGAGGACCTCAAGCAGCACATCAAAGGGCTTGTAAGTTACCCCGTAAGTTAAGCGAACAGATTGGCTCACACCAGACACTGCATACAGTCGGTAAGGGGACAAACGGTACTATTATCATCACATTCATTATCACTTTCACATACATCATCGCATAGGAAAATTACTGCTTCCTTAGATACAGAACAATTATTAGACATTAGATGCTAAAACTAAACCAGCGTTTGCCTCGCTCGAGTGGAGTTACGAGGACATGCCAATATTTTCACATTTTTTTTCTATCAGCAAAAATCCACTACATACTAAACCAGTGAAACATAGCAGAATTGATACTATATAATCCAATTCGCTCCACTTTAAGGCCAGCGCTGGGAGCCTCTGGACACTCATACTCACCGTCTCCTCTTTTTCCAGTCCGGGCAGCCCAAAGCCAACACGGTGTGGGTGACGTGCGAGGGGGAGAACCCGGCTGACGTGGAGAACATCGGCCCCATCCAGTACATCCCCGCGCGGGGCTTCCCCGCATACTACTACCCCTTCACCAACAAGGAGGGCTACCTCAGCCCTCTCGTCGCCGTGCTGTTCGAGAAGCCCAGAAGTGAGTTCTACAGTCTACACTCATCTGCCACACCACATAATGTGATAGATTATTTTAAGAGTAGCTTTTTTCATCGATCAATTGAATTTGTTAATTGATCTCAGTCGTCATAACCATGAGACAAGACTCAAAAATTCCTACTGGCACAAATATTCAAAAAGTTAACATGCCACGTCTCCTAAGACGTGAAGATCACAGTCTCAGTGTGGTTCAGTTAACGTAAGATAAGAACGAGTGTTACATACACTGACGCTAACTTTAACATTAACAGCGGGCGTCCTCATCAACATCGAGTGCAAGGCGTGGGCGAAGAACATCTTCTACGACCGGTACGAGCGGCGCGGTTCCGTGCACTTCGAGCTGATGGTGGACCGCTCCTAAGCGCCGCACCGCGTCATCTTCACCACACTCCACGCGTTTTGTTTTGTAGTTAGACTATTAAGGCTGGTGAACACACTGCCATCCGCCGGGCCCCGCTGCGCTCGCACGCTGCGCATGCGCAGGCGGCAGGCCACGCCGCGCCGGCTGCCGGGCCGGTCGCCGTAGTTAGCCACATAGTCGGCGTTTATTTGTATTCGTTTTAGAATAGCCGGGGGCGTCACCGAGTTGAAGTTTTCGTTTACACGCTTAAGATTTAAAATTTTAAACTGTAATAATAATGTTTAATAATAATGTTTTGTGGACGGTGAGTCAATAAATGCGCAATAGTTGGTTCCAATTTACTTCATTTGTGTTTCATTTGTACCCTTGAACAGTAAAGTGACGTCGTGTATTTACCAGTACGATCTACGTACTTTTATGATTGGCGACAGACCTCTCATCGCATAGTAAATCAGATTAATCCAGCAGTATAGTAGTAGTAAAACCTCGGCCTGAATCTTCCTTGGAACTAAAACTTAGATACTGAAACGATAAACTATGATCAGTTAAAGTTGTGCCTATAGGTAAGTTTCATATTATGTCAGTCCCAAATAATCCAGACTGCAAACATTACAAATAAGATTTAAGTAATGCATAGTTAATACTAAAATCTTATGTTTAATTCAAAAATACAACTTCAAAATATTTGATGAATCTAAGGACGACACCATATTATACTGAATAATTTCTGTTAAGAGCCTATGCTTTAAAAAATACAGAAAGTAAAGCTTCTTTTACAGAGTCCAAAATTTTACCCTGTATGCTTTACTTTACTTTTCGTAGTCAAAAATAGTTATTTTCTCTATTATATTATATTATAAGGGCTAACATTTGATCTAAATTCTAAATTATGGAGCTACTCTTTAGGTCAAATCACTTAGACCAAGAATATAGCTCCATGACTAAACAATGAAGTGTAATATGAGTATTGAGTATCGACCCCAATCTATTCGGAATGAGATGAAAAGAGGAGGAAACGAGGGTGAAATAAACCCCGACATCACATATAATAATAATAATTGTGTGGCGTTGCAATGAGTACAGTTCAATACGTCTAGATGTCGCTTTTGTACAAATATTAAAGATATCCCACTAGATGTCTCTAGAAGACACGATGTTGAGTGTAAATACTATTTGTACCACACGAAATTTACATAAAGGAAAAGGACTGAGACAATCATATTATATACGATTACGCATACGATTTGTTAGCATTTTTTTTAGGTTATAGCTTATTTATTATATAATAAAACTATTAACTTTACAGAATTTAAAAGTATTATTACTCGTTTAAGTTCACCCTGTTTACTAACTGAACAATAGTCAATACACAAATGAACCATCAGAGCGTACCGGGACCCGGGTAGTCTAATTATGTTTATGTCGTTGAAAAATATTTCAAGAATAGATATTATAATTTATAGGAATAATAGAAATGATATAAAAATACCCAAAAATTACTAATGCTTATGATAATACACTATCTATTTATTTATTTTGCTATTATCTTAACCTAATTTAGCAATATAATAAGTTATGCTAAATAAAAGTAACTCAGTGTATACTCAATGTTTCGTAGTGGGTATTAGGTATCAGTTTTTCTTGTTATTAGTCTAATTTTAGTAACAACCTTAATGTAATAATAATTATGTTATGTATACTTTTTTTGGGTTACTGTCTAGCCTAGATCTTAAGATTATATTGTATTATACCATGTAATGGCTGTAACCTGTCTGTATACTAAATATAAATAAATAAATAAATACACTTCAGTTTATTATCATAGGCGTTAGTAATTATATAGCACAGACCACAGACTATAGAGTGTAGACCATGAACCAAACTACAAGAGGCAATTCGCGAGGATGGAGACACGAGGACGAGTGATTGAATGACACATGGCGTGCTAAAAACTTTAACGTTTATTATGCTGCATAGTTATAATCGCGGGCTTTGAGCCCAGCCACCGAATCAACCTAACACCCCCACTCCGACCGGCACAGCGGTGCGGCGTTGCCAGACTTCGGCACGGTGTGTGTGTGCGTGCGACTATATGTATAATAATTGCTAAAGTTGTTATAAATGTAATGTAATAGCTTTACTGAGGCAGTATCCAAGTGCCACACGTATTCATATCATACTAGATGACCCGGGTATCACTTTCAACCTAATGTAAACCTTCTCAGGACTTCCACAAATATCTTAAGACAAAAATTAGCCAAATCGGTTTAACCGTTGTCGGTCGAGTTTTAGCGGGGCTAATAAAATTTTTAATTTATTTTTTCTATACAGCATGACTGGTGAGACAATACCGATACTTAAGGAGAGTGTTCAGTACTCGATTCTCATTATAAATATGTAATAAAATTAGGTACTTAATTTTTTTCCAAATTTCCCAAAAATAAATGAATCATGGATACTAAGTAAATTACGCGGCTAGACAAGTAGGCATACTATGCGGCCGGTGCAGAGGCGTGCGCTACCAAAGAAACACCACACAACTACCCTTCCCGCACGCGGTGTCCATGCGTTGGGTAAATAATTATCTAACTTTAAGCTACATTTACTCAGTGATCAATTGATATTATTTTTTATATTTTTTTTTATGTAATATAATAGCCAAATATCACGTCCTCGAGTATAATTGAACATGTTTCACCAGTCACGCAGTATACTTAGATAACAAAAGAAACAATTTAATACACAGTATAACTAATAACTATAATATGATATTATCCTGTATGTTAAACTTTCAGTACACATAACATATTATAATGTTCGTTACATTATAATAATTAATATTATGTCATATATTAATGTGTGTATGCAAGAGCGCTGTCAAGTGTTTCAAGAGGCAACTTTTTGATACTACGTCAAATCTAAATAAAGTTCACAATTAATGATGTGGGCATATTGAACTAGCTGCACCCGGTGGTGGTACCCGTTGTTTTTCCGCAGTAACATGTGGTCCATGTGTTAGTCTAGGATACCAGATAACTCCATAATAGATTTCTTCAAAATTATTTCAGCCGTTTAAACGTAAAGAATTTACAAACATACCTACCTACAAATTCACAAACTTAATAATAGTAAAATGTATATTGTATACTTTAAACTCCGTGTGTCATCTTAAAATTTTAATTTACTTATATCTACGTTCCAAAATTAAAAACAAAATCAACCCAAGTAATTCACATGCAAATATGCAGTATCTCGTCAGTCTATAATAGTAATAGTACATCTTCATTTAGCGCCAAGGGGTCCATGTTCGCCCCTTCCCCTCCCTCTCCCCTGTCCCCCCTCTCCCCCGTTACTGCGAATATCTGGCGGGCCGGCGCCGCGCTGTCGCCGACCTGATGCCCCATATACATCCCCATGGATAAATGCCACCACCTTGTGCGCAACTTTCAAAACATGTCCTTACGCCTATGTGATTTTTTTTAATCTTATTTATTTTATAAGCCTTACATCCTGAAGATTAAGTCGGCTTAAGAGTTACATTTTACAATTATAATAAAACAATAAATTTTACAACTTTAGGACATTAGAGGGTTAACATAATAATATGTTGTTATAAATAAGTGGGAGAAATATAAAAATCAACATTTCATTGAAGAAAATACCACATAAACATATTAGCTTATTAAATAAATAATATAAACAGTTACAATTAGTAGTGAAACATATTATTAAATATTTTATCAAAAGAACAATACATAAAAACGATGTCTAGATAGCACACGAACGTAAAAGACATTAATCAAATACTAACAATGAAAACAGCAAGTATAAATTGCTATCGTCTTGCATTTTACAAAATGAAAACTTTGTAAACAATGAGTAAGCGAGGTGTGGCGTAGCGCGTCGTAGCACGGCATAGCTCGGCGGCGTAGCTCAGCGTAGCACCTCGTAGCACGTCGTAGCACGGCGTAGCACGTCGTAGCTAGACGTAGAGCAGGCTCTACAGGTGCGGCGCGGCGTAGCGGCTCTAGGCTGTCTACGAAGTACCACGGCGAAAGTCCTATAGTGTGACCACAGACATAGTTCAATATAGATACCGCATGTCCCTCCATTTATATGAAAACGAGCGTGCCACTTTTTCCCTAGCTACTGTGACGTACCGATGATAAGAAACGTGTCCATTATCTAGGCCAACGTTTCTATTCGAATTTCTACAGCTCAATACGGCACAATTAGGCATTTAGGCATTTTTAAAATTCCGATTGACGTCCGATTCCGATAGCAGACTAAAGAACAAACTTTCGAAAGACGAGCATTGCACGTCGTTTGAAAGCGTGATATGGCACGTGAAGTACATACACATGCGGTATCTATCTTGATTTATGTCTGTGAGTGTGACCATAGAATAAAGTGACACAGACGGTCGGAAAATTCGGTACAGTGGTGCTCTATTATTCCGATGTAGTATTAGAATATTGTAGGATCAGTTTGAATGATGACATGACATGATTCTTATTAAGTATTTTAAATACATTAACTAAATCTACGCCGCGGTGCTTACAGATACCTAAAACAAATAAAACTGTTACCAAGAGTATATAAATTGAAAAAACAGCTTTCTTTATTTTGTGATTTGTTGACTTAACTCGAAGTCGTAATTATTGGTTTGACCTTTCAGCCTTGAGATTGGTGTAATCTGTGATCTCTTTGTTTACTGCGGGGTAAGTCGGTGAACGAGCGGCGCCAGCGGCTCACAGGAGCGGCGCCGCGCGGCCGCCCGTCTGTCGTAGCTCCCCTAATCCGCGTCTACAAGGGTGTAGTACATTGACGATTGAGTGTCGTCAGCCTGTAGCTAACAGAAGATAAGACATAGAAGTCCTGAGACGTCCGGATGACCTATAATTAGATAACGATGAAATTTAAACTTTGATACCTTGGTAGGTTGGTACGCACAAATTAGAAAATATAAGAAAAAAGGATATGGTCGAAATAACATACCTCGAACATACATAGGTCATTTAGCTATGTTAGGTAATTTGATTTTTTTTAATTCACAAAGAAAAATAAGTATTAGTAAAAAATATTAGTTGCTTAATTATTAGCCAGACAGGCTCTTAACTAATAACGCCGAAATGATTTTGATATTTAATTTATTAAGATATGCTACTAGATACGTTAACTTTAACATGTTTAATGAATAGCTCAAGAATAACTTAAATTTTGTTTATTTTACGTTAACTTTCTTCTCTACTATCTTATGATAAATAAATAAATAAAAATAAAAAGCCTTTTATTTCTTACATACTACAAAAAGTAACATAAAAGAGAAAGAAAAATGTTAATATCAATAAAGTAAGAACCCCTCATTCGAAGGTGAAGGCCTCCTCCAGAGTTTGCCAAGTGTCTCTATCATGAGCTTTTCTAAACCACTGTTTCCCGGCTACTTGTACAACATCGTCTGACCAACGTGTTGCTGGGCGACCTCTTTTTCTGGTACCTGGTGGTCCGCTCCATGGTGTTAGTTTGTAAGTCCATCTGCCGTCTGTTAGTCTAGCCACGTGACCCGCCCAACGCCATTTGAGTTTTTTACAGAAGGTCAGAGCGTCGGTTAATTTTGTTCTCTGTCTTATCATTCTATGGGGGATCTTCTGTATCTTTTTACTTTAAGTATGCTTCGCTCCATACTTCTTTGGCATGTTTTTATTTTTGACTTGATGCGGTAAGTGAATGGCCATGTTTGACTAGCGTATGTTAGTGAAGGGAGAATGCACGAGTCCATTATTTTTTGTTTGATTTCAATCGGCATGTCGCTCTTTAATATTTCTTTTAAGCTCCAAAATTTCTTCCAGGCTATTGCACTTCTTCTCTCTACTTCTTGTTCATTTCTTTCTTTGTGGAAAGAGATAAGCTTTCCCAGGTATACATAGGAATCATAGGAATCTTATGATACTTATGTGTAAATTATATTAGTTATTTAAAACAAAAAGTACATACAAATTAATCAACTATTCTTAGTACTATTTTTACATAAACCGATCTTTCGGATGTTGAACTTTCATGAATTGATTGTTATTACTTTTCAAATACTAGTTCATTTTTAATATAAAAGGGGCGACTGAACTTTAAATTAAAATTCACGTCGATGTAACATTCAACGTTCAATGTACATCGTCCGGCCCGCGCTGCATAATATCGTCTCCGGCGCGGCGCCTCATTCCCGGCTCGACCGCGGCGGGAGACGCATCTGCAGCACCTGGCAGCAACCGACCAGCATTCGGCCAGCACCCGGACAGCAACCGGCCAGCACCCAGCAGCCACCATGGGTCTGGACAAGAGGACCATCAAGATCATAGCGATCGTTGTCGCCGTACTCATCGTGCTAGGTAAGTGAAACTGTTTTTTTTCATAACTTTGAATCAAATTAGTAATATTTGTATTCGTTTGATGATTTGCGATTAATTAGCAAATAATTAAAAGCCATGATGTTGCCGTAATACTACAATAATATAAGCAATTTGAACAGAATTAGTACTAGTAATTTTTGAAAATATAAATAATTTGAGTTAATTAGCAAAAATTATACAAATAACCACAACCTTAATTCGTAAGTTATTATTTTCATATTGACAATTATTTAAACTGACTAAGGGCCTGTTTCACCACTTCCTGATAAAGTGCCGGATAGGCATCTATAATTTATTTATATTCTCCATACTAAATACTCTGTCAAGTTAAGTGGTAGATAGCCTATCCGGCACTTCTCAGGAAGTGGTGAAACAGACCCTTAGTCTAAGACTGAGTTGCTGTGTTGCTTGCCAAAACGTAATTTATAGTTACTTAGATGCAAGTTGTGCAAATTACATATTTTGTGAAAGTTAATTAAACTTTTGTGTGCTTATTCAATGATGGGGCACAGGAGAATGACCTCAGTGTTCACCCGTCTTGCCCCATCCCAAGAGAATATTTTGATTTATTAAGTAATTAGTAATGTTACTACATTATAGTATGACGGGTTTTTTAACATAACACATCTAATAAATAACTTCACTTTAATATATTTTTATACTATTGCTTTGAATTTAATGATGTCGTGCGATCTTTAAATAGCGATATTTATTAATACACTTATTGTAACAATAACAATGAGGACAACGGGAGGATCAAAAGTGCCGCCATTTTATTTTCGTGAGAAGCCAATTGTTTCAGTACGCAATGGGCGAGCTGCTGTAGATGAACGCGTGGTTATGGGTCCACAGTTTTCAATTGTAGATAATTTGTAGGGTCCCGTACCCAAAGGGTAAAAACCCAAAGGGTAAAAACTATTACTAAGACTTCGTTGTCTGTCTGTCTGTCCGTCCGTCTGTCTGTCTGTCGCCAGGCTGTATCTCAAGAACTGCTATAGCTTAGATTTCTGAAATTTTCACAGATTGTGTATATGTGTTGCCGCTATAACAACAAATACTAAATACAAAATAATATTAATATTTATGGGGGGCTGCCATACAATAAATGTGATTTTTTCGCCCTTTTTTGTTCGATATCAATAATGGCAACAGGTAGGCACTTGAAATTTTCACAAGAGCCTTAAACATATGTGTACTTTAATAATTAATATTACTATTTAAATAAAATAAAAATTTAAGGGGGGCTCCCATACAAAAATCATAATTTTTGGCCTATATTTGCTCTATAACGGTACGGAACCCTTCATGCGTGAGTCCGACTCGCACTTGGCCGATTTTTCGTTCTATGTCAATAATGGAAGTAGGTAGGCACTTGAATTTTTCACAAAGTCCTTTGGTAGATGTGTACTTTAATATTTTATTTTTTAATCATAATATTAAAATTAAAAATAAGAGGGGCTCACATTAAAAGAAACACAATTTTTGGCCTATTTTTGCTCTATAACGGTACGGACTCCTTCGCGCGAGTCCAGTTCGTGGCCGATTATTTAATATTTCAAAATATTGTATTAGAAGGAAAAAATTATATTACGCTATACTGCTTGCTACAAGATGCATACATTAGTAGACTGATCAAACATTAATAAATATTTTAAATAATTAAACACATAACTAGAATTTTGTGCTCATGTTGTGCTATCTAATTATTTGTTTAGCGCAAACCGCGCAATACATAAGGGCATGTTTCGACGCTTACTGATAAGTGCCGGAATCCGGATAGGCTATCCACAACTTATCTGATAGATAGAGTATACTCTATTTGTCTCTAACCTAACCTAACAAAAGTACTATCAGAGAAGTTGATTCCTAGGCAGATGGGGGACCTACGTAGATTGATCTAAATGGTCGCGTTACGTCAAAGCCAGTCAACAGATCACAATAATTGACATCAAATTGACATGATCCGACCAAATGACGTTGATCTCTCAACTGGTTAGGAATTAATTTCCTCGATGGCACATTATGATAATTTCAAATTCAAATATAAAATTCAAATTCTTATTACTCATACACAATAGCACAAATTAGACAGTGTACATCACGTCGTCTAATCCCATGCTAAGTTGAACTTGTGTTATGGCAATCAGACAACGGATGCACACCGAACAGTCTTATCCTACAGCATATTATTATTCTCACAACACTCTCACATTCACACTATTATCACGTAGTCCTTCTTGGCGGCGACGTGATGCACACTTCATTGGGGAGCCTTCCCCGAAAGGTATTACAGTTTGATCAGCATTCACTGCCTGTCAGAAAGCTCAGCAGTACCTAAGCCCGTTACAGACTTTGTCCGGCTTCCGTAGAGCGCCAGCCTGCAGGATGTCCAGGACTCGGGATTAGCTTTATTGGATTTAATTGCAGTACCTGCAATAAGGCTAAATTAAAAAATACCGTGTTTGAAATCACAATAAAGTATTTTGTTATGTAACGTCTTATAGATTAACTTTGAAAACGATTAATCGAATCGATTTGGAATCGATAATGTTTAAAAATAATATTTTCTTTTTTTGTTTTTTTTTTTCTTCTTAATTACTGATCTGGTTTGAATGAATGAAGTAAGTTAGTCTGTTCGTTGTGACGTTTTAATCGTAATTGTATAATTTTTGCTAACATTCCCCGCGTTCCATTTGATGTTAAAAAGGATCAAAACGCTCAAAATGCCTCCTATTTTGAGCGTTTTGATCGTTTTTAACATCAAATGGAACGCGGGGAACGTTCTGATATTACGTAGTAATACCAACGGCGAGTATAGAACTAGTAAGATAGGAATAAGAAGGGAAAACACACAAAAAGATTTGAAAATCTTAATTCATCCATAAACGTTTTCCCGGAAAATATTATTAATATCTGAGGCTATATTTTCCGAGACCTATTCGCTATGGAAAAATAAAATATTATTCATCACAAACATCATAGAGCAAAAAATTTATTTTATGTTTACAACAAGGCACTTTCAGATTTTTTTACATTTTTTACAGAATATTTTAATAAATAATATTATTATGATAATATGTAAGTAGGTACATTTTCTATAGTCTAATAATTTTCTTCACAGGCGGCATCACTGGGCTACTGCTGGCCTTATTCCTGCCCTATAGATATGTCGGTAAGTCGTTATGTTCTAATTAATGTTTGTTGAAAAGAAATGTTATTTTTTTTTGTTCATATAAATTATAAAGTAATGTCAATTACTTTTATTATATTATATACAGCACGCAGCACGCTAGAAGAAACGTCTCTCAACGCTCCATTAGCTAATACAAAATATTATCAGATAAATCTCTGAACCAGTCAGCGTGCCAAAACTTTTGCTTACATCGATTTTCTCTACGCAGATAATATAGGACAAGGAGAATTAGATACTCAGGCTGGATTTACACCGCGAGATTACAATAAACGCAGCTTATACGTTGTAGTAACTTGCAGGGCCACAAAGAACGCAGAAGAACAAAATAGTCTACACTGGCTTCCTTTACTAATCTGTCACTGTCTATTTTACCGTAGAAGAGTGGCCATGCTAGGCGTACTGGTGGGTCGATGCAGCCATAATTAATTTATGGACAGATGATGGACCTACGTTACTTGGTCTGGCTATGTCAAGTCAATGTTAAACGTTTATCTCTCGGTTAAACTTTCCGTCTAAATTACGTCCGCCATCAGTCTATGAATCAATTTCTTTGAAAGTACAACAGTTTTCTATTAACATCTTCGTTTCCAGTGCTGGAGGTGTGGCCGCAGTCGAGCGAGTACAACTACGAGCAGCCGCTGATCCACTTCCGCGCCAGCGACCCCGGCAGCTGGCACGTCTGGTACAAGCGCATCAGCGACTTCCTTCTCGGTACCAACCTGTTTTGTAATTAGCTAGGGATTTGAAAAGCCATTGTGTTATTTTAGAAAGCCGTTGAACGATTCCTGAACCTCTCGATATTCAACCCAAAAATATCTAGAAGACGTTACCGCTAGGCCTTGGTGGTCTCACTAGCCATAACTACTAGTGTTGTATAGAACACGACGTCTGAATGTATTTTCAGTAATAGGTCATGGGATATCGACCCGACCATTTCGCAAGTCGTAAAAGTTAACGACGGCCCCTAAAATCAACAATTGACATTTACCCTGAAATCATAGCAAAGGTTTCCCAATCGAGGAAGGCCAAAATTAATACTCTACGTGCGAGCTCCGAGATATCAGAAGCTGAGCAGCGGGTGCAGAGCTGCGTCAAACTATCACGACATAGCCCGTTTTCTTCCCGCAACGCTTCTTTAAGTTTAAACGAAGCTGTAGTAATAAATTATAAGATATAGCCACAGAATATATTATAATAGTACTCCGGTATAGCTGAAGCCTGAAACAATGGAATGGTACAATGGTAATGGTCCTCTATTTCAGCGTATGAGACCACCGTGCCGGATGACCCGCCTCGTGCGCCCTGCTCCATCCACCGCCATGACCAGCGGATGCCGGCGCCCAACTGCGAGCGCGCCCTCAATATGTGGGCGCCCTGCAACGCCGACAATTTCTACGGTTATGGCCTCGGCAAACCCTGCGTCTTTCTTAGACTGAACAACGTAAGTACTTCGGAGGCCCGACTCCCGAGGCATTTTAGCCATTAATATTTAAGGGGCAAACACGTGATTATAATTTATAGACGGTAAAATACGACAAAATATTTTTAAGGCAAGGTGAAGTCTTTGTCTTCTGACTGCCAGAGCATATTTTAATACATAATCATACAAGTTCTCTTAAAGCTTTTCTACTTTAAATGGACTCGGTTGAAAGTAATGTACAGCTGATGTCTGCTTCTCATGTTCAGATCCACTACTGGGTCCCGGAGCCGTACAACGTGTCGGTGCCCATGGCGATCCCGCAGGACATGCCCAACTACCTGAAGATGGCTATGGTGAGGATAATATTCAAAACTATTATTTTACGGTGTGATGATTCTTTAAATGTTTTTAGAATTTTGAAAGAACGAGGTATATAGCCTCGTTTAGAGGTTTAGATAGTTGCAAGGACATTTTGAAGAGCTATGAAGCTAAAGTTGAATAACAGTGATTTTTGTGCTACGCAAAAACTAAAATATTTATGTAGAGTGTAGACTATGAACGGATATTAAGTGATTATTCGATAGCGTGGCCTTCCGTAGTCCACCCACGCATCCTAATAATTAGACCAACCGGACATAACAATAACTTGTTGGCATGCCAGTACTCGGTGAACATCTCCCCAGCAACAATACCCCGCGCACCGCTACGGCGACTACGTGTGGGTGTCCTGCAACGGCGAGTTCAGCTCGGACGAGGAGAACATCGGGCCCATCCAGTACATCCCCAGCGCGCTGCCCCCCGGCTTCCCGACCAACCGTCTGCACACCGCCGACCGCATCCCCCGCAACTCTCGCCACCTCCCCGACCTCAACCCCGCGCCGCTTCTGGCTGTGTTCTTCGAGAACCCGCGCCGTGAGTATCCGGTGTTTATCGTGGACTGTCGAAGTGATTATTTAGGTACTATCAGAGAAGTTGATTCATAGGCAGTTGGCGGACCTACGATTTAGTTGCGTTATGTCGAACCCAGCCGACAGATCACGACTAATATTGAATTGACACAATACGACCAAATTACGTAGGTCCATCATCTGTCTATGAATCAATTTCTTAGATGGTACATGGCAGATCCTTTTGTAAAACGCATCCAGGGCCGTCGGCTTCAAAACTATGTACAATTATGGACGTCCCGTTAAAATGTGGCTTCATACGTTCTATGGACGTCTAACTCATGAGATAAGAAATTACCCCGTTAACCCTGATTGATAAGAGGTGGTTAGTACGAAGAAACTTAATTTATGGAAACGTTTGCATACAGGTGGTGTGGTGATCAACGTGGAATGTCGTATCTGGACGCGCGATATCGTGTACGACAAGTCGAGCCGCGTCGGCCGCGCGCGGTTCGAGCTCTACGTCGAGTAGAACCTTCTGAAAGACTCCAGTAGATTATAGGGGCCGTTGTCATTTATGTCGAAAGTTATGTTGTACGGGTTACCCGGCGACAGCACCCGTGAAGATACATTCATCTGTGCCTACACAAAGTAGTTGCCTGCTTGAAAAGGGAGGTCAATGTTGTGGTCGTGCGCGCATGTTCGCTTGTTGTTGGTGTGTAGGAGCCGCTGAATGCTGAATACTAAGTTAATGTTGTAAATATTATGTTAAAAAATGGATTTTTTACTGAAGCCAACTGAGATTACGAGTTTTTTTGTAATTATAAGTAACTCAAGAGCCAGTGACTGCAAGTGTCGGGGCAGTGGGATTAGCAAAGTGTAAAAAATATCCAGCAGTGGAAGACGAGATTCCTACAGTTAGGTATGCCGAAGAAAATAAGATGAAAAATTGAGCTTTAAATAAGTACTTTATTGAAAGTTAGGTTGACCTTCAGAACTGGATACCTATCTCCTAACCGCGACCGAAACTCTATAGTTGCTAAGTTGTAATACTAACGGCCCGGCCGCACCTGCGTCTATCGTCCGAAGCTTCGTAGTTCGTGCAATGAGACGATACTATTGGACGATACACGCAGATCGTCCAAAGTCTGGCTGTAATTGCTGGCTCTTACTCTAGACATAATATTTTTTACCCGACTGCCAGGAGGGTTACTTATGTTTTTTTTTATAAAGGCGTTGTGACGCGTGATTGGTTTATTTATTTAGGTATTAATCGTATAATTGTACACATTGTACTACACGTGTAAACATTGTACTTTTTTTACTACGTGCATTTAATCTTATTCTTTTTTTTACTAAATCTCAACTTGAAGATTTAAGGAAGTAATAAATAGTTAATAAGATAGATAATATCTTATTAGTTATAAGTTATAATACTCACACCAAGATGTTTAATAATATTATGCAAGTTCAACAATGTGGCCAAAATGGTGGCAGGTTGGATGGTGCCTGTAGGTACCTACAGTCTACAGCCTACAGCCCCACAGGCTACATGGCGCAGCTCAGGCGGCAGGACCGTGAATCGCACAGCTCTACCTACATTAATTTATTAATCGAATCTAATCGTCATCAATTATTTACTGCATTATAACATAATTTAAATAAACATAAGTACCTACCTATATTACAATTTCTTAAACTCTGTTAATGCATCGATTTTCTGCCGAATTGTTTTTTCTTGGTACAATTTAAATAAGTTAGAAATTAAACTATAGATACCTACTTAATATTTTGTACTTTATAATAAGGATTGAAGTATCGTTTATTTAAAAAATAGTTTACCTAAGTATGTTTGGAATATTTATTTGCATCTAGAGATTGATATTCTATCCATCATCATTATCTTTACTATAAGTATTTTTATCTATTCACCGCCTCCATCAGTAGGTATTATAGGGCTATGATTATACCTTATACCTATAACTTAGGTACGGTAACTTATTATTACTCATCGATTTTAAATACGCTAGTAATAATATCAAATACCTATACAGTGTGAAATTTTAATGGTTGTTCTGGTTGTATTGCCGCAGTAAAATGATTCTATCTTAGTAGTACAATTTAAATTGATTTGTAAAGTTTTTTTTGATCAAATAAAAAAAAAAATTCGGTCGGGTCCATAGTAACTCGCGCCTATCGGCATAAAGTTTCCATAGTACGTCATACAAAACTACACTACTACCACAGCCCACAGATACTACTATAGGTAAATCGTTCTGCTGCGGCTGCGGGAAAACACTATGTTGTTACTATTATTAGTCACTCCAAAGTCTCGTATTCTTTCTGTTTTAGACAAATAACTATTAAGTATCTTACTGTTTACTTATAAGTATTTCTATTATAATGATAATTATTATTATCGTGGTTTACGAATGAATTATAACATTTAATTATGTTATGTAAGTCTTACATCTGTTTTGTAAGATAAAGTTTTCATTAGGTAACTAGATAGAGTGGTAGATTTTTCGGTTGTTCGGAATATAACCAAATTCGGAATACCCCCAAATAACCTTAATTTAAATTTAATTAAAATTAATTTTAATTATAATCTTCTTATAACTCTACTAACTTTATGATATTATTGTAAGTAATAAATAATAATTATTGTTATTATGTGCATTAGGATTTAGAACCTAATATTAAATAATAGGCGCTTTACTTATTTATTGTAGAATTCGTCAGATTTAGATTGTATTTTAATTTAAATACTTACCTATATCTATGTATTCAGTATTGTGTAGGTACTTATTTTTTTTTGTTTCAAATTTTAAGCTCTCGTCAATTTCAAGGTGTTAATAAAATGAAGTCACTTTCCTTATACCTACATAACTTGTTTTCTTGCCACCTAGTCCTAATACTCATGAAGTTATCATTTTCACTTACACGATGTGATTAATGATTGTTACAAACAAAGGTACCTACGGCCTACCTAATTATGATTATTAAGTAGGTACTTAGGTAGCAGGATTTTGTTGCTTTAAACAGCCCGTACTTGGTCGTTCACTTATTTGGAAAGGAAATTATTATTATTTTTAACAAAAAATTAAAACTGACTTCCAAGGTAAAAACAATAATAACATCCTTATTATGAACTAAAAAGTATTAAATAAATTTTCTTACCTAAAAGTGCCTTTTTCCGAATTCGGCTAAACCTCATCTATTTCTGTTCTCTTCTTCATCTTCATCATTTTGAAGTCGGTACCAGATAGCTTCTTCAATCTTCAGTTCTCTGACAGAATATTTGAAACTGTTGTAACTGGTACCGACTTCAAAATTATGAAGATTGAGAACAGAAATAGATGAGGTTTAGCCGAATTCGGAAAAAGGCACTTTTAGGTAAGAAAATTTATTTAATACTTTTTAGTTCATTTATGGATGTTACTATTGTTTATTTTTTTGTTAAAAATAATAATAATTTCATTCTTTTTAATTACCTAGTAAAACCCCTTAATAAACCCCCAAATATTTAAACTCTAAAAAATATTTTTTAGTATTAAAAATATATTTTGTAGTAAATTTACTATTTATTTATATATTTTTTGTGCTTTACTCTATTTTTTAGTGTTTTAATATTTAGTAGTAAATTTACTAAAAAATACTTAAACAAAAAAAATTTTTAGTGCTTAAATATTTTTTAGAAAAATTTTGTGCAGGAACCTAGGTAATAATTACTATTTTATGCTGAAAAATAACTCAAAAATGTTAAGTAAATATTTTCGTATGAGAAAATGATTTTGGTATTATGTATGTATGAGAATTTCGAGGGTACCCCGGCCCCTTATGACACTTCTAATAAAACTGAAATCACCTCAAAATGTAGAAAATTAAATTTACAACAAATTAAGTTCGTATCATTTTCATAAAAAAAATAAAAAATAAAGGAGATACGATACGTCTAAAAAAAGATTTGAACTTCAAGCCAATATGGCGGCTAACGCACACGTCAGATTTGGTCGAGTTTTTGAATTTAAGCTATTTGTGACATCCTCTAAACACTGGTGCAAAAAATTTCTAACTATAATTAGTTTCAGATTCCCATACAAGGTGACACAAGGCTGAACTAACCCGACTGGGCTTTAATATGACCACAACGCGTTGTGAGCCATTTTTTCGCTCACTGAGCGTTTTCGGCAACGAAGTTTTCGGTCTTTGAGCGTAACAGACGTCCAGATACATACAGCCGAATGTATTACCTCCTCCTTGAAGTCTGTCAAAAATTTGCTTTTACACACATTTTACAACATTTGAAAAAGAAAGCTGATAACAGTTTATGCAAGAAATACACGGTTGTCAACGGCGGATGACGACCACGCAAAATCTATAATGAAAACCGGCCAAGTGCGTGTCGGGCCACGCGCAATGTAGGGTTCCGTAGCACCGCTAGTTTTTGAAAATTTTTGTATGGTCAATGAATGTACATTTATAACATGTTTTACACTACTAACAACATCATCTCAAAGGAATTTGAACAAAAAGTTCCTTTATACTTCGCCGAATAAATTTTTTTTAGTTGATCGACTATTACTCAATAACTTATGAAGTCAACTTAGTCGTGATAGTTTTCCTTTTAAATTCAGCATATTTCCTACTCCCGTGAATTTTTTCACATTTCCAGAAGCAACCGTTTAGTTGGTAGAAGGGGGGGACACTGGACTCTAACGATTTTTTCCACTTTAAAACTTAATATTTCACAAATGGATCCCTAAACCGGAAAATGATCTATGAATACTCATAATATTTTTAAAAAACCTATCCAACGACACCCCACACAATGGGGTGGGCGCGAAAAAAAATTCAACCCCGCTTGATGTGTAGGGGAGGTACTATAAAAAAATATTTTTTAAATATTTTATGTACCATTTTGTCGGCATTATTAATATGTATATTCATGCCAAATTACAGCTTTGTAGGTCCTATAGTCTCTGAGCAAAACCGCGGACAGACAGACAGACGGACAGACGGACAGACGGACAGACGGACAGATGGACAGACGGACGGACAGACCGAAACTATAAGGGTTCCTTGTTGACTACGGAACCATAAAAAGTGGTTGACAACACGTTGTCAATCTGTGTTGACAACAGTGTGGCTGGCAACGCGCATGGTTTTTGCTGTTGACGACCGCCGTTGACGTCCGTGTATTCGGTGTTATATTTTTTTTTGGTTTCTTGCCTGTTTTATGTCAGAGTCGTGTTAGAAGTTATTTTTTTTTTGCAACAAGCAACACCTCCACAAGGCCAGCCTTGACCTCAGACCAAAGAAAAAAGAGGACTTGAAATACCTACAAAAAAAACGTGCATACCTAAACCATAGATTCGTTACATAAAATGGCTGCCATTGCCTAGGGCTGTCACTACCATACTTTTCCAAATAATATTTATGTATACGTAAAAAGTCAATTTAGTATAAACATTTTCTACAAAATATTTAAAAATATAGTAAAACACTAAAAAATATATAAATAGATATTAAATTTACTACAAAATATTTAAATACTAAAAATATTTATTAGAGTTTAAAAAATTGTAGTTTACTATTTATATATTTTTAGTATTGTACTATAATAAAATATTTTTTTTCTAATACTTAAATTTTTGTGCAGGAACCTAGGTAATTACTATTTTAAGCTGAAAAAAAACTCAAACATGCAAATATTTTCGTATGAGAAAATGATTTTGGTATTACGTATGTATGAGAATTTAGATGGCACCCTTAAGAATCTGAAGCATATGTGTGGCCGTGAACAATACGTGTTTTAGAAAATCAACTTAAGCGGCAAGCGATCATCGTAAACGCTTTAACGCTACAAAATGTATGGGATCCAAAAATCATTTATCGCGCGAGAACCGCGCACTTTCCCGGGGCTCAAAGTAAATTCATACCAAATTTCAGAAAAATTGGTTCAGCGGTTTGGGCGTGAAGTGCTAACAGACAGACACACTTTCGCATTTATATTTTATAATATTAAGTTTAATATTAAGGGTTTCTACCCGTAAACAAAGAACGAAAGAGTGAATAAAAATGTATAAAGCTAATCTAGTTAACTTTATAATTACTGAAAATGCTTGTGGATTAATAAAATAAAACAAGTTCACCAAAATAAATGCTTTTATTTCATCAACCTTCTGCGATTCGATCGATACCATCTTCACAACTTTACAAGACGTACTAGCAACATTGGTATTAATATTGCTTATTTCATGCAGAACAGATACCCCTTGTGCAGCCCGTAGCTGGAAAGTAAACAAAAATAATCAACACAATTATCATAAATGCTGTACAAGTTTAATCTATTGTGTGCATTGTCATACATGTCCTAATATCATTTGATTGCATCCAGGATTTGACAATTGATATGTTGCGAGTTGCGACATAACATTTTATTAACATACCTCTTTTTATAAAATATCATTACTTAATTGAAATTAATTTTAAACATGAAACTTACTGGAATTGGAAATATTGTTGGCAATGAGTTGTCACGAAGTCTCATAACATCGAGTGTTCTATTAAAACAGCTTTCCTCAAAATGCAGTGAGCAGAGGTACCAATCCTTTTGCCGAGGATTAATATTTTCCGAGCCGATTGCCTCTAACCATTTTTTTCTCAAAGCTTCATTCTTAGGAAACCTATAAATAAAATAAGCATTAAATATTTTTTATTTTGATAAAACACAACCCTATTCAATAAGTAAACAAATAATGATTTTATCAAATAAAAATATTGACTCTATCACCAAAATATGCAC
Source organism: Plebejus argus (assembly GCA_905404155.3). NCBI lineage: Eukaryota > Metazoa > Arthropoda > Insecta > Lepidoptera > Lycaenidae > Plebejus > Plebejus argus. The sequence goes on from FR989927.1 coordinate 24,445,239, forward strand.
AAATATTTTCACTTTATATATAAATTAATGATTGTCTTTTGTTTTGTTTTCAATCAGAAGGAGTTTAGAGTTTTATTTGTAGAAAACGAGTTACTAACCTGTGAAGCGTCAGTTGAGGTTGATTTTTGTTTTTTCTTGCACCACACATCACAATACAACATTTAGTCATTTTGATAAACAGTTTTCTCACACTTCCACGTATTTATTATCCTATTTTCTCGTATTTAAATTGATAAAACTCAATTTTTCCAAATAATATACAGCCTCTTGACAGCACAACTACCACGAAACTCGTTGCAAAAGATGGCGGATCTGGCACGTACCTAAACTTTTGACAGAATGTTACCAAGAATATGCAATAACTGAAATATGTTCGTCTCTTTCGTCAAATGCAATTAAACTGTAGAGTGAAAGAGACAAAGTTATATTTAAAGCTCTGTACCATAAATGCCTGATATTTGTATAAGTAAAAATTTATATATGTTGACAACGGCTTCTCCATAGACTTCCTTGCTCGTTGGCCTTGACAGCGGGACTAATTTGACACTTGACATATCTTAACAATTGACATTTGACATTTGACGTTTTTCAACTCGCATTTTACTGATTTGCTGATTGCTCACGACTCAATCATTTTATAAATTCTCTACAGAAATCAAACGTTGAATAAGTGCTATTGTGAAATCAGAAAATGTTTCGGTTAAGTTTTTGTTTGCTGTCCTTAGTTTTTAGTAGTCTTTTAATTTTAGGTGAGTATCGCAACGATCGAATCAAACTCGTGTCCTTTGTTACTTATCGTACTCCATTACGACATTATTCGCTTTTTGTGACGCACAATAGATGCATTATTTTTATTCTACCTTCTTTCCCAGTCGAATGCTGCAATAATTTCTCGTTAACCAGGTCAAGGTGCAGCCACGGACAATGCACCAGCGGCGCCGGATTCGCAAGCACCGGTTTTGCTCTCCTTGAAACCCGAAACTCCCATAGTGAAGACAGAAGCGCCGGAACGCGAAACTCCAAAACAGAAACTGGCCGTCCTTCAAGCTTCCAAAGCGGGTCCGACCACCGTTCAGCCGGTAGCGCCGACGGAACTCAGCACGGAGACTGAGCCGACGACTTCGAAGCCGACGGAGGCGCCGACCACTTCGAAGCCTACGGAGGCGCCGGCCACCGACCCCCCGACACCGCCCCCTACACCTAAGCCTACGCCACCCCCGGCCCCTAAACCCGTGCCTGCTCCCCAGCAGGGCAAGTGGTTCTACACAGAGGCTAATGTTACCTGCATCATCGTGCAGTTTGCTGCTCAGCTGAATGTCACCTACACCAACACATGTAAGTTTTTTATTACTTTATTATTATTAGTTTTTTTATTTTATTATTTATAGTATATGTTAGTTATAGTAAAAAAATTTGCTTATTAACTGCAATAAATTATAACTAAGTGAGGATTATCTTTGAACTGACTAAGTAATGGCATTGTGATTGTACTAGAATGCCAAGAGCCATTGTAAGGATTTCAAACATTTATCATTACAAGATTTATTAGTAAATTCATTTAAGTTATTTTTTCTAGAACATAATTACAATAAACAAAAAATACAATATTATTGAAAGTCGTGGGTCTAGCTTTATAGCATTTGAAATTGATTCTTTGCCAAAAATTTGGAACAGGAAATCTGAAGGATATTATGATTGTCAGTACTGTGCACTGTTACTCTTAATGGCAATTATTGATCTCATTCGAGGTTTCAGTAACTTGGAACTGTTCCAAATATATTCTATGGAATATTATCTGTGCCCTTGGCTTTTTGACGACTTGTTAAAAAAAGTGTTACTTCTTGCCTGGAACTAAGATGTTTCCAAAACCCACACCAAGATTTTGCTTTATCTCTTTGACCTCCTGCTTATCTATCTAGCGGGCTTTTTTTTTTTTTTTTTTTTTTTTATTAAATAAGGGGGCAAACGAGCAAACGGGTCACCTGATGGTAAGCAACTACCGTCGCCCATGGACACTCGCAACATCCGAAGAGCTGCAGGTGTGTTGCCGGCCTTTTAAGAGGGAATACGCTCTTTTCTTTTATGTATACTTTTTTCTTTTATGTTTACTTGTATGTATAAGTTTATTAATTATAATCAGCAACACAATCTTCTTATTACCAGAGTTTATAGTCAGTGTGGTGTTCACAATAATCTATAGTTTCAAAAACTGTCTATTTGCTACCAATGATTTAATTACACAATAAGTAATATACTTATACCATACTTAATATTTTAAATGCTAAAGTATATCTGTCTGCCTGTCTACACCTATTCACGCCCCAACCGCTAAACTAATTTTGTCAAAATTTGGTATGGAGATACTTTGTGCCCCGGAAAAGGACACAGGATACTTTTTAACCCAAAAAATGTACGGTTCCCGCGCGATAAACAAAATGTTGCGGGCGTCATCATATATTTTCACTCATAGTTTAATTGTAACTGCTAATAGCTTAAGTCAATTACGTTTAACCTCAAAGTGTTGTAATTGTAAAAATTCAGAATACTAATTGTCTTGTTTAACTGTAGCAAAAAATACAAGCTGAAATCAGACACTAAAAATCGCAAACAATAGATTGTTCTGTAGTTGCTTAACTGACTGTTTGTGACCTACTTCTTATCTAGTTTTTAGTTTTCTTGTTAGAATATTTCTGATAGACTGGTCAGCGAATTTGGTTATTGGTAAGCTTTTGAGATAGGAATTTTTCACATAATATTAGTAATATATTAGACTAGATGACGCCCGCGACTACGTAGCTCCGAAATTCGTTTATCGCGCGGGAACCGTACATAGCAGTGCGTGTGACAAATTGACAATAAACAAATAGTCATATTTCATAATTATTGTAATAATAGTATTGAGCACAGTTTACTGCACCGGTACAACTATTTTTATATAATATCACAATTATAATAGTAAGTAAGTAAGTAAGTCTTTATTTCCAAGAAATTGGTTACAATGTTCTTATTAAAAAATTTTATAGTTCACAATTTCTGCCTCTAGGGCGTGGAAATATGTTTTAAAAATAAAAAATCATACTTCATTACCATAATATCTAAATTCTAACCATAACAAGCATATTTTAAGATACAATATGTATTGTATCCTAAAATATGCTATAGAATTATACAATGGTCTGTAGTGATGGCTTATCTTATGCGGTATGCCCTATTAGTACGACTCGCACTATATTACGCCCCCAGTGGCCAGTGCCATAGGTTATACTGGGATAAGCAAACCTTAAGACTAATGATTTATCAACTCAACCGGGATAGGTCAAGCTGCAAAGGTCGTTGTTTATAACCACGGTGCAAGGGTCACGAGCCGCCTCTACAATTATTATCCACACTACCAACACCTTGAAAGTAATATAAGGAATCCGTTCTCATGTAAGGACCTTTTTAGGGTTCCGTAGCCAAAATGGCAAAAAAGGAACCCTTATAGATTCGTCATGTCTGTCTGTCTGTCTGTCTGTCTGTCTGTCTGTCTGTCTGTCCGTCCGTCCGTCCGTATGTCACAGCCACTTTTCTCCGAAACTATTAGAGCTATACTATTGAAACTTGGTAAGCAGATGTACGGCCGTTCCCAATATTTGATCTATCTCTTACTTGAGATAGGAATAGCTCACATTAGACATTAGCTCCATATATTTTATGTCAATTCTATGTCAGCTGCGATCGGTTGTATGTCAAACTAGAGATAGATTGAATATTGGGAACGGCCAGTAGTCTGTAAACCGCATTAAGATTTTAATGCAAAAATGGAAAAAATATTAAAAATTTTAGGGGTCCCCATAGGTACAACTGAAACAAAAAAAATTTTTTTTCATCTAACCTATGCGTGTGGGGTATCTATGGATAGGTCTCCAAAAATCATATTGAGGTTTCTCATATCATTTTTTTCTAACCTGAATAGTTTGCGAGAGAGACTCTTCCAAAGTGGAAAAATGTCTAATTTCTAAAGTAGAGGCATGATAATTCTAAAAAGAAATATATGATGTAGATTACTATAAAAACTACCAACGAAAATTGGTTTGAACGAGATCTAGCCAGTAGTTTTTTTTATACGTCATAAATAGTAAAGAACCTACAACTGAAACAAAAAATTTTTATTTTCATCTAACCTATGCGTGTGGGGTATCTATGGATAGGTCTCCAAAAATCATATTGAGGTTTCTCATATAATTTTTTTCTAACCTGAATAGTTTGCGAGAGAGACTCTTCCAAAGTGGAAAAATGTGTGTCCCCCCCCCTCTAATTTCTAAAGTAGAGGCATGATAATTCTAAAAAAAAATATATGATGTAGATTACTATAAAAACTACCAACGAAAATTGGTTTGAACGAGATCTAGCCAGTAGTTTTTTTTATACGTCATAAATAGTAAACCTTAATCTAAATTTCATTAAATCGACTGAAATATAAAAATAAATCAAAAATATTTTAATTTCATAAAAATAAACCTTATTGCTGCTGCGGAACCCTCCATGGGCGAGTCCAACTCGCACTTGGCCGCTTTTTTTTGGAGAAATTCATGTAGGCTCTACAAAAGTATTTCTGAAGGCCCTCTGACTCATTGAAGGTTCATAGAACAAAACATGTTTAACTGCATTTTATACATGATATGATTTTCGATGTTAAAAGCAAGTATGTAAATGTGATGTGAATTGTACACTTTTATCAATTCCAATATAACGAAGAGGAAATATTATTATGTTATTTAGTTTCAAAACTGGACTTATTTTAATGAAATTTGACACAGATATAGAGTAATTCAAGGCAAAGTACTTAGACTCCTCTTTATCACAGTAAAATATACGATTCCCGTGGGATTCTACTGCTTAAATTCGCGGGAAACATTTAGGCCCTGATTCACCACTTTCTGATAAAGTTCCGAACAGGCTATTCACAACTTTTTTAACAGATTCTCCATACTTGATCTGTGGATAGCCTATTCGTCACATATCAGGAAGTGGTGAAACAGGCTCTTAGTATTTTCAATTACTGTAATATTTAGTATTTTCAATTACTTATGTAATATTATTTTATTAATGTCGAGCTATCACGAACTACGGAGCGTTGAAAAAACTCGTTATCACGCCAGGTCGTGCATGTTACGTGTTAATAGTGCCTTGTGAGCTGTGTGCATGCCGGGTTCCATCGAATAACTAACTGCTATGGGTAGTGGGTACTAAGGTCGCCGGCTAACTGTTTGCGGCTAACTGTACGTGCGCTATGCCCAGTGCCCTGCGCAGGCGCACGCGTCTGTACTGCAGTTAAACCTGATGTACCACTTCAATCCCTATATTTCCATGTAGATAAGGTTAAAAAGTGTTACGAATTTATCGGTGATACATTGCTCATTGAGTTTTTTATAGTTTGATACACGACTTTTCCGATATCTCGTTGTGTCAATATTTAATAGCTAACGTAAAGCGTGTTGAAGGAACATGTAAAGGGAGGGTAAGGGCGGACAAAAGTGCATAGACCCTGCATCGTAGTCGACATGTTATAGGATTACATTATATAGGAGTCTTCTTTCATAAAACCGGCAAGTATTAGAGAGGCCTTCTAGATTGTTTTCCTAGCGGTCTTCTTTCATTAGGGTAAATCAGCGAGTAAATAAAGATAACGTGTATTTACGCTATTGTTTTAACATAATACTTTTACACAGACCACAGTGGATTAACAAGCTAATTAAATTAACGTGTGGTTAGGGGGCGTGTAACTTGGTGTAATGTTTTGTCAATAAGCCTGGCGCGTGTAAAACCAGCTCTCGTGACGGCAAAACAAAGGCATAAAGTAAACTACCGTACATTGCTAATGTCTTAGGAATTTCAAAAGTAATTTCACAGACATTCTAAGTAATATTGCCGAATAATGAGAGCGGCCACCTTGCTATAGTGCTTACTGCTTGGCCGTCGTCCTTTATCACAATACATCGTCTGTTTTTCCACATGACAAATGAATATTTCAGGTTACTATATTTTAGTACCTAACTCCTAAGATGGTCGAGTTGTGAACTAAAATATTATCAAAATTTAATGTAATTACTAATTATTGTACTGTGACCGCCAATTTGTAAAACACGAAGGTCCGCGAGGGTCGCGGACGCCGGCCGGGCCTGTTCGTGGTTCCCAATTCTCGTGTCATGAGTCATGTCTCACGACATAAACGGTTTATCGTAAACTCGTTTCCTCGAACGAATAAAAGTTTGAGGAAAATAAAAAAGTTCCCAGTGCGATGTGTAAACAAGAACTTATTATAAGTACATACAAATATACTGTATGCATAATATTAATATGTATATTGTGTACCAAATACAACATTATAATAAATACACTGAATGACGCCCGCAACTCCGTCGCGCCAAAATTCGTGCATCGCGCTGGAACCGTACATTTTTCCGGGATAAAAAGTATCCTATTTCCTTACCCGGGACACCAAGTATCTCCGTACTCAATCTCATGTCTCATTTCTTTAAAGTTTATATTACTATCATGATAAAAGATAATACTGTTTTACACTACTAACAACATCATCTCAAAGGAATTTGAACGAAAAGTTCCTATAGACTTCGCCGAATTCATATATTTTTTTTAGTTGATCGACTATTACTCAATAACTTATGAAGTCTTCTTAGCCGTGATAGTTTTCCTTTTTAATTCAGCATATTTCCTACTCCCGTGAATTTTTTCACATTTCCAGAAGCAACCGCTTAGCTGGTAGAAGGGGGGGACACTGGACTCTTAACGATTTTTTCCACTTTAAAACTTAATATTTCACAAATAAATCCCTAAATCGGAAAATGATCTATGAATACTCATAATATTTTAAAAAAACCCATCCAACGACACCCCACACGATGGGATGGGCGCGAAAAAAAAATTCAACCCCGCTTGATGTGTAGGGGAGGTACCATAAAAAATAGACTGAACTGTAAAAGTAGCAGCGCTGAAAGAGTAACTTTTTAACTTTTGTATAGACAAACTCATGACGCTGGGTCGCTTGCGCCTTGCCCATACAAATTACAAAAAAAGCTCTCTCAGCGTTGCTACTTTCACAGTGAAGACTATAATTTATTTATTTTAAATTTATTTGATTAGGACACCAAACAGTACAACATGCATCGAAACATTATTAAAATAAGCACATTAATAATTATAAATCTGATGTATGTCCTTAGCAGGCGACACGGCAATTATTATTATAACAAACAAATATACACTCTAAAGTATTATCATTTTGTATTGTTCCTACCAGTAGAAATAACCATCAATATTGTTCCAGCGTCGGCGCTGTCGTACGCTCTGCTGAACGTGCCTGCCAACGCGACGGTCGCCGGCGGCAGCTGCAACGGCACGGAGCAGTGGGTGACGCTGTCGTGGCCGACCACCTCCGGCAACAGCACCCACAACATGACGCTCTGCTTCAACACCACCGGCGACGACTACCAGCTCCACAGCCTCAACGTCTCCATCGCCGCTGAGGACCTGCCCAATGCCCGTGAGTTGATTATTAATCCTTACTTATAAATGCGAAAGTCTGATCTGTCTGTCTGATTTTGATGTGGTATGCAGATATTTTGACTCCCGAGATATGATATAATATTATAATACTTTTTAAGTTTTTACCCTGGAAAAATGTATGGTTCCCGCGCGATATACTAATTTCGGCACAGCGGAGTTGTGAATATCAACTAGTGTTCAAATAAGCCTTTTTTACACCAGCTCACAGTGGATCGATTTGACATGCTATTTAATGTCAAATCGAGGACACAGATAAGCAGAAGGCTTGAGATATTTTGACGAAGGACTAGCAATATCCCATGGCGCATGCGACCCTCGGAAATCATTCGCATCTTTTTAGAATACACGAATTTAGCAGTTTTAAACAACATTACAATTTACAACAAACATCCAAAATAAAAATTATCTACATTTCAAAACAGTTCGACGACCGGTAAAGTGTTTTACATAATATGTATCTGCAGTAGATAATAATATATTACTTTTGACTGGGTTTTCTTAAACGAGATCTTTGATTGTTCGAGTGATTACAATCTGGGGCAAGTATTAACATCTATTCTATACTAATATTATAAAGCTGAAGAGTTTGTTTGTTTGAACGCGCTAATCTCAGAAACTACCGGTCCGATTTGAAAAAGTCTTTCAGTTCAGCCCATTTATCGAGGTAGGCTATAGGCTATAATATAATATTATTAAGCTAAGATCAATAATTGGAGCGAAGAAACAGAGGAAAATGTGCAGGAAAAAACGGGAAAATTCTATGAAATTGCTTATTATCTTAAGAACTACTGGAGCAATTTTTATGTTTTTTGGCACACATGAAGAATAGACCACATGAAGTGAAATAGGCTATTTTTGCGTAAAAATGTACGGTTTCCGTGAAATAAATTACGCGGGCGAAGCCGCGCAGAACATCTAGTTTTAAATAAATACGCTCTGACGATTGATGTAATAGCTAGCATTTTATAGTCTACTTAAAGAATTGATCTCTTTGGGTGTTTGTCGCAACAATAAAATGGTTTGACCGTGAAGATCTAAAAGGCGCCGATATCAGCATTGATGCAGATGCGCTCGGCAACAGCTGTCAATTTGTTTTGACGAAATTGGCCAATCTCGAGCGGTGACAATTGGATGATGAGGTGTGCAGTGGGGTGACCCCAACCTGCTACCTTGGAACACTTGGCACAGAGGTGTCACTTGTCACACCTCGTGGGTAATGCACTGGGGCAATACAGTTAGATCATGTTAAATTCTAAGATTTTATCCATTTAAATACATATTTATGATTTTTACCCGTTTTCAAAGATTTTAAAAGAATGTACAATGATTTTGAACGTACAATCGTACATGTATGTATGTTCTACTGGTCGGGTTTTAAAGAATGAGGTTGGTATTGGCAACCTCATTCTTTTGCCTAGTTATAATATTTATTGGTTTAGAATTTAGACTGTTGACTTTGATTTATTGTTGTTTCATCCTTGTCCACTTCTTTGCTTTAGTATAAGCACTAAAGTTCCACCACTTGAAACCCTTCACCACTATTTCAGAGAACAACACAACTCTGGAGCTGTGGCACGGGGCGGAGTGGCGCACGGCGCTGCGCACGTCGTACCGCTGCGCCGCGCCCGCGCCGCTCAACCTCACCGCGGCGCCGGGGCACAACGCCGCCGCCAGACTGGCGCTCGCCCAGCTGCAGGACGAGGCCTTCCGCACAGCCGCCACACAACAATTCAGCTCGCGTGAGTACAAGCCTTGTCCTGTCACCTGTGGGAGTATGACTGGCGACTAAATCTTTCAAGCGAGATGGTGCGCACGGGCAGGTCGAAGCCCCACTAGTTTGATTTCAGGTGTCGTAAGCATACCGCAGTGCGTAGAACACTTCGATAGCGCTATGCAGGATTGTGGCGCTAGTTGTACCGCCACGGTACCAACGTTTGTCAAGGAAACCTCAGCGTGATACAATAGTGCGGACAAGTATTTTCATTCGCCTCGTGCTACGTTTTTCGTGTTTTGGCTTACTTAGTGAATAGAGCACTTAGTACATTGAACTGATATGTAAATAAACACTGACGAGTGATTGGCTAGTAACACTGAAAACATCAAAAAAATGAACGGGACGGGAATTAAATGTGTGAGATGTTTCTCGCAATAGACATGTTATTAAAATTTTGTAACAAACCAATGCTAATATGACTGGCAGAGTCACAACTCGCTGGCATAATCTCGGCCTTTAATATATATTTTAACGAATGTAATAATCCGCGTACCTATATCAGTACCGCGTTGCAGTGCTTACACGCCGACCCGTTATCGCGGAGATAAGGCGAGCGACATTACACACTAAACGTGTAGTTTTGTACAGTAAATACTACACCTGCCCCACTGAATGTTTGTTTAAAAGTTTGTAGGCATCGATTTATATGTCAGGATATGCCTACGAGAACATTTTGCTAATAGGTTTTTCATACAAGGAAATAGAGAGCCATCTATGAAAAATCGATTGAACTACGTAGTCCGACACAATATTCGGCCGCGTGCGAATGCTGTTTTACCGACGAACCCCGCGTTCCACCTGGCGTTGAAAACGATCAAAACGCTGAAAATGCCTCCTATGTTTAGCGTTTTGATCGTTTTCAACGCCAAGTGGAACGTAGGGGTTGCGTCATTACTCGGTAAAACAGTAGCCATGGCGGATAATGGCGGACATCGGTAGTAAAATTATAAATTAATTATTTCTTTACATAAACAAACAGTTTGTGATACTTACCGATGATAAGATATTCTATGTGCTTTTTTAACTTTTTTAATATAATTTTTGCAGCCTTTTACTACACAATTAGGCATTTTTATGGCACTGTAAGGCATACGATGACCCACCTGATTTGTTCTGCGGACCACAGACGACTAAGTCACGTAGGAGTCAAACGGAGCGTTTTGACCCCTACGAATCTGCATCATTGCAACGCGCGATTGACCCGGTCCTGAGTAATATATATAAGTCTATGTTTGTAGGTATATTAATAGTTTACATTGCGTGGCGCAGAGTCTTCAATATTTATTCTGATAGTTTAAAGATGTGCTAACTGTATTACATCCCGTACAAATAACACACATAGGTGCCTGCAAACCTGTACATTCATTCAAATGAATGATATTTACAAGTGCCTTAATCCATAACTGGTATTTAATTAAATAATGTATGTAACGCGTTGATAATTGCATTAACACTTTAATAATGTATTGCGACAAATGTTGAGACCAAAACTCGCGATATACATGAATGTAGCGTTGAAAAAATAAATAGTCGTTTATCTATTTGCCTACTAGTGCTATCTCCGGAACATGATTGCACGAACAACTGCACTGTGTATGCATCACCCGTGTTCGCGGTACTGGACATGCTTTATCTATTATACCTCCTAGTCACAGAATATATAATAGTACTCACCTAGTATAAAACAGTGCTCTCTGTTAATACGTTTATGGAACAAAATGTTACAAAGTGTAACTTAATACAATTGTTGTGGTAGATTAATAAACTGATTATAATTTATACGAACGTACTATCAGAGAAGTTGATTCATCGGCTCATTGTAGACCTGCGTGCGTTTACATAAACCAACCAAATAGGCGGGTACACGCCAAGCGAGCCGCCTCGGGCGAGGCCCGCCGCGGCATGCGCCGAACCGCTCGGTTGGTGTGGACTGTGGATGTTGCTTGCCCGAGGCGAGTGCATGCTCAGGCTCGGGCGAGCGCGCGCACGCACTGCATGCCGAGCGCGGCGGGTCTCGACCGAGGCGGCTCGCTTGGTGTGGACCCGCCTAGACGAAGGACCGTCAACTGCCTATGAATCAATATCTTCGATGGTACCTGTTATGTCTATGGGGTATATAGTACATGGTGTAGAGTATAGACTTCGCAGCAGTAGCAGGAGGGCACAAGTGAAAGGCTCGAGAGTGGCAGACCAACTGTTTATTGAAATATTAATTATATTATTATTCTAGACTCCGTTCACAACGTCACATCTTACATACACAATTACAACTCGCACGCGTCAGCATTCACACACTTCACACTTGCATATAAGGTACAAAGTACAAACCCCACAGTTATACCTCTTGCTTGTGTAGTCATTACTTGACATTTACGCTCACTCTGAAAAGACTATGAGTGCGAGCGTGACGATCACGCCTAGAGGGCTGATTGTCAGTTTTTGACACTGCACAACGTGTAAACAAAGAATTGTATCTAACCGGCGCTCCTGGTGGCAAATAGTTACCAATAATTCGAAATTTAAAAGTTTATTGATAAGTAATTGTTCATCTATTTGTTTGGACATTTCCAGCTCGCGAGTGCGGCGGCGGCGACGTGACGGACGCGGTGCCGATCGCGGTGGGGTGCGCGCTGGCCGGCCTGGTCGCCGTCATGCTCGCCGCCTACCTCATCGGCCGCCGCCGCTCCGCCGCGCACGGCTACCTCTCCATGTAGACTGGTCAGTTACTAATCTTACTTTTTAACGTATTGTAGCTGTAGTGCGTATTATTTTCTATATTGTCGCTATACCTGTCGCTAAGAACATAAGCTAACTAAAGAATAGGTCCGCCGTCTGCCGAAATTGTAAAAGCTTCACTGTTTGGTGTGTTGCGAAGGCCTATGTCAGTTTCTGTGTGCAGTCGTGCTCTCGGTACGTAATAGCTTATATTAGCAACATTCGTCGAGCATTGATTAACTGGCCAGTTTATAATATTTTAAAACTTTGAAATGCTTTCATAAATGATGTAATAATAATAATAATATGACTTTGTAAGACATGACATTGTTTTTTTTTCATATTTCCAGACGGCGCGGAGTCAGTCAGAGTTAAATAAGTAGATACAGAAAATGTAACATTCATCTCATCGCATTTACGTCTGTCGTCTGTGGGCCAAACTTACTTCTATTTACTTATGTTTGTACAAAATGTTAAATGACGGCGTCAAATTAAATATAATATGTATTTAAATTAAAATAAAAGATTAATTATTTTCGTGAAATAAAATTATAAACTGATTATCTAGTGTTGCAATTGTAAACAAGTCGCGACAGCCGGCACGTCATGGCGCCGGCCGCGCTCCGAATTACATTAATTTAAATATCAAATAATTGAATTATTCTCGTTATTCCAATGATTTTTATAATAAATTCATGAACGTAGAAAAAAGGCGGACTGAGTCCCTGAGTCCCACCATACACAGAACTGTGTCTTCAGAGTCGGCCACGCACACATTCTTACGCCTGTCAAATGGTATGGACTAGCGTAAGAATGTGTGCGTGTGGACCGTGTACATGCAGTCAGCCTGGCCGACTCTGAGGACACATTTTCGTGTCTCCGTCCGCCTTTTTTTACGTTCATGAATAAATTAAAAATATATTTTATTTTCAATTTCAAATCCTTTTCAATAATTTATGTTATTGTGCAAAAGGTGTATGTTTAATTAGACAATTATTATTTTAAAATCGGAATTGTTTTCCGGTCCCTTCCTACGACGCTCATATAGCATAGCTCGCTATGGACGGATATACGTTAGGTGTAAGATTCTTTGCTGGACCAGTTTCACGTCGTCGCCATCTCAGTTTCAGATTTTTGCTACCACAATATTCAAGAGATCATTAGTTTTAGTTTTGATACATTGCTTTGATATTTTGTACAAGGCGGCGTGGGACCGGTCGAGCGAACGGCCGGCAGAGGTTTTAGCCATGATGCCATTACTAGTTAAGATAAAGTTTAGAAACAAAAATTCACGAAATTTGACAGATAGCGTCGCAAGTCGTCAAAAGTCAGTTGTTTTTTTTTCAACATCTTGTCGTAATTAGAAATGGCATCCGGAGTTTAGCCTCAGGTCTCGCACTGAGGGCTAAGGGAGGTCTGATCGCTTTGTATAGCTCCCGATAAATACATTTACTATTTTATAATTTTCAGCTATTATTATTAAACTGTTATATTTACTCCCTTAGTTTTGTAACAAAGCGATCAAATGTCAATAGTGAGAAATGACACGTACGATAAATAAATGTTTTTTATTGCCAAGTTGTGTTTTATTAGTGCATTGTGTATTAGACCCTGAAAGTTAAATCATTGATTGATTGATTAATAGTGTGCGTAGGACACATTTTATGATCAATAATAATTTAGGGACCAGCATGTCACCCAGCCACAGTTAGGCTGCCTTCATACTAGCGTTTGTCCAGCGTAGGCGTTCGATGAACGCTTTGCTGCGCTAGCGCCACGTGCTGATTGGCTTTGTCCACATTGTGCCTTTTTCTGTTCATCAAGGGCATGCGTTATAGCGCAGTCAACAGCGAACGTGAGGCATGCCCGTGACGCGTTAAAATCGTAGCGCTCGCTATGACACTTTTCTTTCAACGCGGGTGGCTTTTGACGCATTCAATTATTGAATATGCCAAACGAAAGTTGAATAAAAAAAAGATGACGAAAATCGAAGATGAAATTGCATAATGTGGACATAGCTATTGTTCCACAAGAAATTGTGCAACGTCTGCGCCGCGCTAGCGCAGCGTTTGATTAGTTCTGCAGAGGAAACGTTACGACAACGCGACGCACGCGCTGCGTTGTCGTGGCGTCTGCGCTGCGCATGTACGTTCATCGAACGGCGAACGCCTACGCTGGACAAACGCTAGTGTGAAGGCAGCCTTATATGTCTTGTTATAATTATTACCACACAATAGGGATGATGACAAGGTCAAAGATTAGCGAATTTTGTTAATAAAATAAAGAAATAACGGTAAAAAATAAGTGTTCCCATAATTTCAGCTCGATAGCATTTGTACTTTTTTTGTTATGAGCCTTCAAAGTTGGATAATCAAGTCGATTTTTTTTCAATTAAATTTCTTAATATTTGTATACCATTCGATAACTTATGCAATTAAAAGCAACTTTTGTTATGAAACCACTTTCATAAACGCAATATTTAATATACCTATCGAACAAAGTTCTCTCCCGATGCGTACAAACTAAGAAAGAGTGACGTCAGTCTTTCGTACTGACTTTGTATGGAGCGTTTCGGACAGGTCTATTTTATGCATAGACTTATAATATACTGTCGATTTTATGAGATGTTTGAATTGTCTTTTGGTAAAAAAGTGGGCCCCGTGCGAGTTTCTTACGCCGGTTCTTCTCGCCGGGCTAGTTCCCGAACCGGTGGTAGGCACCAGTAGTATCAACGTTCTGAAAGCATTTTTTTAAAATCTACTCAGAAATAAAATAATTTTTATTTTTATTTTATTTGTCATATCTCGGTGAATTTTTAAGCTATCAGAGTCATTCTTTCAGTGATGTTTCTATTTTTAAGGGTCTTTCAATTACCGATAAGAAAAAAAAAAATAGTCATCAAGCCTATTGTGTTAATCCCATATACTCTGCGTCTATTATAATTATTTGCATTTAGCTTAAGTGTAAGAGTTTTAACTGTGACTGACAAGAAAGAACTTGGGAATATAATAAATACGGCGGTGGAGTTAAAACATTTTATTGATAGTTCACAACACACAGGCACTTGTGCACGAGTTACAATATTCTATTTAAAGCTCTGTATAATATTACAATTTATTATGTAATACTAGATATAACTTCTGTTCTTTTGTTACATTTTGATGATATTTTATAGTCCATAATTTTCAAATGACTTACAATTATTAAATGCATTTGTTACCTAAATAAATTATCATTAGTAACTACAATAACAAAAATAATTTGTAAAGCAGTTAGGACTTGGTCTTATTATGCTTCATATTATCTCTGCACCAAACTGTACCTAATATCTCCCTAACTTAATTAATATTTACAAGATAATGAATACTGCTTTGTTTTAAGTACTTTAGTATTTATAATATTATGTACATGAGTATTCTTTAAATCTACCTTTACAATTTACCTATCTAGTTTATACAAAGAAAAGCACATACATGTAGGATGGTGACAGTGATGATACTTGTACGTGTGAAAAGCATGAAAGAGAAAGTAAGCATGTGTGTTGTATGTGTGTGAAAGAGAGGAGAGATGAATTAGAAAGATGGCGAAGAGTGATTTAAGACGAGTAAGACGTGTTTATTTTAAAGAAGTTAAATAAAAGTGAAATCTAAGTAAATCACATGTTTTCTTGCACCCCAACTCCCACAAAATTTGGGGGCTCTTCCGGGATAAAAGGTGCAAGTGAAAACGGTGAAAACAGTGAAAATCGGACATTGGCGTGCACGTGGTGGCGTAAATCGTGTTCGCGTGGAGTGTAAAGGTGGACGTACAACGACGAAGAATTACTAATTTTCACGAGGAACGACGAGAAAATGCCAAAAGACGCGACGGAACGGCGGAAAAGCCGACAGGAAGATTTTGAGGACGCTCGTGTGGATCGCTGGAATAATGGCGGCCTGTTACAAATGACTTCGGATTTAATGCCTACTTTTACCGGCACAGATCCAACATATCCTGCTGCACGATGGATTCAGGAGCTGGAAGACAATGCAGAAATATTTGGGTGGTCACCGCTGCAACAATTATTGGTAGCTAGAAGATCATTAGCGGGAACTGCGTCGCTGTGGTTGCGAGCAGAACGGCCATTTAAATCTTGGGACGATTTGAAAGCGGCTATAAGTAAGGAATTTCCGGACAGCGTAGATGTGAAGGCAATTCACGAGACAATGAGTCGCAGAAAAAGAAAAGATAACGAAAGTTGCATAGATTACATGTTGATAATGAAGGAGTTAGGCAAGAGAGGGAAAATGCCGGATTATGTAGCTATAAAGTACATTATTGAAGGAATACAAGACATCGAATCAAACAAAAGCATGTTATATGGCGTTACGTCGTATAGTGATCTAAAAGAAAAATTAAAAATATACGAAAGTATCAAAAGCAAGATGGCTACGCAGCGAAATTATTCCGAATCACCTAAGCAGTTACAGAAGAAAAAGCCAATACGATGCTACAATTGCGGAGAACTAAATCACGCGTCATACAATTGTCCAAACAAAAATCGTGGTTTAAAGTGCTTTAAGTGCAACGAGTTCGGCCATGTTGGAGCAGCATGTAACTCGAGCGCATATTCGAAGAGGCCGATACTACACGAAGAAAAGGATGGACAAAGCCGAAGGTACGTTCGGAACACATCGGAGCGCTTCGGGCAGACGTCACGATTCAATCCTGAAGTCCGTCAAAGTCAAGTTGACAGCCAGCAACATGGCGGCGAAAAGCAAAATATTATGATTGGAGAAGTTGGCAGCACTGAACACATAAGCAACTTCACTCCTGTCAAGTGCGAAAAAGAAGGAGAAGAATTCCTACAAAACATAAACAATAATGGCCGAAGTTTGCGAAAATCTCTAAAAACAATTCAAATCCGTGGGAAAAATGTAGAAGCTTTGATTGATTCGGGAAGCGACGTCAATTTAATTTCATCGGAATTGTATAATGCTATCGGAAGTCCGACTATGACGCCAAAGAGTTTGAATTTAACTGGATTGGGACAATCGTTAGTGGTGACAACGCTGGGAAAATGTTATTTAGATATAATTATGGACGACAAGTGCTATGACTGTGTACTGTTTTATGTCGTTAGTAAAGATTGTTTACCATACGATGCAATTATAGGCCAGGAATTTTTAAATAATGTAACTATGATAATGAAAGATGGAGTGGTAAAATGTTTCCCTCAGTGTGATGAATGGATGATGTGTATGCTTAATGATGTGTGTATGACTAATTCTGTTTTAGGTTTCATGTCCAACTCTCATCTTAGGCAAAAGATGTGTAAGCTGATTGAGACCTATAACCCGCAACAGCGAAAGGAAGCTCCCATACAATTAAAAATTGTACTTAAGGATGATATTCCTGTGGCACAGCGGCCTAGAAGGCTGTCACTCAAAGAGCAAGAAATTGTGGAGGAACAGGTAAAGGAATGGTTGGATAAAAAGATAATTCGGGTAAGTTTTTCTGAATATTGCAGTCCTGTAGTGCTGGTAAGGAAGCGAGATGGATCGACACGGGTGTGTATTGATTACCGTGCACTGAACCAAAAAATTATAAAGGATGAGTTTCCACTACCTATTATTGAAGACCTTATAGATAAACTTAAGGACGCTAACATATTTAGTGTACTGGATTTGAAAAATGGGTTCTTTCATTTGAAAGTTAGTGAAGAGTCTATACCCTATACATCGTTTGTCACTCATCATGGGCAGTTTGAATTTTTGAGGGCACCCTTTGGATTATCCATTTCTCCAAAAACCTTTATGAGATTTGTTTCTGTGATCTTCCGAGATCTTATAAGTCAAGGTATTGTGTTGATTTTCATCGATGACATTCTGATTCCAGCCAAAAGCGAGGAAGAAGCGGCATACCACTTAGAATTAGTACTTAATATAGCTTCAGACTATGGTCTAGAAATAAATTGGAAGAAGGCTAAACTTATGCAGCATCAAATAGAATATTTGGGACATTTAATTAAGAATGGTGAGGTGCAACCAAGCCCAGACAAAACTGAAGCAGTGTGTAGGTATCCCGAACCTAAAAATATTAAACAGGTACAAAGGTTTGTGGGTTTGACCTCCTATTTTAGAAAATACATTGATAATTATGCTTCAATAGCTAGGCCCTTAACGGATTTATTAAAGAAAAAATGTTCTTTTAACTTTGGTGCTAATGAACGTGTAGCATTCAACACTTTAAAATGTAAATTGTCTTCTAAGCCTGTACTAAAGATTTTTAATTCTAATTTACCCACAGAAGTGCATACAGATGCTTCTGGTATAGCATATGCAGCCGTACTGCTGCAGTTACATAAAGACGGGTGGCATCCAGTTTATTACATGAGTAAGAGAACTAGTGAAGCAGAGCAAAAATATTCTAGTTATGAGTTAGAGGCCCTTGCAATTATACAGAGTGTTAAAAAATTTAGGCATTATTTGCATGGTGTTCATTTCAAAATTGTTACAGACTGTCAAGCATTCGAACAAACCTTAAAGAAAAAGGATTTATCAGCCAAAGTTGCTAGATGGGTACTTTTCCTAGATCAATTTGATTTTAAAGTTGAGCATCGTGTCAGTTCTAGAATGAGGCATGTGGATGCGCTAAGCAGAGATAATTATCAAATGTTGGCTATTAACAGTCTTCATGAACAGATTAAAAGAGCTCAAGTAAAGGATGATGGAATTCAAGCTATACGAGAGCTGTTACAAAAAGGTTCGTATCTTGATTATTGGTTAGATAATGAGATATTATATAAAGGGGAACAAAAGCAGTTAGTAGTACCAAAGAATTTAGAAAAGGAAATTATAAAACAAGTACATAGTGTGGGTCATTTTTCTATTAAAAAAATGAAAGAGTTGATTGGAAAAAATTACTTTATTACTAATTTGGATAAAAAATTACAGGAATTTGTTTTAAGTTGTATACCTTGTTTACTAGCCACTAGAAAGTCAGGAAAACAAGAAGGATATTTAAATCCTATCGAGAAAGAAAGTATACCACTACATACTTTACATGTAGACCACATTGGACCACTTACCGAGACTAAAAAACTTTATAATTACATACTTACAATAATTGATGCTTTTACTAAATTTACATGGATATTTCCTACCAAGAGTACCACAAGCAAAGAAACATTAGATAAATTAAGAATACTTCAGCAGTGTTTTGGTAACCCAAATCGTATAATTACTGATAAAGGATCTGCTTTTACGAGCAAAGACTTTAAGGATTATTGTGAGGAGGAGGGAATCCAGCATATTACTATAACCACTGGAGTACCAAGAGGCAATGGACAAGTTGAGCGGGTACACCGTATTATCATTTCAGTTCTTACAAAACTTTGTATAGAAGAACCTAGTTCGTGGTATAGGCATGTAAGTCGCCTGCAAAGAGTATTGAATAGTACTTACCAGCGAAGTATAAACACTACTCCCTGTGAATTGTTGATTGGTACAAAATTAAAGCTGAAAGAAGATTTGAATATTTTGGAACTTTTACAGGAGGAAAATATAGAACAATTTAATGAAAGTAGGGAAGAGCTAAGACGAAATGCTAAAGAACAAATCCTAAAGATTCAAGAGGAAAATAAAAAATCATTTAATAAAAATAGAAAACCAAGTAAAAAGTATGTTTTAGGGGATATAGTTGCCATAAAGAGAACCCAATACGGATCTGGACTGAAATTAAAACCAAAATATCTTGGACCTTATAAAATAATCAAAATTAAGAGGAATGACCGTTATGATGTAGAGAAAATTTATAAAAATCAGGAGGGTCCTATCGTTACATCTAGTTCGTCAGATCAAATGAAAAGTTGGCCTGATTTTCATGATGATGATTTTGAAAATGAGGATGAATGAAAGGTAAATTTTAAAAGTATTAAGTTCTTACTTTATTTTGTTTTTTTTGTGTTCATTCAAGTAAGTTTTTACTTTTGTTATGTACTATATAATGTTATGAAGGCTTGTAAAAAAAAAGAAGTTTGTTATTTAAGAATAAGACTTACTATTTAAGACTGTTCAAGAATGTTTGTTTCTTTTTTATTTAAAAGCTGATTAAGCTGTTTGTATTTGTTGAATACAAAGTTAAGATTATGCAAGATTTGTTTGTTTACTTAAGACTACTGTTTGAAAAATTACTAAGATTATGATCTGTAAGATTATACTTTTGTGAATTTAAATATGTAAAAGATGTATTGTAATTATTGGTGTGAATGATGCATGACTGGGGACAGTCATGAGTGTAGGATGGCCGAATGTAGGATGGTGACAGTGATGATACTTGTACGTGTGAAAAGCATGAAAGAGAAAGTAAGCATGTGTGTTGTATGTGTGTGAAAGAGAGGAGAGATGAATTAGAAAGATGGCGAAGAGTGATTTAAGACGAGTAAGACGTGTTTATTTTAAAGAAGTTAAATAAAAGTGAAATCTAAGTAAATCACATGTTTTCTTGCACCCCAACTCCCACATACATGCTATTCAAAGACTGAACATTTTAGTTGTATTGAATAAAAAATTGTATTTAACTGCGTCAAATAGTTACGGGAACAGTAATTTTGTGAGCATACAATCTATGCAATGTAGGTGTTATAATTAATGTTCTTATCGACGCGAGGTGTAGAGTTCGCTCGAGAGAAGAAAAATTAGGTCACCGTTGCAAGTACCTGCTTATTAGTTCTTATTACTAGCCTCTATTAATGTAGCCTCTGGTTTAATATAATATCTATTATAATAATTAATTATTCTTCTTCGGAGAGCCTACAGGTTCTTGTAATACGGTGTATTATGGATTTATGAAGTTTAGTATAATCGTATGATAATTTAGTTTTTCCGATACTATACGTAAACAGTACTATCTCAAAATATCCTTAACTAATTTTACAAAACATTACATGTGTAAATTTAGTAACATAACAGGTATAGAACTCATCATTCTGATAGTGGAAACTAAAAAACGTACTTAATTTATTTTAAATATCATTATGTACAAGTTACAACTCTATAATGAATTATAATAATCTATGAAATTTTTGGCAAGGTTTGGCTCACTCTACGGCTAAGTATATCATAGCTTACCAATACTAATCTATAAAGTTGTGATTTAATAATAACAAAATTATGTAACTTATCGTTTGTCGCAATCACTGGGAGAAACCATAAAGAACTCCAGCTATCATTGGTCTACTATATAAAAGAATTTAATAATTATTAACTGGTTACAAGTAGATTTCAGTGCATGGAAAGATTCACGTCCGATTCGGATATTTTAGCATTAGCCGCGCATAAGTTTGTGAATGCAAGCCGATAATGTGAATGCTCCTGCAGAGGCGAATCTCAGGAGGCAGCAGTGCTGGAGATTGCTAAATGCCGATCTCCATACAAATTGTGGCCCAACAAGTTGACGTTACTGTCGTACATACTACACACATTTGGGCCATTATTATACAGACCTCTGAGCTCAACAGCTATTGGTCTCACTGTGCCACGGGACAGGAGTCTAGCAGCACGTTGTGCAGCGCGTCCATGGCGGCCCACTCGCGTCGCTCCTCCCCCACCACCACCTCCCTGATGCAGCCCTTGAAGTTCTCCCGACCCTCCGTCAGCTCGGCCGCGCCCTCTGGAAAGTTTGAAAACAACGTTTTTTTCTACATACAAAACAAAATTAAAATGATACAATAATAAAGTGCATCACAAAATGTTGATTATCAATTTTCATAATTTGTTAATTCGGCTGGAGTTGAAGCTTTCGAGTTTCGAGCATTGTTGCTCAGCCTCTTTTATGTGGTAACTGACCTGGCAGGCCGCCGACGTAGAGCGTCGTGGCAACGGGCGGCGGCGCGGCGGGCAGCAGCGCAGGTGGCGCGCGCTCTTCCGGCTCCGCGTCCAGTGCCAGCGCGGGCCGGCGCGCCAGGCGTACGCGCACCGAGTGCCACGCCCCGTCGCACGCGCGACCCCCCGCCTCCACCGTCGCCTCCCGCCCCTCCGGCCCGCTTACTACCACCTGTAATAAAGAAATGTTAAGATACGACTTCTTACTCTCATATCTAATGTATAAGATGGTCAGATGGATGTTCAAATACTTTCAATACATCACATTTTTAGGTACGGAAACCTAATTCATTAGAGCTAGCTCAGGTTATAAAAAACTATTTTTTTCGTACATTTTCGTGATAAAATAATAATAATTAATAAGCAACAGTCAACACGTCTACTTACCGCGCCGTCGCGCAGCTCGAGCACGACGCCGGCGGCAGCGAGCAGCACGCCGCTGGGCGCGAGCGCGCGGAACTGCAGGCGCACGTCCCGCACGTCGCCCTCCCCGCGCCACGCCCCCCACGCGGCGTGCGCGTCGCCCGCGAAGTACGCGCCGCGCTCCACGTGCGGGAAGCACTGCCGCACGCGGGCTGCGCCACCCCCGCCCCCTCCCACCAGGTCCTCCTCGCGACCGTTCACCGTCACCCGCCGCACGCAGCCTACGAACCCGCCCAACTTCAGAATCTGTTGGAATGAAAAGAAATTTTTAATACTTACTGAAAATCGCGTTGCGCGTTGTGAATAAATAGTGCAGTACCTGTGGTGGCACGTGCGGCAGCAGGTGCGGTGGCGGTGGCCCGCCCACGTATATGCGTGCGGCGCGAGCCAGCGACGCCGCGCGCGCCGCTGCCACCGCCTCGCCGCACCGCAGCACCGCGCGTCTCCGTCCTGCGCGAACTGACACCTGATACGAATAGACTTTTAATTACCTGTTTAAATTTTTAAATTTAAAATATCGAAATATCTGTGAAATCCGTCAGTCTGATGTAACTCACCGGCCGCCAGGTGCCGTCGGACACGAAGAGCGGCAGGGTCAGCTCGCGCCGCTTGCGCCCGCGCACCACCAGCCGCAGCCGACCCTCCTTCACCATCAGCGCCGAGTAGTGCTTCGGCTTCGTCTTGGAACCCTAAATAATTAGTTTAATGGTTAGATATTAATGAATCGACAATTGTGTACCTACTCAAGATTTTAAGTTAACTTGAGGATAAAAAATTTAGAGGCAGCTAACATAATTTTGATGTCGATGCCCACGCAAGTTAAATGTTGCTGTATTTTTTTCTATGGACCAATTTTTTCAAGTTTCAAGCTTTCAAACACGGTAAAAAAGAACCATAATAAAAAAAAAATACTTAGGTGCCTGATTCATACCGGTATAAGAAGGAGGAGGCCGTCGGTGGCGAATGTGCGGAAGTGCAGGCTGACGGCGAAGTCGGGCTTGGGGCCGGCGCGGGGCACGCGCAGCGCCGCATAGCTGCCCGCCGCGTCGCCGAACTTCACCGCGCCCGCCTCCACAGTGAATGACGACGTCTGGGGAAAATCACGTTGCAATTATAAAGAGGCCAGGGAATATTTTGTACATATTATTGTAATTAGGTACTGCTTGTACCTACCTAATTACATGTACAAAATATTATTTTCAATTATTGCTTCTTGAGATGGCTCAATTACTTGGAACCTACTTGGAACCTAAATGATTAATAGCTGTGTGTGATGTTGACTTTATGGTACAGAACAACGTTGGAACTATAAAATCATTTGCTTCGAAATAAGTACCAGCTACTAGTAAAGTGCGATTGAATATCGCTTCCCGACATCGCGTGTCTCCGCATATTATTCAGGTTAAAATTATTATCTTCTAGTAACTGAGATGAAATATAAAATAACAAAGCCTATAAAGTGGTTACTTTAGAGCAGAAGCTATCCCCTTCCGGCGTGGCCTGCAGCGCTCGGGGCTCCGCCGGCGGCTCGGGGCGCAGCTCCCCGTCCGCACGTCCCAGTCGGGCGCCATCCCACTCTACTGCAGTTTCTAGGCCGATCCACCTGCAATGTTCAGTAAAGCATCAAAAAGACGTGCTGCAAACATTTAAACGTTATCATTTGCCAATTTTAAGTCGGAAAATATTTGAGAAAAAACAAAGTTAGTGACGTGATTTACACGCAAAATATTATGTTGAATGCGTTGACATTGCGTGTACGAATACGCAATGTCAATACGCAAAGTCAACGGCGCTCCTAAGCGATTTTCATCGTATGCCTGGTCGAGCATCGATAGAACTCACGTTGAGTCGACGACAAAATCGGTGACGGTTCCAACGAAAGGCGGAACCCCCGGGAGCACGGCGGGCGGTGCGCCGCCCAGGTACGTGCCCCGCGCCCGCGCCGCCAGCGCCGCGCCGCCCAGCGTGCCCGCCCCGCGCCGCGTCTCGTCCACCCATACCTCCAGCTGAAAATAGAAATTATCATGACGTTTTAAAGAAAGCTTAAAAAAAGTACGGACGTTCGCGTTAAGAATAGGTTAGGTAGTGACTTTCGAAGAGGAGGCAAATATCGTTGATTAAGACCCGGTTCAGACACAGTGAGAACCGCGTAGATTAGAGTTTAGACCCCACTTAACTACTCGGTTTCTGCACAGGAAACGCGAGGTTCCTGCTTTGTTTAAGCTAGCAGTCTAGCGTCGTAGCAATACGCAACGTAACATAGTAGGTAATGAGAACTTAGTAACCTGTTTGTGCACCCTGACGAGGCGCACGGTGTGCAGGCGGCCGTCGTGCAGCGCGCTGCCGTTCACGCGCACGCGCACCTCGCTCTTGCCGGCGCGCGCGCGCACTTCCAGCTCACCTGGAACATTCATCGAGTTGATACTTTCAGTTTATACTTTGTGAGTTTTTTGTTGTGAGTTATTTTGCACGCCGGCGCCATGAACCACAGAAAAGGCTCTAACAGATTAAGGCCCACTTGCGCCGATCTGGGTTAAAGTTAACTCTGAGTTAACATCATGTCACATCTGTCACTCACCAAGTCAGTGATAGAGATGACATGATGTTTGACTCAGAGTTAACTTTAACCCAGATTGGCGCAAGTGGGCCTTACTGTGTCCAACGTCAAACGGCATTATGTTGCATCTAGGCTTATGACTTTCGCCTCTTCTGTGTTTGGCGAAGTCAATTCAAGGTTAGGTTGTTGCACACCTTTAACGAGTGATATCATCAAGTAGTTCTTGTCTTGTTCGGTTTCGTTGGTGTGTGCGTTTGTCGCGCGGTAGAGCAGCAGCCCCGCCTCGCCGCGCGTCTGGAACGTCAGCCCGATGGTCGCCTTCCGCTTGACCGCCGGCGACGGTAGCTCGATGTAGCCCGACCCGTCCAGGATCGCCGAGCGGAGAGGCTGAAATTAATTAACATTACAAACATTATAAAAATGATAACGCTTAATAAAAATGCCGGAAACGCACCTGCAGCTCTTCTGATGTTGCGAGTGTCCATTGGCGACGGTAGCTACTTTTCATCAGGTGACCCGTTTGCTCGCTTTGCCCCCTTATTATTGCAGTAATGGTTGTTTTTATGGTCAAAGACGCGGTACCTACCTTCGAGCTACAGCCGGCTTCCACGCCCTGTCTGGCGTGCGTGTCCAGCAGATCGTAGCCCTCCCTGTCGACTGTGAGGGCGCCGAAGCAGCCGAGCAGCGCGGGAACCTCTGCTCCCGTGTCCGCCCCCGGCAGCGCCCCCGCGTCGGTGCCCGGAGGCACGCCCCCCACCCAGTAGTGCGCGGCGCTCAGGTCGGGCAACTCCGCCGCGGCCTGCACTGGCGGTGACGGCGACCCCAGCGTCTCCTCGCCGTTCACACGCAAGCTGCCTGCCGAACACCACCGCTTACATATCCGATAATTACTACACTAAAGAATCAAGATTACCATGTACTTATCGTACTCCGTACAGATACAATATGATGATCTAAATTCTTAAAGTGACATTTAAATACAGTAAATAATATGAAGTAAGTCCATTAAAGAAAAAAGTTTGATACAAAATCTTACCCCCTCTTTGGTCCCCTTAGAGGGGTGGGGGGTAAAATTTTATATACCAGATGTTGAGTTTAAAGAAGACAAATAATATATTTGCGAAAACCGTTTGCAAATCGGATCAGTAGTTTTTGTATTAAAGAAAAAAGTTTGAAAAAATCTGACCCCCTCTTTTGTCCCCTTAGAGGGGTGGGGGGAAAAATTTTTATACACCAGATGTTAAGATGGAAGAAGACCAATATATCTGCGAAAACCGCATTCAAATCGGATCAGTAGTTTTCGTGTGATGCTGGAACAAACATACAGACAGACAGACAGACAGATAGACAAAAAACTAACCACATTTTGGCTTATTATTTTTTGAATATCTTTAATGTACAGAATTTTCATTTCTACAGTTTTATTATATGTATAGATATATAGATATTTTCATATCACTAGAGGAGCACAAGGAGAGACGTCAAGCAACTGCAGCGTAGTCGTACCTCTCTCGAGGCCGGTGAAGAGTCTGGTGGCCTGCACGTGGGCGGGGCGGCCGTCGCAGTAGCGCGCGCCCGCCGCCCCCGCCGTGATGTCGAGGCGAGCGTGTGCGTACTGCACGCGGAACACCACGCGGCACGACGACAGCCACACCGATACCGACCGGTTCTGGAACACGAGCAGGTTTTCTTAATTAGTCAAAGGGTCCAAAAATATACAGGATGTAACAAAATAATAATAAATACTTTCATCCAAAAAAAATTCATCCCTGCTGGTTACACTGAATACCAGCGTAACCAACAGGGATGAAGAATTTTTTTTTATGGGAAACCCATTGACAAAAATCACAAAAAATACTATTTCAATGCTGATACTTTCACAAAACTACGCTTTAAGTGATTGCCAATCATCTTCCAACGTGGTGAGGCCGTATTTAAGTAGAAGCAACTTACGTTAACAGTGTCGAGCGCCATGAAGAGCAGCGCGTCGGTATCTCGCGTGCGGAAGGTGAAGGAGAGGCTGAAGCGGCGGCGGTCGACGACGCGCGCGCCCGACCGCCGCAGCGCCACGTAGCCCGCGCCGTTCAGCCACACCAGCCCCTCCCCGCGACCGCCGCGCCACCATCTACACGAGGGGATATAAACGAGTTATTGCACGAGCGTCCATAATTAATACACAAAGTTTATCTTTATCTAGACACGCGGTAGGCGGTAGAGTGTCAAGCTAAGTTCCAGCTAACAGAACTGGCGATTTAAATAAAGGCCATATTTTGCCATACATGGCATGCCAGCCCAAGCTAGGTATCGAACCTAGACTTTCGCTTGCACGAGTCAATAAGACGCTTTTATACTAAGAGAATAGGGGCATGGCAATAAAAAATAAAAATAAAATAAAAATTAATAAAACCAACCTCTGCGTGCAGGCGGTACACTTGGCGTCAGCGGGCTGCGCGGCGAAGGCCCACAGGCCTACGGGCGTGCGGTCGGCGTGCAGCGCGTGCACGCAGGCGGGCAGCGGGCGCGCGGGCTCGCCCAGCCACCAGCGCGGCGCCCGCAGCAGCCCCCCTGCGCCCCCCGCTGCCGTGCCGTTAGACCACGCCGCCGCCGCCGCGCCCCCCCGCTCCACCACTAGTCGTACTGCACCCCACACCCTACACAGAAAATATATTAGATTGATACTATCAAAGAACTACAGACGGCGGATTATCATAATGATGTCTGCGACCATAATCTGGTCGAGTAATGTCAATTCAATAATATTAGCCGTGATTTGTCGGCTGGGCTTGAGATAACCGAACCAAACTATCTGGTTGTAAAAGACTTTAGTGTATAAAGGCTGGGGTCTTCAAATTAAATACTGGATGCGCTGAATCACTTTATTACGTCACGTTAACTTAGGCAGGCGATGGGCAGACGACTGACTCTCGCAGGAGTTATATCGCCACGCCACAAATATAGCTGACTTTACAATATGCGATTACCGAGAATTATAACACACACTACAAGACAAAACAGTTTCTTCAATACATCCAATGGTCCTCTATATTCACGTCATGATCAATAGAATACCGATATTGATTTATTCAAATTCAAATTCATTTATTTTTGCTTTATCAATTAATCTATCTTGAAAGCTCACCTCTCAATCTCCACTCGGTAGATGGAGTGGTCGGCGTCGTCGTGCGTGGCCTGCAGCGGCTCGGGGTGTTCCAGCGAGTGCACCCCCCCGCCCACGTCCCACCGCACCCGCAGTCGCCCGTCCAACACGTACAGTCGCAGGTAGCGCACGCCGTCCTGAAAATACAATGTATGTTAGTATGATACGGTTGAAGGCTGCAAAGCACGTAGAAGCTTATAAGCTAAGTTATAAAGCAAGTAAGTATATGGAAAAATTAGATTACCTGATCAGGCAGATACAGCAGGGTTCCGTCGCGCACGGCACCGTCGAAGCTGAAGGCGAGCGAGGCTCGCGTGGCGGCCGACGCGCCCCACGCGGCGTATGCGCGTGCGCAGCCCGGACCCGTCACCGCAGATGTCAACGACACGCTTATCTGAAAAGCATTAACAAAAATCTAAATTTCTAACCTGGAAAAATATTATATTTAGCAGTTTATTGTTGAAGGGATAGTGTTTATTAACGTTTATATAATAAGTAGGTACCTACTACTTTTTGTTGTTTAATGATGTCCGGTTTTTGTGTTTTTTTTTCTATAACATATTATGTACTTAATTTTATTAAATATTCAGTTGCGTTTTTAATTGGCTAACTTAAAAAATTAACAAATAACAACGTTCTTCAAAATATTTTTTATTTTATTTTAAGATACACGGAAAACTTATAAGATATAGAATTACAACGAAATTATAAAACGGAATACATATTAGGGAGCCAATTAGAAGTTTTGTCAGTAAAAACTCTAAAACCGGACATGAGTCAAAATATGTAATCAATATATTGCATACTGACAGTCGCAGCAGCGTCCTTAGCTTGCTGTATGCGCGTGCGCAGGTCTCGCGCGGCCGGGCCGAGCGTGCGGGCGGCCGCGGCGTGCTCGCGTGCACGTGCCGCCGCCGCCGCCGCCAACGCCTCCGACACCTCCGCGCCTCGCAGCGTGTTTCCGCGGATCTGCGACACTAACATAATCATGTTTTATTACGTATTGATTAAAATTATTGCTGGCAGGGCTAGCTAGTATTCAAGTTGTATTAAGATTACAGGTGTGTGTAGCAACACTAATAGCCGGTTGCACCAAATCTTCATTTTACGAATTCGTAAAAAGTAACGTAAAAAGTAAACGTAAATTGTAAAAAGTTATTGCACCACGCTTTTGCGATACGTTATACCGTTACATTATACGGTTACTTTTTACGGAGCTCAAACCCTTCTCATAACGTAAAAGTAATGACATTTTGACAGTTTGTTCATAGTATTTTGCATTATAATCGTGTTTTAGGTGGTTTTAGGTTAATAGTGCGTAGATTTTGTACTAAGTAGGTAGGTACTTTATAAATATTTTATATTGAGAATAAAATATCACAGTAGCGACAGCAATATGTCTTCTACAAGTAGAATTATTGTCAAATAATTTCGTTTGAAAGTTACTTTGAAAATAAATAAATAAATAATATTCGCGCGGTCACGACATCACGCCTGAACGGCTAGACCGATTTTGCTGAAATTTGACATAGAGATACTTTGAGTCCCAAAGACCAACAAAGGATACATTTTGTTCCGAAAAAATGTACGGTTCCCGCACAATAAACTTTTATAATTTTCGCCACCAAAACTATTTAATCTTAGATATATAATATATATTTTATTTATTGATGAAATTTGGCATGGAGATACTAATTTTAATCTATTTTTTTCTTAATTATACCCTTATTATATCATTTCGAATAATAATTATCGTTAAGACAGGACAACATCTGTCGGGTCAGCTAGTTATTTATAAAATATACAAGTATAAAAGTATTTGGATCAAAACAGAAATCACCACAAAATCACCAGAAAAACACTCTTCTTCTTCTTCTTCAAAGCTACTGACCATTATAATATTTTTATTAAAATCGCTATGAAAAGTACCAATATATTATGGACATAATGTGATGATATAATAATTGTGGTGTAGTGGGGGC
Source organism: Plebejus argus (assembly GCA_905404155.3). Classification (NCBI taxonomy): domain Eukaryota; kingdom Metazoa; phylum Arthropoda; class Insecta; order Lepidoptera; family Lycaenidae; genus Plebejus; species Plebejus argus. Next base: position 24,475,276 of record FR989927.1, read on the forward strand.
TTATATTGTATCCATAATCCATATACACTAAACAACCATGTGACATTGGTGACCCTGATGTGGTAATGATGACGATGATGATGATGATGAATATAATTTGCATAGTAGCATATGCTTTCAGTTCTTAAAACAGCGCCAAAATCCCCAAACTTGTATCTATAAGGAATCCGGAGTTCTATTAGTATATTCGGAACCATAGTATACCTTGGTGCAAAATCTTGCGTTTTGGTAGCATATGCTTAGGATGCTTCTCATATAACCAAGATCACCATATGTTTCCATATAAATTTTGAGGAGTTCCCTCGATTATTCGTGGATCCCATCATCAGATCACCACTTTTGTGAACATGGTACCAAATTGGAGTAAAACCTAATAAAACAAAAATTTTGAAAATCGGTTCACAAACGGCGGAATAATCGTTGAACATACACAAATAAAAAAATATATCCACAGCCGAACATAAATAACCTCCTCCTTTTTGGGAGTCGGTTAACAAGAATAGTATGTCTTACCACGTCATATAAAATAAAAACTACCATGGTAGTAAAAATCTACTAAGGTAAAATGGTAGAAATAGCGCATCATACGTATGGCAACCAATTATACGGTTACTTTTACTCGTATTTTTTTGGTGCAACATACATTTACGAATTCGTAATAGTAACGGAATAGTATAAGTAAAACGTAAAACTGAATTTGTAAATACACAGCAATTTTGGTGCAACCGACTGTAATAGCCGGTTGCACCAAATCTTCATTTTACGAATTCGTAAAAAGTAACGTAAAAAGTAAACGTAAATTGTAAAAAGTTATTGCACCACGCTTTTGCGATACGTTATACCGTTACATTATACGGTTACTTTTTACGGAGCTCAAACCCTTCTCATAACGAAATGAAATGAAATGAAATGAAATGAAATGAAATCTTTTTTATTCAAAATAGGTATCATGATACACTTTTTGAACGTCAGAAGTCTACGTTGCCTACCACCGGTTCGGGAACTAACCCTGCGAGAAGAACCGGCGTAAGAAACTCGCAGGGGGCCCACTTTTTTACCAAAAAAAGTGAGAAAAAAATTAATCTTTTAAAATAAAATTTACAATGTCGTACTTAACTTAAAATTATACAATGTCAACATAATTGTAAGTCATTCACTAATGTAGAAGTAGCCTTGTAAGAAGCCATCCTACTCCCAAGATGTGCCATCGTTTATGAAATCATTGACCTTATAATATGCTTTGGCACACAAACGTTCTTTGACTACTTTTTTAAATTTATTAATGGAAAGATTTTGAACGTTTTCAGGGATTTTATTGTAAAGGCGTATACATTGACCCTTAAAAGACTTACTGACCTTACTAAGTCTGATCACCGGCAAATCTAGCTTGTGCTTGTTTCTGGTATTCCTACAGTGAATATCTCTTTTAGCTTTAAATTGACTTATATTTTTTCTAACATATATTACATTATCCAAAATGTATTGAGAAGCAACAGTTAGGATGCCAATTTCTTTAAATTTATCTCTCAGAGATTCAAAAGGAGACATTTTATAAATAGAGCGTATGGCTCGTTTCTGCAGCACAAATATTGAATTAATGTCGGCAGCGTTTCCCCATAAAAGGATTCCATATGACATTCGACTATGAAAATAACTAAAATATACTAATCGTGCCGTGTCTTCATCAGAAATTTCTCTAATTTTTCTGACTGCATATGCTGCAGAACTAAGCCTACCTGCAAGATTAGCGATATGAGGACCCCACTGTAATTTGCTATCAAGTGTAATGCCTAAGAATACAGTGGTGTCTACCAAATTCATCATCTCATCATTTAATAGTATATTGGTTTGGACTTGCCTTACATTGGGCAAGGTAAACTTTATACATTTAGTTTTATTGGAATTTAAAAGTAGGTTATTAACATTAAACCAATATACTATTTTTGAGAGAGCACTGTTTACCTCGTCATAGTTCGACTGTTGTCGCTTCACCTTAAAAATAAGTGAAGTGTCATCAGCAAAAAGTACTATCTCATTATCATTATCCTTAACAAGGTAAGGTAAGTCATTTATATAGATGAGAAAGAGAAATGGGCCTAAAATAGATCCCTGTGGGACACCTAATTCTAGTTTGGTTCCATTGGACCTGTTACCGTTTACCTCAACCCTTTGAGTCCTGTTTATAAGGTAAGAAGTCAAAAGGCTGAGAGCTGAGTCCTTTATACCATAGTGGCGCAATTTCCTGATCAATGTAGCATGGTCCACACAGTCGAAAGCTTTAGAGAGATCGCAAAACACACCCAGAGCATCCTGCGACTCCTCCCAAGCCTGAAATATACTACAAAGAAGACCTATACCAGCATCCGTTGTGGATCGACCCTTAGTAAATCCATATTGATTGTTATGCAATAAATTGTTTGAATTAAAATGTACTAACAATTGTTTCAAAATTATTTTTTCAAAAATTTTACTAAGAGTTGGTAAAATTGATATAGGCCTATAATTTGTCGGATCAGATTTAATTCCCGCTTTAAATAATGGTACAATCTTACTGTGCTTCATTAAGTCAGGAAAAACACCACTCCTTATGCAGTCATTGAAAATCATTGCAAGATGAGGAGCTATGATGTCAATTACAGATTTAATAATTTTTGTAGACATTCCCCAGAGATCAGTAGTGTTTTTGACATTCAGCAATTTAAATGTATCGATAATGTCTTTGGGGTTAATTTCCCGAAACTTAAAATTGACATCACATTCCTTTACATTGTCTCTGAGTAGCTTTTCAGCAGCTTCAGGTGAGGAATTTAGATTTTTGGTAGTTGAGACCGGAATGTCAGCAAAGAATTTTTCAAAGACCGTCGCAACTTCTAGATTATTAGAAATCTTTTTACTATCAAAATATAGTTCAAAATCTGTGTCACGACAGGTGGCGTTTCCAGTCTCACCAGCTATAACTTTCCATGTAGTTTTAATTTTATTTTTAGAATTTAGAATTTTATTTTTTATATATAGTGCCTTAGCTGCTTTACAAACTTTTCTGAAGGTTTTAGAATAATTTTTAACATACACTTTAAACGTTTCACTACTATTGCAAGACCTTTCATCATACAACTCATATAATCTTTGCCTACTTATCTTAATTCCTGAAGTTGCCCATTCAATAAATTTACTTTTTTTAAAACCGTTCCTAACTGTTTTAGAAGTAAATATCGAATTAAACTGAGTTCTTATTACCTTAAACAATTTATTAAAGGCTTCATCAGTGCTATGTGTTTGATCCGATAGCTGAATATTTGATTTTAATTTACTTCTAAATTGCTCAATACGTTTTGTGGTCACAGGAACAAACACAAGATTTTTCTTTGCATCACTATCACATTTGATATTAAAAGAAGCCATTTGTCCACAGTGATCAGAACTTAGCTTATTAATTAGTTCTTTTTTATCTGGAATAAGATCAGTAAATATGTTGTCAATACAAGTGGCTGTAGTCTCACAGACTCTTGTAGCTTCCTGAAACAGACTGTAAAGGTTATACGATTGAAATAAAGATGTGAATCTAACAGTAGTAGAGTTTAATTCCAATAAATTAACGTTAAAATCACCACATATAATAACTTTTTTGTTAGATGCACATATTTTTGACAATATTTGTTCCATAGTTCGTTCAAAAGAATCATATAACCCAGATGGAGGTCTGTATACGCTCACAATTATTAGATGGCTCAGCTCTATGCAGGCCACTTCTATTATCCGTTCAGTAGAGAGGCTCACAATATCTTTACGTTCTTTAAATTTTATGTTGTTTCTGATTAAAATTAAAGAGCCGCCTCTAATGGCATTTTCTCTACTGAAAGAACTTGCTACTTGGTGATCATGGAGATTGAAAATGAGTTCATGTTTCCTAAACCAGTGTTCTGAAATACAAATAATATCGATATTAAACTCTTTTAGAAACAACTCAATTTCAAGCTCTTTACCTACCATTCCTTGTAAATTCTGATGCACCAAGTTAAATACATATTTATTACTGTTATTAATTTTCCTTGTATAACTTTTGGTAGGATTTTGTACATGTAAACTACTTGTGCAAGAGGCATTCTCTATTGTCTTAAGATTTAATTTAAACAATTTGTTGGAACATATTCCAACTCGTTACTACACTGCTCAATAGAAGCCGTAGTTAAAAAAAAATTATTTGGAATATTTTCCAAGTCGGTACTGAATGTCATACTATTATGACTAAGCTGCTCAAAAGAAGCAGCTGATGTCTTACTAGCCAAATACTTGGCTGAGTTCAAATGTAAAAAAGTTGATAGCGTACTTGCTATAAGTCTACAAAAATAATAGGATAGATAATATCTACCTAATGTCAACTTACATATTTTATAATTTAAAATATTGTTAATGTCAAATAAATTAATTTTATTATTATGTCCATTTAATAAAATACAATTATTGTTAACAGCAGTATACAATTGGCTGTTAAGCTGATACCTAAGTTTATTTTCCTGAGGCAACCTTTTTACATAAGGAAATGTAAATAATATAACCTTAGTAATATTTTGTAATTTATTTAATAATTCTATGTAATTTTCCATTTCTTTACTATTCACACTTCCTCGTCTCCCAACTAATAATACTAATGTTGTATTTGGACAGTGAGTAGTATTAACAATTTTTTTAATTATTTGTGAAAAGTTTGCACCTGGTATGCAGGTGTTATACACTGACTCTTCTATGCATAACTTACTCAACTGCACCCCGACTCCCCGACCAAGTTCATCGCTGTAAATAGCCACTGAACATGGGCCAGAGGCCGGTGATACAGTTAGGTTTTCCATTTGGGAGTGCTTTGTATGTGTCTCCATACCCAAATGACCATCAACATTATCAGGGGTCATTGAACAGTTCACCTGGCATTGACAAGACGAGTTATGCCTCAATAAAGACATAACTCTGTCCTCATTGTATCGACAGTCATCCAGCAAAGTATTCAATGCCGATATGTGACTAGATATTTCCACTTGAGCAAGTTCATATTTTTTTGTTATAGATTCAAGGGATTCATGCAGATAGGTAATTTCAGTCTGGAGACTGCATACGTCCGCCTCATACATACATTTAGTATTTTCAAGTTGTTTAGTACAGTCTTGGTACTTATTTTTGACATAAATATTATCTTTGGACAACTTTGTTATTTTAGACAGTTTTTGCTGGTTTCTTATTAACAATTTACTTGTTTTCCTAATGTTTTTTCTAACTTTTAAATACTTTCTTAATTTATTTTTGCTTTGAAATGAGTGAAGTGTCTGGGAAGGGATGGTGTCATCACCAGTCAAATCAATTATTGGTAAATTATTTTTCAGAATATGATTAGAGACATTTTTCTCTGTAATGTCAGAATCACTCCCAAACACTTCCTGAAACAAGTTTTGAGTTTTTGAAGAGTTATACTCATGTATTTGGCTTTCTAATGTCTTGATTCGTGTATGGGCTTCTTCACATCTTTGCTTCCACAAACTAGTGCTGTTCAGCGCCTCCTCATACTCATCTCTGCACTGGTCAAAGCTGTCTACAATGTCCTGTAATTCTTTTGTTTTCTGGTACAGCTCCTCGTAATTTACATTTAACTTATTTAACTCATTTTTAAGGTCACTATTTTTTTGGATAATTTTTACCATTTCTTTCTCACTGTCCTCGCGTTCAGAGAGCAATAGTTCATTTTGTTTCTTACATTCTTTAAGTTCCTGAAGGGTCAGACGGAGTTGTTCCTCAGTCTGACGAGCCAGGTTTCCTCTAGTCATCATGTTAACTAACAGTAATGTAAACTATAAGATAATCGGTTAATTAATTGACTTATGTCTATCAATGAACCAACTATCTATTGATATGCAAACCTGACACTTTCCAGTACCTTCAAATAGATCCACCCACTCGATATCTTTAGATGGTGAGATATATGCTCGGTGTAGAGGGGTCACGCAAGCTAGAGTGGGGTGTGTAAGATGTTAAGGAAGATACAAGTCTATGCCAAGCCTACAAACCAACCTATAAGTAAATTTTTAAATGATATTTATGAAAAAAATGTGAGTAGGTATAGAAATAAACTACAATGGCAGTGGAATCAACAATACCAAGTCCTCCTTAAATGTGCCTATCACTCGATATCTTTAGATGTTGAGATATTTGCTCGGTGTAGAGGGGTCACGCAAGCTAGAGTGAGGTGTAAGGGTTGTTAAAAAGGAATAACAAGGTCCATCAATCCCACTGACCGGCCTATATAACCTATGACAATTGATTACACAGAAACAGCTGATCTATTGCTTTCCTCCCACGGTTATAAATTATTGCCTATCATCAACCTAAATCAACTTATAATTAGGTATTTCATTGCTTTAAAAATGTAATAACTGTAATGTCTTTCGAAATATATGCGTTTTTAGTATGAAAATTTAAATTACCTGTGACAGCTGATCACCGTTGACGTAAGGCAATTTATTTGGTGATTTTCACAAACGAACTTGTTTATAGCACAGAAACTTATTAATTATCTTATCACTAATACATAAATGAATATAATTAATAACTTTTTAAAACAGTATTATTGGAAATAATAATTAAATATCAATTTTTAGTCAGGAGACTTTACAATGTCAACTTAGCGGTAGGGTTGCCAGCAGGAAAAAAAAAAAAAAAAAAAAAAAACGTAAAAGTAATGACATTTTGACAGTTTGTTCATAGTATTTTGCATTATAATCGTGTTTTAGGTGGTTTTAGGTTAATAGTGCGTAGATTTTGTACTAAGTAGGTAGGTACTTTATAAATATTTTATATTGAGAATAAAATATCACAGTAGCGACAGCAATATGTCTTCTACAAGTAGAATTATTGTCAAATAATTTCGTTTGAAAGTTACTTTGAAAATAAATAAATAAATAATATTCGCGCGGTCACGACATCACGCCTGAACGGCTAGACCGATTTTGCTGAAATTTGACATAGAGATACTTTGAGTCCCAAAGACCAACAAAGGATACATTTTGTTCCGAAAAAATGTACGGTTCCCGCACAATAAACTTTTATAATTTTCGCCACCAAAACTATTTAATCTTAGATATATAATATATATTTTATTTATTGATGAAATTTGGCATGGAGATACTAATTTTAATCTATTTTTTTCTTAATTATACCCTTATTATATCATTTCGAATAATAATTATCGTTAAGACAGGACAACATCTGTCGGGTCAGCTAGTTATTTATAAAATATACAAGTATAAAAGTATTTGGATCAAAACAGAAATCACCACAAAATCACCAGAAAAACACTCTTCTTCTTCTTCTTCAAAGCTACTGACCATTATAATATTTTTATTAAAATCGCTATGAAAAGTACCAATATATTATGGACATAATGTGATGATATAATAATTGTGGTGTAGTGGGGGCTTATATTGTATCCATAATCCATATACACTAAACAACCATGTGACATTGGTGACCCTGATGTGGTAATGATGACGATGATGATGATGATGAATATAATTTGCATAGTAGCATATGCTTTCAGTTCTTAAAACAGCGCCAAAATCCCCAAACTTGTATCTATAAGGAATCCGGAGTTCTATTAGTATATTCGGAACCATAGTATACCTTGGTGCAAAATCTTGCGTTTTGGTAGCATATGCTTAGGATGCTTCTCATATAACCAAGATCACCATATGTTTCCATATAAATTTTGAGGAGTTCCCTCGATTATTCGTGGATCCCATCATCAGATCACCACTTTTGTGAACATGGTACCAAATTGGAGTAAAACCTAATAAAACAAAAATTTTGAAAATCGGTTCACAAACGGCGGAATAATCGTTGAACATACACAAATAAAAAAATATATCCACAGCCGAACATAAATAACCTCCTCCTTTTTGGGAGTCGGTTAACAAGAATAGTATGTCTTACCACGTCATATAAAATAAAAACTACCATGGTAGTAAAAATCTACTAAGGTAAAATGGTAGAAATAGCGCATCATACGTATGGCAACCAATTATACGGTTACTTTTACTCGTGTTTTTTTGGTGCAACATACATTTACGAATTCGTAATAGTAACGGAATAGTATAAGTAAAACGTAAAACTGAATTTGTAAATACACAGCAATTTTGGTGCAACCGACTGTTACAGTCGGTTGCACCAAAATTGCTGTGTATTTTGGTGCAACCGACTGTTTCTTTGGGTTGCACCAAAATTGCTGTGTATTTACAAATTCAGTTTTACGTTTTACTTATACTATTCCGTTACTATTACGAATTCGTAAATGTATGTTGCACCAAAAAAATACGAGTAAAAGTAACCGTATAATTGATTGCTATACGTATGATGCGCTATTTCTACCATTTTACCTTAGTAGATTTTTACTACCACATGGTAGTTTTTATTTTATATGACCTTATAAGACATACTATTCTTGTTAACCCCAAAAAGGAGGAGGTTATTTATGTTCGGCTGTGGTTTTTTTTTGTGTATGTTCAACGATTATTCCGCCGTTTGTGAACCGATTTTCAAAATTTTTGTTTTATTAGGTTTTACTCCAATTTGGTACCATGTTCTCAAAAGTGGTGATCTGATGATGGGATCCATGAGTAATCGAGGGAACTCCTCAAAATTTATATGGAAACATATGGTGATTTTGGTTTTATGAGAAGCATCCTAAGCATATGCTACCAAAACGCAAGATTTTGCACCAAGGTACATACTATGGTTCCGAATATACTAATAGAACTCCGGATTCCTTATAGATACAAGTTTGGGGATTTTGGCGCTGTTTTAAGAACTGAAAGCATATGCTACTATGCAAATTATATTCATCATCATCATCATCTTCATCATTACCACATCAGGGTCACCAATGTGACATGGTTGTTTAGTGTATATGGATTATGGATACAATATAAGCCCCCACTACACCACAATTATTATATCATCACGTTATGTCCATATAATATTGGTACTTTTTATAGCGATTTTAATAAAAATATAATGGTCAGTAGCTTTGAAGAAGAAGAAGAAGAGTGTTTTTCTGGTGATTTCTGTTTTGATCCAAATACTTTTATACTTGTATATTTTATAAATAACTAGCTGACCCGACAGATGTTGTCCTGTCTTAACGATAATATTATTTAATTCGAAATGGTATAATAAGGGTATAATTAAGAAAAAAATAGATTAAAATTAGTATCTCCATGCCAAATTTCATCAATAAATAAAATATATATTATATATCTAAGATTAAATAGTTTTGGTGGCGAAAATTATAAAAGTTTATTGTGCGGGAACCGTACATTTTCCGGGACAAAAGGTATCCCTTGTCCTTTCCCGAGACTCAAGGTATCTCCATACCAAAATTCATCAAAATCGATTGAATAGTTTAGGCAAAAATCATAAAGTTTATTGTGCGGGAACCGTACATTTTTTCGGAACAAAATGTATATTTTGTTGGTCTTCGGGACTCAGTATCTCTATGCCAAATTTCAGCAAAATCGGTCTAGCCGTTCAGGCGTGATGTCGTGACCGCGCGAATATTATTTATTTATTTATTTTCAAAGTAACTTTCAAACGAAATTATTTGACAATAATTCTACTTGTAGAAGACATATTGCTGTCGCTATTGTGATACTTTATTCTCAATATAAAATATTTATAAAGTACCTACCTACTTAGTACAAAATCTACGCACTATTAACCTAAAACCACCTAAAACACGAATATAATGCAAAATACTATGAACAAACTGTCAAAATGTCATTACTTTTACGTTATGAGAAGGGTTTGAGCTCCGTAAAAAGTAACCGTATAATGTAACGGTAAAACGTATCGCAAAAGCGTGGTGCAATAACTTTTTACAATTTACGTTTACTTTTGACGTTACTTTTTACGAATTCGTAAAATGAAGATTTGGTGCAACCGGCTATAAGTGATAATACTTTAGCATGTATATGTATTCCTTATATGCAGGAGTTCACTGCGAAAGAAGTAGCGCTGAAAGAGCAAATTTTTTGTGATTTGTATGACGTGCAAGCTCACGAGCGTCATGAATTTTCCCATACAAAGATGAATAAAAAGTTACTCTTTCACAGTGAACTCTGTAATATACAGGGGACTCATACACACCCTAAAGTATTATCGTTTAGTTTTGTTACACCCTGTATAAATAGAGATGATAGGTAAGTGCAGCCAGTGAAGGTACCAGCCTAGTAGGTACGTACCATGCTCCTCGGCGGCCCCGAGCGCGGTGTCGCCGAGCCGCTGCAGGTGCGCCAGGTCGCGCCGCAGCTGGTAGCGCACGCGTCGCCGCGTCTCCGCCGCCTCGTCGTACAGCGCGCGAGCCACACCGAACACCCGCTCCGCCTGTTCACGAGTATGGATTATAATTTATTTTAACAATAACGATTCAACATTACATTACTCTCTGTATTTTTATTTTATTTGCAATTAAGACTTACAGCTCATTTAAATCAAAATAATAGTTAGATGGAGTTACAACTCCGTGATAGTTACTAGATGATTCCCAAAACTCCGTTGCGCTAAAATTCGATTTTCCCACAGGAAACGTACATTTTTCTGGGATAAAAAGTATTCTATGTACTTTCCTCGGACTTAAAGTATATCTATATCCAATTTCAGCCAAATCTGTTTTTCTGTTCAGCGGTTTGGGCGTGAAGAGGTGACAGACAGACAGACTGACACACTTTCGCATTTATAATATTAGTATGGATTACAAGTCTTCACAAATGATTTGATGAAGACCTTATTTTTATTTTATTTTATTTTAAAGGAAAACTTACAGCTAGCACAAAGGTAGTATAACACCTTATAATATTTATTAAGCATATTATTTAAGTCATTGTTATAAAATGGAAATTTTGAAACTTTATCTTTATTTTTTGATAATGTATAAAAATATGTAAATTTACAATGGTGATTCTTTATGTCTAAAAAATTAAATTTATTTATTTATTTATTTATTTAGGTAACAAACAGTCTTTAACAAATATTTATAAACGTTTTAACTACAACTAGACCTAAAGTACCATAACATCAATACAAAATATTAACATTCGAAAATTACAACTATATTAATTATTCATATTATATAAGTACTACTAAATATAATTTTGTTCATTACTTGTCCAGTAGAGTGCTTTAGCGTGGCGGGTGCGGCGGATGAAGCGACGGACGCGGTGGCGGCGTCGGCGGCGGTGGCGAGCTCGCGCTGCCGCCAGCCCAGCGCCCGCAGCCCCACGCTCACCGCATCGGTGCCGCGCCTCGCGCTCTCTACCGACCGCCGCAGATCTGGAAACGGACAAATAAAATGATGAAATTTCAACTTTATCAATATTGAATTGTTTGTAGTCGTTTGACGGTGTAAATATATATAACCTTCTGCCTTCTCGAGCACCTCCTCGCCGCGCTGTTTGAGCTGCAGCGAGCGTCGTTTCTCCTTGTCGGCGGTGTGCAGCAGCGAGTGCGGTCCACGCGCCATCTGCGCCGCGGCGGCGACGGCGATCACTGCGGCGTCCGCGGCGGCGGCGGCGAGGCGTACCGACTCCGCCACCTCCGCCCACGCCGTCGCTGCGCGCACGCCTGACGACGCTGCGACGCGTGTGCCCGCGAACAGGCTGTCGGTGGTAAATGGTAATGAGTAAATTGATGGAATGTCACCCTTCTATTTATCCTAGATATAATTAAGAGGTGGCGCTAACTTACTTCTTATACTCTTTAGCCTTTTCTGCCAAAACTGCCGCGTGTTTTTCAACCGCATCCAAGTACTTCTCCTTGTAGGCCGGCGTGATGTTGTACAAGATGCCTTCCTTCTCCTCGGCCGCAGTGGTAAGGGCGCGTTGTTCAGCCAGCAGCGCCGGGAAGCCGATCGCGAGGTTTTGAGCGTTGAGCAACGCCGCTCGGGCGTCATCGGTCAGGTTGTGGGACGACAAACTTGCGACATTCTAGAGAGACGAGATATCGAGTAAGTAAAATCGTACGAGAAGATAATGAATTTAGGGGGCGAAAGCATAATTACTAAGATCAGAGAAACAAGTTTGATAATTAATTCACCTCTAATTCGAGCCTGCAGCGTGTGCCGACGTCCCGCAGCGCAGCGAGGCGCGGCACGGCGTCGCGGCGCAGCGCGTCGACCCGATCGCCAGCCGCCCACACCGCGCTCGCCATCTGCGCCAGCTCCTCCCCCCGCGCCTCCCACCGCGCCACGCCCCCGCGAAGCCCCTGTGCCCGCTCCAGTGCATCCGCCGCGCGCCACGCGTACTCGCGAACAACCGTTGACTGCATCGTTGCCTGCAATCACATGACCGAACCTTGACACCCTCCACACAAGCCTAGAATTATTCTATTAAATCTGACAAATATTTAAAATAGTAGGAGGAAATAATTTTACCAAATTACCGAGTCTGATATATCCGTGGCAGCTGCAACATAATCTATGAGGCTCGTGCTCTTTATTTTTTTCAATAAATGTCTGGCCTCCTTCAGGGCCCTGTGCGCGCTCAGATGTTTCTCGCCCTGCGCGAAATCGTCCAGAGCGGCCACTCGGTCCGCTATCGCCCGCTTCTGGTTCAGTACCACCTCCAGGCCGCTCATGCTCTCCAAGCTCAGCGAGAGGGCCTCCTTCTCTCGCCTCTTAATTTCCTCCTTGAACTTATTAGCCTCCGTGAATAGCTCGTGCTCCGCCACCTCCAGTTTGCCGAGCTCTGATTCTATGAGCCTAGTTTTATCCCGGAGCTTCCTGTGCTGCAGCAGATCATGGTAAAGTGCGGAAGCGTTGCTCGCGAACTCTCGCAGCGCTGGGAATGGCTGCGGCGCGCGGTTCAACTCCGCGACGTCTACGCGCCGCCTCATGTCGCCGCTCACCTCCTCCACGTAATCGAGAAGCGTTTGTGTGCAATTGTCGCAAGCTATAGAAATATTATGAGTGAAAAAGTAGTTTACAGTTATTTTGCTATTATTTATTTGAAGCATAACGCACGCTCGGTTACATACGTTTGCAGCCGTCGTCGTCGAGGTAGTGTCGCGGGCGCGTGCACAGCTGGCAGCGGTCGCCGGTGGCGTGCGGGCGGCAGCGGCAGCGCGCGCCGCCGTCGCAGCGCGAGTCTAGCGCGCCGCGGGGGTCGCACGCGCATGCCACGCAGCCGTCCCCTGACCAGTGCCAGCCCGCCGCGCACGACTCGCACGCCGCACCCGTGTAGCCTTCGAACACACAAAGGTGTGGCGTGAATAATCTAATTGGTATAAATCATAGATCGTTCATCGTAGAACAAAATATCTTGTTATTATTTCTCTTCATACTCTAACTTGTGTGTTACTAGAAGCGTAGTCGTTACCGGGTTTACAGAAGCAGTGCACTCGTGAGCCGCTGACGGCGCAGGCGGCGGCGTGGCTGCGCTGCGGGCCGGGGCAGGGGCACAGCGCACAGCTGCTCTCCGGGCTGCCGTAGTAGCCGTCCGCGCAGCGCTCGCACTGCGGGCCGGCGGTGTTGTCGCTGCAGTTCTGTTACATACGTTATTTTCATCACTTTGTTCATATTTTTAGCCTAACAGCGAATGATAACGAATTGTAAGTACTAAGTACGATATCAACCTACCATGCAGTGTCCGGTGCTAGGGTGACAGGCGGCGGCGCGACCGCGGCAGTTGCAGGGTTCGGCGGCGCCGTCCAGGCGGATGACGACGGTGCCGGACACGTGCATGACGCGGGGGGAGCTGCTCGGCATCCAGAAGCCCACGGCGGGAAGCTGGCACGAGGCGGCGTCGTAGCCGCGCGGGCAGTCGCAGCGCTCGACGCCGGGGGCGGCCGCGCCGCGCGCCACGCCCGCCACCGCCGTCTCCAGTGACGCCGACAGCAGCAGCACGTGCACGGGGTCGGCGCGGGCGGGCGCGCGCGTGCTGGCCCGCAGCAGCACGCGCCGCACGTCCTGCAGCACCAGCATGAGCGCGCTGCGGGAGGCGCCCGCGCCGCGTCCGCGCACCGCCCACAACGACTCGTGCAGACGCACCGCGTGCGTGCCGTTCACCGCCGGCACGCGCTACAAGAAACGATCACTAGTTAAAACCACTGCCATTAGTTTATAGTATGGCGTACCGACAGCAAAAAAATACCTTCAATTCGTATAAGCTCATAAATCAATCGCGTCCGCTCACCTGGTAGTAATCCAAAATGAGATGAGCTCCGTATATACTGACTAGAGGGAACTTCATGAGCGTGTGACTAGGCAGGGGCTCGCCGCCCTCCTCCTCGACGCGGAAGCGCAGGGCGCCGCCGTAGGACAGCAGGTGGTCGCCCAGGAACAGCTCGCCCAGCTCCACGTACACCGGCACGGCTGGCCGCGGCACCGCGATCGTCGCGTCCGGCGACCGCGCCTGCACCGCCAGCTGAGACTCCGTCTCCACCTGACATGAGCGATATACTTACTTTCACGTTTTTTATAAGGTCGATGAGTCGAGATTACATAATAATATACTATAGCTGTTGTTAAATAAAGGATTTATTTATGAAAAACGAGTAATAACTTTTGAATATGGTTTTAAAATATACCCTCATCGGACGTACTGTGGTGACGGTTTCTCCCCGCAGCAGCTTGAGGTGGACGGGCGCGGAGGCGTGCAGTGCGGCGCGCGTGACGTCGGCCTGCGTGCAGCGCGCGCTCCGCCCGAAGCAGAAGCACGCGGTGCAGCCCGCTGGGTTGTCCTCCGCTAGACCGAACGTTCCCTCCAGACACGAGTCGCACTTCTCACCCACCACATTCTCCTGCAAAAATAAATTGCTAGTGCTTTTTTATCCAATGTCTCATTAGTTCAATCTGTTGTGTTTTGGGTGATCAACGCTTTAACTTTGTTTTGGCACCGCACACATTTCATTTCAGACACTTTACCTTGCAGGGGCACTGGCCGGCCTGGTCGCAGGGGCAGACGCCGTCCTCGCAGCCGCGCGTGCCGGCGGGGACACAGTTGCAGGGGCGGCAGCGCGGTCCGAAGTGTCCGGGGGCGCAGCCCTCGCACGACAGCCCCGCCCACCCCGCACGGCAGCGGCACTGACCTGTCACCGCGTCGCACGTGTCTGGACGGAAAAAAATAAATAAAGGTAGAAGACAGATCATACTGACCATAAAAATTAATGCAGCAATATTTAAGTTTAGCTATGAAAGTGTTCGCATTTATCTGGATATACTCCTGAAAACCCAAAGAGTTCTAGCGAACTGTAACTGTAGCTGATTATAAAGTCTATATTTTAGTACCCACGAATGACGAATACCCAAGTCCCCTAAAACATTTGAAAGTAATTGCAATATTACTGTTATTTGCATAATGCTCAACGCCGTCAGTCGTCACGTTATAGCGCCATAACTTACGTATCTGGGTCGCGAGTTTCAGCGGTGATAAACTCAGGCGCAGTTACACGACACTCGAAAGCGTTGCTGCGAACTTTATTGTTATTGCAATCCGAAATATCTAACTGCTATGAACTGAATTCTTGGTCTAGAATCCAGTACTTATTTTTAAACTTCAAGACCCAAGAACTAGCCACCTAATTATCATAATTGACTCATTTAAAAAGATTTGACAGGATAATGAATATATTCTCTGAGTGCGGTCGATAAAAAAAACTGCCTACCCGCGACAGCGCCAGGCCCGCAGGCGCAGGGCACGCAGGCGTGTTGGCGCCGCCAGTAGCCGCGCGCGCACAGCGTGCAGTTGGGCCCGCGTGCCCGCCCCGCGCACACGCACCGCCCCGTCGCCGCCGAGCACACGCGCCCCTCCGGACATGCGGGACACTCTGGAAAATACATGAAATTGAAAAAAAAATTTGTTGAAAAGAGTTTAACACTACTAGTTTTAACTTAGTCCCCTGGATACTACCTTTACGATGATTATGTCATCTGCTAATTTCAATCCCCAAGCAAAGCGTTAACACCACAAGTCGCAATAATTACCAAAATATAGTCGAGGAACTAAAGGGGAAGCACCAGTCCAGTGGTGCCTATAGTTTTTTAGTACCGACGCGACGTTCTGATATAACTACAGTAGTCAATGCCAGTGAGGTCTTTACTCTTTGCCCAGCTGGGGGACAGCATATGCTTAAAAAAATAGTCAATACTGCATAGTAGATACTGACGCAGACATCCCGTGGGCCCGAAGCCGTAGTAGCCGGGCAGGCAGGTGTCGCAGCGCGTGCCGCCGACGCCGGCCGCGCACGCGCACGCGCCGCTCACGGGGTCGCACGCCGCCGCGCCCGCGCCGCACGCGCACCGCCGGCACCCGCCCAGCTCCAGACCCCAGTAGCCCTCCTGAATATAAACGTATAAACTAGCTGATAGATATTAAAAATCATCTCCACTCATAAAAATTATTTGTACAGCGCATGCAAGGTCTGCCTGTCTTTTTCTGGCTTTAAAAACTTATATGACAGACATATAGAAGTAGACCTTAAACGCTGCGGTCTGCGTAAACGTTAGTATTAGAAGATATAATATGAAATACCTAAATATACTAGATAATAAAAACATAAATGGCAATTCGCACATTTGTTTTCAAATACAGATTTCCTGTACAAATATTTGTGCTATAAATAAGGTTTTACTTTCTATTTCGTGTCGAGACTCGAGAGCCCGGTGCATTATGCAAATGCGGTGTGGTGCTGGAAATGTCGGGACATTTGTACAGCATCGTGTATCGGGAGCGACGGAACTTTGTTGCGGTACTTAACTTTAATTGTCGCTAAACTTTCACTGTGGAGCTGTGGACTAGCGAATTGCTAGTTACAGTACACAGTAACAACATTATTTATTCTGATGTAAGTACTATTAATTAATGTCGACTATAAAATAAAAACTATAACGAAAATTCGAATTTCCAACGCAAACGTCTATTTACTAAGCTTAAGTATATTGCTAAGTATAATATTGTGTAATGTAGCTGAAATTGTTTCAAGTATCTCTTAAAGACTCTTGAAACTTGGAAGCAGAGATGTTTTATTCAAGAGGTATTCCCATCGGCCATCTAACTATAATTCTGGCCTGCGTTATTAAAACTGGAGCCAAATTGCATATCAATTGTGAATAGCTCGTCGACGACTGCGGGCCAAGTGTCAGAGGTGGCGTGGCGTGGCGTGTGAGGAATTACAACACGCCGAACAATGCAGGCGCCGGCGCTCGTCTACACTATTATACATTTGGTATTGAAGGTTAGAGTGAAAAGAATACATTATTATGAAGACGTAGATGATGAGGCATGGGAAACGTGTCCGCAAATACTTCTTGTGTATGGGAAGTGAAAATTATAGTCTGCTATACAGCTCGCTCCTGCGCCACTGTTAGGATATTATATGCCACTCAGGATAGAGAGATAAGTGCTTTTTTTACGCGAGGAATTATTTCACAGTTTTGAACAAGAGTAAGTACCTACTGCAGCCAACATAAAGCTTGAAGTAATTGACTCAATATTACGACTTTAAAAGTATGTGGTCACCTCGCAGGTGTCGCAGGCGCGGCCGGTGACGTGCGGGCGGCATCGGCACTGCCCGCTGCGGATGTCGCACGCGTTGCCCTCCGCGCCCGCCGCCGAACAGTTGCATCCTGGAACAATACGACAATGGCATTTCAACTCGTCGCTACGATACCTATACTTTTTTAATAGGAATTAAAATTTAGCATCTATAAAGTAAAGTAACCTAATTTTCAGAGATGATATTCATACGCGCTGCTGACTATACTTACCTATAGGTACTTGAGTCTCGAGGTACTCAAGAATACCTGAGACAGCATTTCATAACTTTTGCTTATCATCTGCTAAAGTTTATGCCAACATCACCATACAAATCGATATCCACTCTCGTTTTTATCTGCCTGGCAGTCAACATGCAGTCAGTACATTAGCACACAAATACCGTGTCGCCCATTCAGTAGATAAACCCGCAGTTGTTGCGACAGGCAGCGCGATATTCTAGCCATTCCAAGTTATTCGACTCCTGCCAGGATTCTAATACCACTAACATAAGGAACAAAATATCATCCAGGTAGACTGAACGGAGTGTACAAATGAAGCGATGTCGTCTGTCAGACCCAGACCCGGTGAGCACTAAGCGCGCCTAGCCCTCGTAGAGCTTGTAGTACATTAGCAAGCAGATAAGACGCAGATAACCGCCGGTTCCGCTCACTTAACCACAGATAACCTTAATTAAAATCAGCATTCTAAACGGACGGTTAAACCGTGTTTAGCTTGTACTAGTCCTGCACGACTCGCGATAGCGCCTGCTGTCTTGTAAGTTGTAATAAACGCTACTTCAACTGATAGGTAAATTCGTATATAAGGTAACTAATTAAGATAATTTTCGAATACATAAGGACACGAATCGAAAACGTACCTACTTAACTTTTTGATCTGTGCTTTTATTACATTTCAAATTATCAAGCCCTAAGCGGTCGCATGCGACCGCGATAACAATAGATAAGTTGTTTTTCTCACGATCGACGGGTCAGTTGTTTGGAGTCATGGCCCATGGGTCAGTAACATTATCTTGCAAAATATACGGTTAAAAAGCAATGAGTCATTACTGTATAAAAACTGAAAATAGTTTGTAATGTAATATCGTGTATTAAACAATAGTAGCTGATAATGCACAGGAAGCGGCGCGGGCGCAGGTGGTAGAGTATTGTGTTTCCTCGGCTTGGCTCCCGCCTCCCGGTCTACTGCACTGGCCTTGATAGGGACCCCCAAAATGGCCTCATAATAATAAGGTTTCTTCTTGAGCCACAGATGGATCTTAGATGGCTAGTTCATGACTTATCTAGCTTTAATTTTTGCCAGTTTTCTATTTATTACTCTTAAACTCCCAAGCGGCCACATACGACCGCGAATGACCGCGATAACAATTAGATTTCCAAGAATCCGCGATCGAAAAATTAAAATAAATAAATATGTATATCGTTTTAATTATAACATCTACCACCAGTTTAGGAACTAACTCGTTTGGAAAGAGCTTTTACAAAATAGGCAACTAGTATAATTGGACTCTACCAAGTACCAACCTACAAAATATAATATTTAATTTGAAAATACCTTACGTAAGCGGGCAAGTTTGGCGGCGGTTAGCGCTAACGCGGCTCTAGCTCCAGTCAAGCGGACCGCCGCCTCTATCTCGCCTGTCACTCGAACACCGAAAAGGCGTTAGAACGTCGTTGGGCACTCGCCGTGCAGCGCCTGTGTTAGCGAGTAATTGACAGGCAGACGGACAGACGCGTGACCCGCTTATCGCACCGGGCCACTTAGCACGGCTGGAAGCCTGTCACATGTCCTAAGTAATGTCCTACTATGTCCACTAGCTAAGAACATGCTAGCAGCTTGGCGAAGCAGGCTAATCCCTTTTTCACCTGATTGCGGCGAAAATAACTTTGGCAGTCTATGTATTGGCACACACTATAAATGTATCTACCCTCGTAGCGTACCTCGTATCTCGTAGCACTAAACTACTGGTCTGATTTTAATTAAATATGAGGCGTCAATAGATGCTACGGGTGAAACAGGCTGCGTTTTCTTTTTAACATTTTAATAAATATAATATTATTATATTTACATTTTACATAGTCAATAGGGTAACAATTTTTTTTAACTCATTATTATCTTATTAAATTATTATATAATATTATGTTTCCAAAACACAGCAGCACTCGTTTTTCACACGGAGTTACCAAGACGTGTCGGATCCTAACTCATATATCGTGTGCTCGCGCTATAATTAAACAAATATTTCACAAAACTCGATGCACATAATTATTATTATAATGGCGTGAAGTCTTATTAGATTTATACCGAGCTCTATGATAGTAAGGGGTCGCGGGTTCAAATCACGGTGGGTGCAAATCGCGGGGCAAAGATCGTATGGAGAAATCACACAGAAGTTTATCATTTGAATCGTAGTCATTGACATTTAATGAACTTACCAGTAGGCATGCATTAGGCGTTATTGACGGGTTTGAACCCGCGACCTCTCGAGTTACATCGTAACTCCAGTATTGATGTAAAGGTACGCGCACTTTGTGACGAGGCGGCCCGCCCCCTGCGCCCCGTCACAATGTGCGCTTACCTTCAGGGTTACTTTACCCCGAAATGAGATGAAAAGTACAAAATTTTAACGATATTGGTACGTCGCAGCATCTCGTCTAGTTTCAATGTGAGCTGGCCCTAATCACATTTTGTTTTACGACTTTCGCTACACACGTGAAGTATTTCGGGACTTTGCACAGTTCACTGCTCTCCATGGCTTGGCGAAACATCGCTAAATATACGCGAAACGAGCGTTCTGGGTGGATATATTACATAGCAGTAAGGCAGGATAGTCCAAACTATCATAAAATCAGATTATTAACAATTATAATAATACTAGCAACTCCGTTGCAAAAAAAAAAATGGTTTAAAGCGCGGAGACCGTTCATTTTCTGGGATAAAAAGTAAAATGCGAAAGTGTGTCTGTCTGTCTGTAATTACCTCTTTACGCCCAAAACGCTAAACTAATTTTGCTGAGGTATGGAGGTACTTCGAGTCCTGGAAAAGGAGATAGGACACTTTTTGTCCCGGAACAATGTACGTTATCCACGCAAAAAACTAATCTTGCGCAAGGAAGTTACTGGCATCATCCAATAATAATAATATTATGAATCCAGGCAATTCCAGTTAGGTGTTGCGCTCACCGTGTCCGCCGTAAATCGCCGGGCGATGTTTACTGCGGTATAACTAACGCGAGTGACACTTCCTTCATCTGGCTCACTACTCCCTAATTGGAACAACCCCAGGTGTTCGATGATTGGTACGTAATGAACTTTATTCGTTTATTATAATATATAACTAGATAATAGAGAACGTGCTTACGAGTATATGAAAAGGGGTAAAAGTGTGTAATTATAATTCCAGCCTTCATGGATCTCCTTGTGAACCATCATGGATTTCCAAGAAAAGTTTCGGTCAGATTTTTTTTTATGGAATAAGGGGACAAACTAGCAAACGGGTTACCTGATGGAAAGCAACTTCCGCCGCCCATGGACACTCGCAGCATCAGAAGAGCTGCAGGTGCGTTGCCGGCTTTCTTAGAGGGAATAGGGTAATAGGGGAGGGTAGGGATGGGAAGGGAAGGGAATAGGGTAGGGGATTGGGCCTCCGGTAAACTCACTCACTCGGCGAACACAGCGCAAGCGCTGTTTCACGCCGGTTTTCTGTGAGGACGTGGTATTTCTACGGTCGAGCCGGCCCATTCGTGCCGAAGCATGTCTCTCCCACGTCAAGACTTTGGCCGGCCATAGACGGACCACATCTCGCAGTCGCGTGCGGTCGAACAACAAAGGTATAATATATGTATGGACTATGGACCATTGGTCAACTGCATGATGCGGTCGTGTTGCAGTCGTGAACGACTTAAACGCGACCGCTCTAGAGTCTAGACTCTACACTCTAGATTCTAGAGCAGTCGGTCCAGACAGCAACTTGCGGTCCGTCTATGTCCAGTTTTAGGTCATTCTTTCTCCAACCGAGGCGACCAAATCACTGCTCACGATTACATTAAAGTGCGTTCATGCACGAAATTATTTCCTAGAAATGGTAACCATCTCCTTTACTCGAGTTAAGAGTCCCACGCTTCACCACTTAGCACCGACTAACAACTAACTTCAATACGCACCTTTGGATTCGCGCACTCTACCTCAAAGTTTCTAGGAAATGCTACTATTTACGCTAACGAGACATTTACAATATAGAGCCCTTGCTACGTACAATAATAGCGTATTAGATTACTACGACTACGACCATTTACATAGGTACCTAGTACCTATATTATATTTGAAAACCCAAGAAAATCGTACATTTTGTCGCAATAAGAATAAGCACATCTGTTCTTGTATTCTATAATATTTTGTGACGTGCCAATATCGATGTAATAATTTCTCAGCCAGAGCATAATATAATGCAACATAAAATCCCGTCTTCTTTTAAAGTATTTATAATATAAACATCCATTAAAAACTGGCTTAGGATACAGATTATACAGTGATGCTACCTCGATAGCCACTGCGTTTGTGCAGAAGCCATTGTGAATATTCTGCACTATGTCTCTAAAACAATCAATGGCGATTCAGCCAAGAAAACACCATTAAAATATTACTAGAGGCTTATGTGTCAGGTACACAGGGGGATAATAACGATTTATCACGTTGTCCGGTGTCCGCCAATGCCTGATTTAGTGCAGAATTAGACGTCGGCTTAGCTGTTATCTAGATAGAAAGCTATAAGCCCTATTATCTAGGATTAGGTCTTGTCGCTGTGAAATCGGAGATTAAGCTTCGAAATCACTTCATTAGCCTAGCTTGGAATTCGTAGGCAATACGTTTGGAGTGTCCAGATAATAGTGAAATTCCTTAACTATTTTAATACAAGCAACTGGGATTTATGCGAGCACTGTTTGCTTGACGTTTGTTACGATTAAACCGACTCGTTTGTGGCAACCCTAACAATATTAAATTATTATTCCAAGTAATGAGAGATCTAAAAAATTCCCACCTAATTTCGCGTTTCATGTGGTTTGAACTTTGTAGTGAAAGTTATTAGTTATTCACATTACCTATAACACGCTGTTTGGTGTGGTCTGTCTGTCTGTCAGATCAAAGCACCCGCTTCCCGGTTTCTTTCAACCGCGCTCCACATACTAACTGGCACGCGTTACTGAATGTGTACAACATTGCAATAATATTTTGATGCCTTAGAAATTGAAAATACGAAAACGAATAAAGTATAACAAATGGGGTCTCTGCATCCGTCGTGTGTTGGTGATTTATAGAATGTTCTGCAAATCACCCTTGCTTATCCAAAACTATGGGGCACTGAATAGGATGATCAAAGTATTCAGTCGACCTAGTCCAGAGGAATGAGCTGATCCTTTTGTCTGGTTATTAGTAGACTTACTACACAAAGTAAGGCTTCTTTATAATGTCTTTGGATCTGATTTGAAGAGCACCTACAGCCTCTCGAGTATCAAAGAAACCGGCTCACTAGGCCACGAACATTCATAAATGCGAACTGTAAATACGTAGACGTTAAAGCCTAGGAACCGTACATTTTTCCGGAATGAAAAGTATCCAATAGCTATGTCCACATTGTGCCCTTTCATCTTAAATTTTCATAATCTTTTGACATTTCGAATGTCAAAAGATTATGAAAATTGAAGATGAAAGGGCACAATGTAGACATAGCTAATGTCCTCTCCTTTTTTTCAGCAAATTCAGCGGTTTGGGCGTGAAGAAGTAACAGACGGACAGACACACTTTCACATTATAATATTAGTATGGATTGAAAGACGAAACTTAGTACGGCATACGTATGTGAGGAGCGCAACGGTCTGCACAATATTAGCAGTAGCTAACCTAATTATTTATATTACTGTGGTAAATGAATCACCTGCCACGTGGTATTAACAGTAACAACGTATATTATGTACCCGGTGCGGGTTCCGCGCACTCGGCAACCTGCGCCGGATCGGGTTGTCTCCCGCAACCAGCGCATACTCACTGTAATAATATTCCTAGAGTTTGACATAGCTTACACAGGTAAGAATGTATTACAAACTACATTATTGTTTGTTAACCATATTGTCTAATGAAATCAAAACTGAGCCATTCTACTATAAGGAAAATCGATTTCAAAGGCAGATGGAGGAGCTTTGATATCTGGTTGTCAGAATTATCGGTTGGAATATGCCAAGTCCAGCCGACTGATCCGAACTCGACAAAATTAGGTATAGCCGTCATCAGCTGCTTATAAACACATTTTTGTGATACAATACAATAACCGAATGTAAGTCAGTTAGAACTTATAAGGACATTTGATCAAAATTTTGACCATCTACATGTCTTCTCTCATTCTTTATTAGGTACGTAGACAAAAAGTTAGGTTAGGTTAACCTAACCTAACTTTGGTGGAAGTCCGCTCCCTTCTGAGGTAGACCGGCCGGTCGTGGAGGGAATCCTGTGTTTGTTAGATCCAGAACATCGGTCCGTATACGGCTGAAGGTGAACCGCAGGTGGTTTTAGTGGGTAAGTGCCGTAAGCCCTTTGCCGGCAGACCCACATACCCCCGGGGTGTTTCAGCTTAACTAAGACAATCCCCAACCCGGGGCACCCATAAAGGGTTTCCCTTGCGCATCAAAAAAAGGTTAGGTTAGGCAGATTGTTAACAATTCTTAGATATTGTTATAGGAATAACAATATCTAAGAATTGATAACAATCTGCCTGTTGCATCGCCGGGTCTGTGAGAAGTGCCCTGTGCCGCCGCAGGAAGGACAAATGGCTTTAGGAAATTAACATTCTAGATGCGCCTGCGTACTAATAAAATTGAACGCAGCAATTAATGTTTCCTTGTATTTGCATAAAACATAATAAAAACTGTATTGAACCCGTAAAAAATTACAAGTGGTTATTGGAGAGTTTGTAACTCTACATTTTGTCTTTGGTGGATTCAGAAATCGCATTCTGTAAAAATTTACAATTGAAATGTCTCTATTTACAATACTTTACAAATTATTACAGTCTACATTATGATCTTGGCTACATTAAAAGAGATCGTTGTTCGAAAATAAGGCAGATCTAGTCAAACAACTTTTGGATACAGACGCGACGCCCCTAATTTTAAATATATGGAACTTTGAGTTATAATTTATTGTCCCCCTTCATTATACAAGTACATACTACCACGGAGGCCGGAGTCGTGACCACACCGCGGAAGCCCTAGTACGTGCTAATTCCTACCGATTTAATTTACATTCACTCAGGAATTAGTTTAACTGTTACACACCATTCAGGCATTCAATATACTTAAGAAGTTAACTTACATTATGTACCTACTATCATAAAAATTGAGTTCCAACTTCCAGGTTAGATGGCGAACCTATGTTTTCCGGTCGGGTTCTGCCTAGCCGATAGATCACAACTAACATCAACTTCGCATAACCTGACCAAGTAAATCCGGCGCCTGCCTCTGAACGACTAAAGTAGGTCTGTTATCAAGTTCTCGTCTGATGGTACATTGACAAAACTAGCAATCGAATTCCTACGCCAGTAATGAATTTTCCTATTGCTCATAATAATTCTACTCATAATAATTATGGTATCGTTCTTCAAAGTGTACGGGATCGCAGGCAGTGCGGGCGGTGCGCGTGCGCAGATCGTATCGCGGCCCGCTGCGCGCGACTCTATGCTCTACACCGCCCTGTGAGACGCTGTGATAACTGATAACACGCAGGGCTGGTTGATCCAAGTTCTAGTCAAATCGTCTAGTGGCATTTCCCTCGCTCGCTAAACAGTTCGTCAAGCGACAACTCAACTTAAAAAGAAATTAGTTATTGCTCCAAGGAATTTTCTCCGAGAAAGGGGGTTCTCTGCAAGGTTCGGGTGCCACCTCACACCCCACAGCGTCTCTAAAGTCGATGTAACATACTTTTTCAATGGAATAAGAATAATAGTCTTTAAATAGCACGCTATTAATGTGAAGGCGAACAATATAAATGAAATTTCCGTTTCGAACGCGATCTACATAATTCAATAGTCATGGATCGCTTACATTGAGACAATCGGCTGATTACGCTAATAGAAACAATCAACCAATGTCTTACAATTTACAAACCTATTGTACGTAGTAGCGACGATACTTCATTATAATATTATTTTCCCAATAATAACCTCTTTTCTCTACATTCTGTAAATAAACAACAGATGACTTTAACTCTTTCAGCACAAATATGCAATCTAGTCTTAATATTTTTGCGTGCAAAAGAAAGTGAAAAAACCAATAGGTTAATGGTTGAATATCGACATGTGGGGTGACCGCGGGCTATATAGTTTCCCCAGCCCTAATGTTTACAAAGCACAGTCAAGAGCCGTAGTATTAACCGCGAATGTCCGGCCGCGGCCGATAGCGAGCTTAGAAAGCTCTGCATTATGTATGAGCTTTTTGCTCCGAATACCGTGATCGATCTCGGAAAAGCTTTTCTTGCGATGTGACGGGAAAAGTTATGGCACGCGCGAGCTTTTTGTGACGCGGGAATTATCTGCTGGGCAGAGAGATTGCTGGAGAGATTACTGACAGCTTTTTCAAATTTTTCTAAACAATGTGTTGCCTCAAAATCAAATCTTGTAGAGATTAGGTCATACCGATAACTTCTTATCATTCAATCCATTTGCTCAAAAAAAGTCAGAGATTAATTTTTTGTTCAAGGTATTTTTCTTACACTTTTTGAACGTGGAGTCTGCGTGATGCCTAGTCTGATATACGAGTTAATTTTCAATAGCCAAGTATTAGACCAATCTTCTAAAGATAGTGAATTTAAGAAACACGATGGGCAGGACACAGGATGGCAGCGGAGGAGCACGGGTCACGGTATTAATGGCATGACCAGTTCCACGGCTGGGCGTGGGCGCGGGCTGATTACGTTATCATAAACATGTCTATCACGGCTGTGACTAAAGCTGCTACGTCGCGAGCTAAGGGTTGTCACTTGCACCTAGATATGCTACATACTATAACGAAACTTGTTTAGGCCTATTTTACGCTGGCCATTATAACTCCATTAACACCTCATTTATTAAAATACGATACTCAAGTTTAGGAGGTAACGTGAAACGTTCAACTGACCTCAATACTTTTCTTTATGACTCCGCCGTAGTTGGATTAAATTCAAATTAATTTTGGTATTGCTCCCGCGTTCAAATGGGTTCAGTATTAATAACGGAAAGGACCCTTCGTATAAGTCGGACTCAAATGACCAAATTTTTTACGCTAATTAGTAAGCGAGAGAAATAGGAAGAACATTATAGTTATAAAAAACTCAAAAATTACTTTACTATGGATTGCCGGTATGGGCGATCGTTACGTGGTAGACGCGGGATGACTGTTAGTTGCAGCGACATGGGCATTGGGCAGGTGACAACCCTGGACTAATAGCAAGCCGCGGGCCGCGCGGTTATTAATAGATGCATGAATGATGTAGGAAAGCACTTAGGTCCTGAGTTAGGTCCAGCCGAGAGCTAGGTCCGGTCGGCGTGGGCGGCGCCCACGACCACATTATGACATCATTGCCAGCAGCTGGAAGTGCCAACTGCCACCAGATGCTAAAGTTTAGACCAACCATTGATTAAAACCTACACGATATGTTTTGACGCTCCCATTGTAAACGTTCTATACAAGGATAAATAATATACAAAGGGTTGCACTCTGGGAGTGCTGGCAGAAGATAAAACCAAAAAACAGGGTTACCAAAAATATGTAATATTTTTGCCGCGCGGCTCCATAGAAAGAGAGGAGAATAGTGTTACTCTTACGAATTTTCAGTCAGGTGCCCGAAGTCCTGTGAAGTAGTCCTGCGTACAGCGCCACTGAAGAATTTTTTGTAATAATACAGTCTAACAGCCCATCGTACATAAACGGTTCTAAACACAATGTTCGTA
Source organism: Plebejus argus (assembly GCA_905404155.3). Taxonomy (NCBI): domain Eukaryota; kingdom Metazoa; phylum Arthropoda; class Insecta; order Lepidoptera; family Lycaenidae; genus Plebejus; species Plebejus argus. Next base: position 24,502,830 of record FR989927.1, read on the forward strand.
AACCATATTATTCTCTTTGGTGTTGCATGGAGTGGATGTGTTAATCACTGTGCTAATGTAATTAACTAGGGAAGTACAAACGTACTTCCGGTAACAACAGCTCTTTATCTGTAAGGCTTAGGTTAGGTTACGCTCAGACGCAAATGAAATTCATAATATTAACTAGTGCTACAAAAGTGTCTTGGTCTTTACGTACATGCATGTATTATACAGATGACACCCGCAACTCCGTCGCGCTAAAATTCGCGTGGAAACCGTACATTTTCAGGGATAAAATGTATCCCCATACCAAATTTCAGCAACCGGTTCAGCAAGAAGTAACAGACGCACTTTCTCATTTATAATATAATATTAGTATGCATAAAAGGTAATGTTATAGTTATAGCAGCCAAAGATGCGTAGTAATAATACTAAAATAATCAACAGATACATCGTCTGCTCTTTCATTTGGCATTTTAAAACCGTGTTAGATTAGCTCGCAGCTGTTGACCTACACTCAATTCTGAGTAAAGCACTATCGAATACGATAAGAGGCAGAAACAGTGAATGAAATAGTACAGTCAGCGGGGTCGACGGCCGCCCACGTGCGCGGATGTGGGCCAGCTCACTAATGAGGTTTAGACCTAGACCTCAGGCCGTTCCCGAGATTGTCGCGGGACTAAACTATTCCCGAGCTCGAGAGTCGAGACCTTCCTGATTTATCGAGATCCGCCCAAAATTGACGGTTATGGGCATGGTACCAACGATGAAGACGTAAAGGCTTATCTTATTAGACAAACTACGAGCTGAAAATCTATGTTCGATTAGCAAACACAAATCCTAACGAATTAATGGAGCCGCCATTTGCTTCAGTATAGCAAAGCAAAGCTGATAAGAAGCAGCGTTATAATAGTTAATATATAGAGTGAAAAAGACATAACGAATCCTAAATGCTGACTGGTGTTTGACACAAATATTAATAGATTAGAAATTTCTACGTTCTTTGCTTAGCACAGACGCAACGTGCCATTCAGCACAGCACGAGCTAGCCTAGGACAGCAACTACACAACGGGCCAGCGAGTTAACATCAATTAAGTCTGCGCGGTAAATCATTACTTCCAATTACGTCGTCGATACCATCTGACAGTAGAAAGTCTACAGGCGCGGGCCGCGGACTCGTGACATTTATAATCGGTTTTATTAGGGAGGCTGAGAAACTCTAGCCCGGTATTAATACCTCACACCTGGTAATTACTGTTTATAGCTATTTATTTATTTATTTATTTATTTAAAAAGGACACCTGCGGTACATGTATTACACAATTACTGCTACAAATTATAATTACATAATCCTGATACATGTACCTTTATAGGTGACACAACATTTGCAAAGGTACAAGATAGTCATAAAATTAATTAAGCTATAGTACATATTAAAATTAATAAAATAATCATATTAATATAACAATTGAAACAGTTATAAATTGATATAAAATAACATTTCATTGATTATAATTATTATACAATTTAGAAAAGATCATCAATTTAGAAAAGATCACAAGAGCTTACATAGAAATCAGAAATAATAACCTTAAATCATTCATAATGTAATAATTCGTGACAATAGATAACAAAGTGAAATGAATTATATACATAACGTGCGTTTTTAATTAGTATCTTTTTTAATTTTATAAAATTCCATTAGTTTGTTTCTGAACTGGGTATAGGTCATACCGAATATGTCTATATTGTCGTCGATATTAGAGCAAACATAACAGCTGTACAATTTGCAAATTCGAGACACTGGCGCTTGCAAGCCTAAATTGGTTTTAGAAGTTGGGCCGCATAGAATCTTAGTCATTGGTTTCCGAGGGAGGTTGTATGGTACTACAAGTGAGAAAAGATTTAGTAGGTCACAGCAAGAGGTAAGGCCATTTACTATTTTGTGCATTAGGAGCAGGTCGTGTATCGTTCGCCTTGTTCTTAAATTTGGCATTTTGAAAAAGTCTAGCCGTTGTTCATATGGAGACCTATGGGAAATTCCCGAACAGCAAAATGCGAGGCGCCTGGTATAGGACCTTTGGATAGATTCGAAGATTAGATACCAAATTCCTTCAAATCTAGCTCAGAAATTTTGTAAAAGGAGAGTAGGGTCTGCTGCAGCATGGATTTTACCCCCGAAAAAGTACAGTTATGCATATACGCTGAACACAAAAGCCAGCGAATTTTGAGGACTAAGTTATATTTTAACCGCTACATTATAATTTCCACTTCACGTCTTATGGAGGCTGTGGGAACTCAGGATCCACGACTCCTGATAACATCTCGCTCGCAAACAACGATCATGATAGGACGGAGGCAAAATGTGGCATCATCGCAAAAATATGCCACTCCCTTCATAAACAATACGGTACGAAATATTTAGAATCTAGATTTAAACATAAAATGTGGCAAATTACAAAGTGGCAGTACATGTTAACACTGTATTTTCCCTCATAAAACAAAGTTTGCATACGTAATTTTTTAATTTCCGATAGCAACTGAGGGCCACGCGTTGATATTGCGTTGCGGCGTCGTAACGCAAAAACAACCTTTGCAGAGCAATGTAGATTTTTAAGATGACGCCGCAACGCAACGCTTAACGCAAACTGAGCTTCTTTTACTGGTTGGTTAAGTTTGCTAAAGGCTTATTAAGTAACAAATTATCTAACGTTTCAATCGGTAGTAATTAACATTATGACCTAAGCAGTAAGTTACTTTAGCACTTAATACGTCTGCGCGACATTTTGTGCCACTCGCGCTGTGCGGTGTGCCCACAGCGATGGTATCTCCTGAAGAATTCGCAGAATCAAGAGTTGAAGTAATAGGTACCTAATACCAAAACTATTTAGTAATCTGTGCTTGTAATATTATGGCCTTTTTGTTATTTTTTTTGTGACCCCTCTTGGTGAGATTGTCCCCCTGGTCAGTAGATTTTCTTTTGAAAGAACTTGTAAATGACCTTAATCGTATAACGATTACGCTTACAATTAAATCTTAAGCATACGTACAATCTGGATGAAATGAACCAAAATTGTATTATTTTGTTGAGAAAAACATTACGTGAGATTTGCCAAGACCCCCCCTCTCCCCAACGTGAGATTAGATGAGATTTGACTCGACCCCCCCAAACACCTCACGTAATTTGTGGACGCTCCCTTATGAATAACAATATACATTTACGGAGATTTTAATCATATTAATCAGAAATCATTATAATATTTAAATAAATAATTATTAATTACAATTATACTACTACTTCTACTAACTTCTGTTTTTATTTGCTTTTCTCATGACTATTTTCAAAACCTTTTTCAAAATTATAAAAATTCGAACAATTAAAAAACGTCACCTAGTGATTTCATTAAAGTATAATTGACCATCAAAGCCCCAATAAAACGAATAATCGTGGGAACTTGCGCAAATAAAATGGTCAAAACCGATTGTAGTTCTAACCTAAACCAATAAAATGTGGCCAAGCGCGAGACTAGCCTTCGCGTTGTGTGTCCGTATCTTCGTGTGTAGGTCTCTCAGTTAACAAAACTTACCTTGTTTGTAAGTCTTATTTAAATTTTTTAATTGACTTTAAAACGATTTTGTCAAAGTCCTAGGCGTAGATTACTTAGGCCCGTATAAATAATAGTCAGTACATAAGATGCGACCCGGTCTCAAAGACGCGGTTCGGCTCTGTGATTGGTCCAAATTTTGACAGCCAACCAATCACAGAGGCTGAACCGTGTCTTGAGACCGAGATGCATCTTGAGTACTGACTATTTATACCGGCCTTAAAATATCAACAACTTAAAAGGTATAAATGAATAAGGATTCTCCCAATGAACTTATTAGCTCGCCACGCTAGCTGGCTGGGCAATCAAGCAAACTCTCTTGTTTTCTGCTGCTAACTAAAATTTATCACAAACTAGATGACACCCGTAACTCCGTTGCGCCGAAATTCATATTTTGCGCGGGAACTTACGTTTTTCTGCATAATAAACCATCCAGTTTGTCCTTTCTCTCAGAGTACCATACTAAATTTCATCAATTGGATGAAGTTTAAGAGGTATATAAAGATAATATCAGAGACAGATAATCAGAGACGGCGAGGAACCCCAAAGATCAGTCCAATTAGATAGCGCGCTCGTAAACGTGACGGAGTTTACGGCCGTCGGCCGCACAACACGCAGCTGATGGATGCCCACTCCCACTAATATCCGATTTTATGTCTCATTATGTTCATCATCATTAGCCCTGTGCCCTCAAGCGCTTTCGTGCAATTAATGTCATCTTGTGTGATAAATAAATATTTTTTCGAATGTGAAAGCGTTGTGTGAACTGAAGATACTACTGATTACTGAAGCACGGCAGCGACTACAGGATATGCAGTAGGGTGAGCATGAGAGTGAGTTCTATTCAATAAAGCTATGGAATACAAAGATTAATTAGGGCCTGTTTTACCACTTCCTGATAAGTTGCCGAATATAGACTATTCACAATTTTTTTGACAGATTCTCCATACTTGATCTGTCAAGTTAATTGGTGGATAGCCTAATCGTCACTTATCAAGATGTGGTGAAACAGGCTCTTAGAGTTTAGTGTAATGTACGGGTCCTGCCAAAATTTTGGCATAAGATAATGAAATAGATCAATGGATCTACCCAAATATGGATGCATTAAGAAAACAAAACAAGTACAGGATTAGGAAATGCTAGATGCTTGCTAGTCGTGCGCAGAGCACTCTCATTAGGTCGATCTGGAATTTAGATTGTAGTTGATTCGTGATTGCCATAATAGGTCATTAAAGATGACGGCAATGCGGAAATGTAATATAGTAAGTAGATAGACATTACTAAAGGTAAATATAAGAAGACAAAACATATTATGATGAGATGTCTACATAGCCGATTATTGTCTAAGGATCAATCAAAAGAATCAGAGACACCAACTTTAAAAGTTACCAAAGCTAAGTGCTAAACTAAACCCGTACTCAATTAATTAAGTGGTAATAAAGACGTACTAGTAATTCTTGTCTTTCTGCGAAACTGAGATAGTAATAATACAACTGATAGTCTATGTGAAGATCCTCCTACCGATATTGAAATTTGGTATGGTGCTACTCTGAGTCCCGAAAAAGGACATAGGATACTTTTATACCGAAAAAATGTACGATTCCCGTGATGAACGAATTTTGGCGCGACGGAATTTTGGGCGTTATCTAATTTCGTATATATGCCAAAATCAGCAACCAAAGGACTTTCTCGTTTGAAAGCTATATTCGAGTTAAACCACAGTGAGTTGGAGGTGTCAGGTAACCGCGTGCCGGGTAATTAACAGCCAGTTAATTACCTCCGGTTATTTATTAACCGCGATCAGCGGCGAGCAGCGACGTGCCAATGCCAGCTCCAATGGAGCTAGATTTATTCATTGGTTTCAATTTTAGGTTAGCAAATAATTGCGTCATATTTTGTCTAAAGTCTCCAAATGGTGCTACAATGATCCTTTGGCAATTTTTGACATCCACCAAGGAAGCATGGAAAGTAACTGTCAATCAGAACTATAAACCGACAAGAGTCTTGGGACAAATGCCTTCCTGTTATCAAGTGTTACTTCATAAACACTCATGCCCCGAGGGGCAGTTAACGAGGTCATCAAAGTGCCTTATGATCTTTTTGAGATAGTACATCAGAATTTCGCCTCATGTATAAATAATGAGCAGTAATGAGCAGCATATGACAGCGGTGTATGCTTACGCGGAAAAATATTCCAATGGACTATACACTGTAACACATTATGCCTCCTCATATTATCGTGAATCAGAAAAATAATAGAGCCAGCAGTGGTGTACCAGTTCCGGGGAGTTTATGTCACTCCAGTATCTAAGCTAGTTGCGTGCGCGCAACCCGTTTAGTCTGATTAACTATACTGTCCCAACTCCGAGCCGCCCGTAACTGATGGTCTATTAAACGAAGTTTAAAGTCACTCCGAGTTACATTATGGTTATTTATGATTATAAGCTACAACTCATGTAAAAATAACGATTTAATATTATGAGAAAATGTAAAACACAAAGACACACAGGCGCTGATTTACAGACGTCAGTCTCAAAGATAAAAATTATTATTATTATACTGATACAGCCAATAGGTTGTAGACATGATTCCATTGATGATTGAGCGTGCCAAATTCACATGATACTGGCGCCAGCAACTGTACCGATGTAATTAGCACTTAATCACAAGTTGCAGGAAGACCAATAGAATCGCAAAGCCGGCATTAAAGCATTAATTCCCCCCATCACATCTATCAACAAGTACTCGTAATGACAGTTCCCTGACACAGACAGACAGACGGATAACTATTATTAATATGTATTGAATATAGACGTAGCAAGATCGTGAGCGACAGCCACACGGGTTGTTCAGGAAGTGCAGGCACTCTACTGACTTGAGTTCTAAATCAATATTTGACATGAACTAATCGTTGTTACAAACAAGGATATTGCCGCGAAGCATTTTCAACGAGCGAAGTTTTAGCCATAAGCATTACACAGAGGACTTCACGACCTCAAAATCTAAGTATTTTATTTACCCATATTGGTACTAAGATCCCTCCGTCCTCATTACTCTCATGAATTTTCGATCAGGTAATGTGATCTGACGCGGGTTTAACATTTTTACCCTTCCCAAAAAGGTTTCCCTTCATCAAGACGAGAAGTTCTTAACAAGAGCCTTGCTGATGAGAACTTCTTAACAAGAGCCTTGCTAAGAAGCTTTTGTGAGCCCAAGGTGTTTCACCATGACGTGTGACGACATAATGAAACATTACCTTGTGATGACAGGCGACAGGCGAGAGGCGGGCAGCGGCGTAATACCGCCATACATCAAACTCAGAATTAGCCCATATTCCCTTCACCACAGACTATATTAGCCATTGTAGAGCCACAATATAAATACAAACAGAAGACAAGTGTTATGCTCGAGGCGGACCTTAAATCAAACTTGATATGTTGGGCACTGTTGCCATAAAATCCAATCTTTATAGTCTTAGATCTAGAATAAAAAGGTAAAGGAGCCAGGAGGTATTAAAACATCAGTAATGGTGCAATACTTCTCTTACTGCCGCTCTCTGAGGCGAATATTAATTGCTTAAGGGCCGCTTATTCCAAATTCACGTTTCTAGAATGAGTTTTTTTTAAAGAAAGCGTCATTCAAAAAAACTGAAAAATATATACTTACATGTATAGATGCATCTTTTAACTAGTGCTTTCATTGGATAGAAACACAATACAGATAATTTTGCTCGATAAAAAAAATTCCGAAACAACATTTGAGTTTTATAGGACTTACAGAGACTCAATCAAAAAAAAAAAATTGCACAGTTCGATAGCTATTAAAATTTAAGAGGGAAATCATTGGATAGATGTTTAGTTATAATATTTTTTATCTAAGTAAAAAGGTTTTTTCTCCTATTTCGCCCTATCATGGACGCGGCGAGCGTCGTAACCGCCACCGTACAAGGCGCGCTGATATGAATGTTATTTTAATGACATTTACGTCGATATTCGCACTGACAGAAATCGACCTGCTAATTTACGAATAAACTGCCCTTAACTGTAATTAAACGAAGATTTTGACTGAGGCACATCCCCAACCCGGGGCACGCATAGAGCGTTTCCCCTACGAATAAAAAAGACACTAAAATTATTTAGGAATTTACATAGGCTTAGGAATTTACTTGTGAATACGCAAATGTAGAGGACATTTGCGTATTCACATAATAAGCTAGTGGCTGAAAACAAAAGGATTTGCTTGCTTGTTAAATTACTCGCATGATCTGTTCCTTTTACATCTCACACTCAAGAATAAGTCAAAAGCAGTTTAGACAATAGTCCCGCAGTGACTGTACCCGCCCGTGTAGTTCACTCTACACTCCACAGTCTATAGTCTACAACAAGCAGGAATAGCTCTGTAAATAGAAATAACTGCCTACTTACTCATGTTCGGATGTATGAGCTTGTTTAAGATATTCCTTTATCTATACATATAATAAAATCGTAGGAAAGTCAATTCTGTACATTGAATATTTTTGAAAAATAATACTTGGGACGTGATCTACAATCGATATGGAAGCCAAAAATATAGTTTTTAGAATTTTTGTCTGTTTGTCTGTATGTATGTCCGGGATAAACTCAGAAAGTACTGAATGGATTTACTTCAAATTTTGCACGAATATTATATAGAGGTCGGGTCAACACATAGGCTATATATTATGACGATATCACCTAGGGCGGGGGGAGGGGCTCAAGTTTCAAAATTTTTAGTTTTTTGCTCATATCGCCAAAACGGTGCGTTGTAGGGAGAAAATGTCCTGTACGTAATGAAAGCCCATAAAATTTCCTACAAATTTCTCCTTCACACTTTGTATCTATCTTCACTCCTTGCCATGCTATGAGCTTTTGTCTATCTTTTCTATACAAATTTCGAGTGTCGTTTGATTAACATGCTGGGAGCTTTGGCATCGGTCTTTTCTTGGGGGGGGGGGGGCTTCGCCCCTTCCCAACCCCCCCCCCCCCCCCCAACTCCCCAAATTTTGCTTCAAACAAAGCGGTGTTGCGGCGTTATACATCTTTTTTAAGAACAAAGTTAAAAACTAAACTACACATACGGTTTTTCAGTGTCGTTTGTTTTGGTGGGGCTGCGCCCCCCCAAACCCCCCCCCCCTTATTCCTTATGAAACTTTTGTTCATAATTAAAAGGTATCGTGGAGTTTGTATTGCGTCTTAATTATCCTTTGTAGGAACAAACTAAGTCATCTATACAATAATAAAATCGTAGGAAAGTCAATTCTGTACATTGAATATTTTTGAAAAATAATACTTGGAACGTGATCTACTATACTAACGCGGACGAAGTCGCGGGCAACAGCTAGTATTATCTACACTCGGTTGCAGTATTCTGTGTTGCAGTGGTGCTTGCGAATTTTTTTTATCATATTTTTAAGAATCAGATAATATTAAAGTTTCTGGCTGTTAAAAAGAAAAGAAAGGTTGTATCATAATAGAAAACGTTTTGGAAATGGTGAACTACTATAATTGTAAGAGGCAAAGTGTGTCTATTACTTCTATGTGCTTAAGCCACCGTGCTTAACCGATTTTGATACTTTGAGTTCCGAAAATAGAAAAGGATAGTTTTTTCCTGAGACGATACTTTCAGATAGATAATATGTAATTAAGAAATAAACATAACACAAAGTTTAAACCAACAATATAATAAAATATGATATTGCTCGCGAGTGTACGCGGCTGTAGGTACTCATCTATTAGCGCCATTATTTGCGAGCACATTGTTCCTCGGTACCGCTACCGCCTGACATTGTGCGCGAGTATGTGCTAAATACACAATAGTACAGGACACGAGGCACTGGAAATAAGCTATCTATCAATGCCTTGCACTAGGAAGCCATGGCCGGTGGCCACAGCCACACGCGATACGTTCTAAGATTTTATCGGAAAAGAACAGAATATAAGAATAATATTATAGACCGTACATGCAGATTCATGATATTATATTATGTTCACGTTACAACCGTACCAGGAAAGTGACAAAGTTAGTTGGCGGGGTGAGAGTGGAAGTCCGAGTAACAAACATTTTGGTTAGGGTTACGTTTCCATCAGTTTTACGCAAATGTTATTAAAAGAAATTACCGGCTCGTAGAAATTCGGCCACTGATCTAGCGCTACTTGTTTCTTCCACTCGCATACTAACATTTAGCCAACTCGTCAACAGGCATACGATATCATTATTTTCTCGTGTGAATGAAAGAACGTAGATCTCCTCGAGTCCCGTAAGCGGTTAGCGGACTGTATGAGATGAAGTTATGAACTATGGGATACTATAACAATTTTAAAACCATCTAAAGGACAGAATAATAACATACTTTAAAATGATTAATACACCATCCTCACAAACTTACAAGACATACAATTACAATCCGGGGTTTGGACGAGTATATTACCAAATTACATGCTTTCATCCAAATGAGGCAAAAACTAATGATCGCCCTCGGATGCACCGACCTCACAACGTATAATATAATTTAAAAGGATAATGCCGTTAAATTATTGAATTAATATAATAATATATCGCGGGGAACGGCAAATTATATGCAGATCCTTCTCTGAAGGTGGTCTGAGTTCACGCTATCCGAGATCGCGGGCCTGTATTTTGCACATGCGAGCACTAGGCTACGGCCGCATTTGGATAATTGTTACGGTCTATAATATAATAGATACATCTCTTCAAGGATACATGTTATGGCGATGGCAAATGTTTACAAGCAGCCTGGCTCGAATATGAGAAGGATCAGGGAACAGCTATGCTTGTTTGTCAAGCAATTACCTAGCACAAGGTGGCGAGGAATCCGTTTTAAAATCGCTTTTGGCAATGTTAACAAATGAAGCAATTGGTTCTCAAAAACATATTCCCCGCAACGAAACTAAAAACCTAATTCTAGTGCCATCATGTTTATAACCTAACTCTATCCAAGCCCAGCCCCAGCACGTAATGCCAGTTATTAGGGCAACATTCCGGCGGCGCTCGCAAGTAATACGCTCTTATTATTTCATTAAATCAATCACACCACCCGTGGCCGATAATTGTGGTGTTGCGCGGTTATTATCGCTTTCTGAAACCTAACCGCCAACTAACTACCCGCTGCTACTTGCCAATTACCACTTACATTTTCAAAAGTAACGCTGGACCACGCAAGCGGCTATATTATGGCATAATATTTGGCAAGCAAGGAAATAGTTTGTTTATTGATGCCTTTAAAGTTTAAAGAATTTTAATTCTTTACAAGTAGCATGAAGGTCATAAGTCACAAGTTATACACAGTAGCAGTACTGGCAGGGTTGCACGAATTTATTCAAAAGGCAAGAGATTATATTAAAGAACAAAGCAGTCTTTGATTGTGTACATGTGTGTATCCTGAATGCATGTGTGAGATGGTTAATGTTATAATGTGTGACGGTGTGTGAGTTACGAGGGCCATTTATCTCCGCTCTAATTCCTCAACACATTTAACCTAATGATCTCTTCACCTATTTTTCATCTGTTTTAGTTTAAGCGATTTTTAAATACCAGCATGTGGTCACTCCGAAAAAACCCTTATTTGAATGCTTCAAACGAGCTTATATACACATATTTTAAAGCACTAATATTAGCTCATCAAACATATTTGCTCTTGAATCAATGCTAGCACCTAACATAGTCTCTACTTCAGCCAGAACGATAAGGCTTGGTAGCTCTGCTTAATCCCAGGACTCAGGAGGCTAAGCAGAGGCTACCAAACCGTCTTGAGCTAGACAAAAGACAAAAAATTGATTAGCTCAAGAAGGCTTGGTAGCCTAGACTTAGCCCTTACGCCTCCTCTACATATCGGCGGATGCGTCGGGAGATACATCCGCAACCATATCTGCGGATAAATTGCGATCCGTCCACACATCTGTGAGGTAATCAGTCTGTGCTCAATCGTGAAAGACGTAACTCGTGCCGCAAAAAATGGATATAGATTTTTTGGGTTCCCTAAACAGTTCTCCGTTTGATATAATTCAATGAACTTAAATGTTTCTTCATTGGTCATGTTATGGGCGGCCATTTCGATGACAAAACTGAGCACACACACGTCCACTCTCACTCCGTCGAATACTGATACATCGGCAGACGTGTGGACAGGCGCCTTGCGTTCGCGCTTGATCCCTTTGATCCGTGTCGAAAAACCGACACCAAACGGATGAGTGGCAGATGCATCGGCCGACGTCAAATACCTACCACAGACAAGCAAAAACCATCGGCGGACGCATCCGCAGATACAATCTACCGACGCATCGGCCGATATGTAGAGGAGGCATTAAAGGCTCATTGGCTTTGCCCAAGAAAGTTCGGCGGCGACTGCGTGACCCACTGAACCAAGCTGTCACAATACTAAACGACGCGACGGTATGCGTATAATTATGCAACGTATATTTTTGTATGATGCAAGGTCTTAGCGTGTGCTGTGTACACATCATTAGAATGTAAACACGTGGAGTGGTAGATGTTATCAGCGCGTGCCGATGTCTGATACGGCGGCCACAGGAATGTCGTCCCCGACTTTCGAGCAGATGAAACAACGAATTGCACAATGTATGACTTACGAGTTTTGTTTGGATGACATTGTTTTTAGCTAGAGGCTGCTTCACTGTTCTTAGTTTAAGCCTGGCGCTTTTAATCCAAAAGCCATAGGCTAAAGATTTGAATTCTTAATAGAATGCCATAAAAGCACAGTACCTATTACCTAACTCAATCAATTATACGAAATCATTATCTCCTTTATGTAAAATTGCAAAAAACGACGAGTTTGCCGAACCGATACAAATAAATACATCGTCTGATAATATGTTTAAAGTTAAGCTTTTAACCGACTACGCTAGAAAGAAGGTTAATAATTCACATTAACTAGTGTCTTGGTATAAAACTCATAATAATGCATATCGATTTCCTAACAAATACCATAGATTTCCTAACGAATACCTTGTAACAATTAACTGCATTAGCGCTCATTACTCTGTTTCTCAACAGATAAGAGCATAGAGGAAAATTTTCTATAGCACTTATGAGTCGAGTAGTTCAAACCTTAGCCTGATTCATAATATTTATTCGATTCAGGATCGAATAGTTTTCTGCAAAAGCAGACCGGCCTCAGATGTGATAGAGGCAGGAAGTCTGAAGACGATCTATAACTCACCCCATCGGTGAGTCACAGACCGGCTCAACAGTCAAAGGATTCTGATATACTGCTGAAGAAGATCAGGCTCATAGTGGATCCAGATCAGATAGTCCCGTACATAGATAGGAGTCTAAATTCTCATAAAGAAACCCTTTGCATACCTCTCATCCATGTCGTCACACTTGTACTATATTTCAACCACTCATGATGAGTCATAACTCTCACGAGTCCATGACTGTTACTAACGCGTCTTAACTCTTAACACTGCGGAACAAAGCTATATTAGCGTGTAACATCACAACAATAACAACATGACAGCAACAATGACAACACATAATACTATGTGTGTCAGCAACGCATCTTACTAAATTGTGAATTTAATTGGGGAATGATCTTTCTAATCTCTTTAGTTTAAGTTAGGTTATATATATTTTTATGGTACATACATTATCTGATTATTCTCTATATCATATAAATAGTAAGGTCGAAAACTTCACTTATATATTCAGCTCAGATATAGATTAGGACACAGGGAAGGACATGGGCTTTTACAAGCACACGGAGTCGTGGGATCGTTGTAAATGAAAACTGACAAAGGTAAAGACGGCCAGAATTACGAAATATCTGTGGAAATATTTTGCTGCAGTGCTCGATTTGATATCTTTGTGGCATCAACAGCTGTCGAGTATGACATTATTGATGTATGGGCCTCAGAGACCTTGAATTTCCAAACAAAAAAGCTGCCACGTACGCGCACTTTTTGCATGACAATGACAATATTTTATCTGTAGGCCTAAAGTCGAACGAAGATCGGAATGACGAGAATCGAGCCCCTGGACAATTGATGGCATCACGTTTGATGAAGTGGTTCGGTCGGAGCCCTCGGCCGCCCGCCTGATTGACCGGCTGCCAGCGCGCCGCGTGCGCTTTAAAATCTTAGATTTAAACCTAGAATTTTTAGATAACAAGCGAACGTAAATAACATATTAATTGATTACGAGATCCACTATTTTTAAGTCACGCTTTAGTTTAGAGCCAACCAGCAACTTGTGACTTGTCACTTTCGATTCGTTCGATGTAAAACATTTTGATACGCTGGAAGTCACCTCTTCTCATATTTGATGGTTTGGCGATAGAGCCCCTGTAAGTACTGAAACCGGAAAATAAACATTAAATAATTAAAAAGAGATTAGAAAGCTTATTACAATGTTTTTGCAATATTAAAGTAGGTATATGCAATGATGGCATCTTGGATCGAACCTACATTTAAGTCTGAGTTGAGTTTGAGTCTCCGGAGGTCTCTATAATAATAGTTATCTACTTTTAACCAATAAGGCATGTAATTTTATGTGTTTTTGCCGGTTAAACTTTTTGTAATCCAAAATAAAGCTATAATTAATGTATGTACCTACTTGTTACTATATTGTTTGGATACGTCATACACGTGAAACGACGTATAATAATTAATATCATTAGTCAAGTGATGTGTAAAAAGCATAATATTTATTTCGTCCTTCCTAACGACTCTAAAGGATCCTCCATAAAGTACGTCACACGATTTTCATGTTTTTAATAAGGGAGCTGGAGCTCCCCCCTACACTTGTCACATTAATATGAGACTAATTAATAAGAGATTTTCTTCCGGAAAACACCTGTTAGTTGTTACTCCGGAGCGCTCGCGCTAGACAGAAGAAGCCACCCATTAAAATATTGTTATCGTAGTCGATCAGTGGTCTAACACGGATATACAGATATATTATTAATATCGGTTACGCAATGCGTGATGCCAGTCATCCTACACCAGTCAGTAGATCTAGTCGATTTGGTTACTTTTTATATTATATAGTCGATTTGTTCACTTAAAATATGAAATGAAAATGAAATGAAATGAAAAAAAGGTTTATTCAATAAACACTTACAACACTAGCAAACACCTTTACTTCCGCCAAACTGCATTGCAGTTTGTAGGCAGAATTAGCTCACAATACCTTACAATTTATCATATTATTATATAGCTAGTAGGTATTCAGTACACAGTATACAGTATAGCTAGAGATGCGAGTATGACTATGTCTGCATGAACTACATGAGAGCACCTCAGGCGTCCCAGCCCTACGACTCAGTCTTGGGATATAGAGTCACAGAATCATAAAATCTTAGAAAGCTTCGTCCTTTTTCGTGGATTTAAATGCTTTATGATGACAATTAATCAATGATTAAAGGAAAGCCTCAATTATAGGCCTAAAAGCCTAGCTGCTGCCAAGAGCCAGATTCATAAAAAGATCTGTCTATCATTCTTTATATTAAAAATTGCCCAAGAATCGCCCATCTTTAAGTAGCATCTGGGAATCTAATACCTTCGTGTGCGCCTGTCTAAGCACCACATTTTTCGCTAGCCGCTCTTTAACCATCCCAAATATAATATTACCGGCCTAATATGGCGGCGGGCTGGTCCACGTTACGCCATGGGTCAGCTTATCTCCGCTCTACTGACCTCGATACTCTATCTACGTCCAGCTACAGTGCTTCTACACCGGATAAGGAGAGGAATAGTATGTATTAACGTTTTTGTGTTAGTGATTACCTCATCAAATCATAGGAAGAGATTATAGTAGCAAAGATTTTGGCAAGAGGCTCGCCGCTTACTTTGATAATAGCTCCTATGGGCTATGGGTGACTAAAATATACTTACATAGTGAAGATTATGAAAAATATTCTACTCGGACCGTTGCTGCTCTAAAGCTACGCGCACATTGTGACAAGGTGCAACGGGACGGGCTGATTTTCCAATAGCTCTTGATTACCTATCGCAATTGAAGCTATCAAAATATATGGAAATGCGGCCCTTCCCATGACGCCCCATAATATACGCGTACCTTGAGATCGCAAAAGTTTCGAGGTTCCGCGTAGAGTCGGCGCTAACGGGCGAGCACGTGTTACTTGCGGCCCAATTAATTGAGAAAATGTATCGCGCCGTATGAATGGAGCGCGGGGTCAATGCCCTCCCCCGCCCCGCTACCTCTTAGCCCCCGCTTCCCCCGCCGCGGGGGGTGCGCGGGTCGCGCTGATTTCGGCGCGGGATTCGCCTGATGTGCGTTAAATTCGCAATTTCATTAATGTGCCGCGTACTGACGCGCACGAAACGTTTATTTTTCATTTTTTTTTCAAAATAATATATATTTAAAAAAATTTCATCGATTTTTCTCATAATATTATTATTCTCATTAACACAAATCATAATGTTATGTGTATTGTATAGTCCTGTAAAAGTCATCATAACGACGTGTTAGATAGTGGTTATGCCATTATGTTTATGTTTAGATCAAACGAATTATTGTGAACTAAAATTATTGAATTTGAAATAATGTACATAAAAAGCATATTAATGCTGTCAACATTTCGGGTGAGGTTATGTTCTCACATCGTAAAAACTTTATAGGAAAATAAAATAAATCATAGCTCTAAATATTACCGCAGCGAAACCGTTACGAAAAGAGTTTACGTTGTTTACATTCGCTTAATTAGGCCATAAGTGAAGGCAAACGATACGAAAATGAAAATTAGTAAGTCATTAAGTTATTTAACGATCGTTTCAAAATGGAGGACCGCGATAATTTTTACTGCGTGAATTTTGATGGCCGCTAAAAGTTTGAACGCGTAACTGTTCTACGGAGACACCGTTACTTTCTTTTTATTTTATTATCACAGATCAAGAGAGCAGATTAAGATAGGTTATTGATTTTAAATACCCATTATAATGACTTTAAACGGGGCCCATAACTTTGTTTTGCTTATCTTAATAAATCTTTATGTAAAACTGAACAGTTTTTCTCGGAAAAATCTACGGTAACATAAATTTGTCATTTTTTGTGTATTCAATTGGTATTTTTATATTATGTCAAAAAGTTAAAATAAACTCAGTTTAATTTTTAACTTGTAATGTAATAAAATCAAATCAGTGTTGGTACAGCTCGTTCATAATAATTGTATGTTTATACTTACATGATTACTGTACATGTTCTCGATAAGAGGTCCTCAAAAGTAATTTTGAGAGCAAAATATTTAAATTTTTATCTAAGTTGTAAAATATAAACAAATTTAAATCGATTTTGAGATTATTTGTGGGTCCGAGTTGTCCACTTTTTGTGGGGGTCAAAAAACTCGGCACAAAAAACATTTGTATACAAAGGTCCCGACAAATTGACCTCCGCCGACAATCAGATTCCTAACGAACAAAAACTGCTTAACTAGATGTTACTACGTACCCGGTTACTGGGAGAAAAATAGTCTTTGACTGCGTATAATAACGTAGAATGTTTGTTTTATGAGAAAAACAAGACCGAGAACCCTATATCTAGGTTCTAATGTTACAACTTCTGATAGAGTAAGTCTTAATAAGACAGCTCACAGCACAATACGGTGAAGACAAATCGACGCTTCAAAGTTCAAACGACAAAGATATTTCTCTCTTATCTCGGATCAAAATAGAGGAAGTAACGGGTAACGATGACTTTAGATCTGTACCCGCGATTGCGGCCCCACTCGGCGGACGTAATGCCCCATCGCGATTGTGTAATTAGCCCCAGCATGCCCACGGAGATGGACCCGTTGCCCAACGTGTTGCCCAACGAAATGGAGTTGCCCAACGCGCATTGTTCTGGGCCTACATTAGCGCGATGTGGCGTGAGGCGGGCAGCTTTCTTATGTGCTCTACAAAAGGCACTCAATAGGTTGATGTGATGAATGTATCGACACGGTGGTCTTGACAAATAGAGGTTGCTGCATAACCTTTTGACAAATTGAGATCTAAACAATCGTTTTTTGTCCAGCATCATGCACAGTAAGTAAGTTTAGTGTACTTTTATAGTTTAACGTACATTACGTTAAATTGCTCTAAACTACTTATTGTGAAATATACACACCGGCAAAATTAGCGGAACATAACAAAATTTTCAGTTTTTTTGTAAATTATTCGCTTATTTGTATATATTTCTTTATTAATTTAATAATTGATGATTAAAAAATAAAACTTATATAAATTTAGGGCATGATATCGTGTAAAAAGAAAAAAATCAGCAAAAATCAAAAATTAAGAAAATCTTTGAAATTACAGCAGTAATTTTTTAAGTTAAATTCTCCATTTTTACTTAAGAAATGCCATGTTAAAAGCGTTTAATGCCTTTTATGGATCTCAAGAGGGCCTGGATACGCCATTCCATGCTTGCATTTTGATTGTCAATCATTTCCTGTGGAATATTCTCCTACTCCTCCAGTAGCGCCAACTCGAGCTCCTGAACAGATTTTGGAGCTGGAGGTTTAACTCGTACCGTTCACCCATTGATGTGCCACACGTCCTCAATCGGATCCATATCCGTAGACCGTGCTGGCCTCTCCACCTAGGCTACGCCAGCATAATTTAGGTAATAATGCCTGATTTTTTTACTCTATGGACGCGCATAAAATTGAAGCTACTGCCTAAACTTGTGTAAAAGGCACAACATGCAGTTCTAGGACATCTGTGCTTTAGCCGTGTACTGTCAAAGTACCATCATTAACAATCATCAGCTCCGTGCGGGCTCCAAGTCATATGCCACCCCAAACCATTTCGAAGCCTGCATGATAGGCCACTGTTTCCGTTAAGTTTGATGGTCTATAGCGTTCCTTACGATTTATCCACATTCTTTATCGCCTGTCAACAAAATTTACACAGAATTTGCTCCCATCACTGTACAGCATACGATTTCATACACTTGTCAAATTTTGATGTTCACGCGCATATCTTAGCCTAGCTCTTTTGTGTCCTGTCTCAAGTTCTGGTGCCCTTGCTGGCACTTTTGAGTTTAATTTAACTTCTTTGAGTCTTCTTCTTACTGTACAATCGCTCACACGTACATCTCGGATCTGTTCCGACAGGTTTCGTGTATGCAATGCAGTTTGAGGTCGATTTCTTAAGGGTTGTACCCTAACAAAACGGTCATCCTGAACCAATGTCACCCGATATCTGCCTTGTTCTCGTCTCCAGACGTAAGATCCAGTCTCTCTGTAGCGTTGAAAGTTACGATGGACCACGGAAGCTGACCCACCTAAGGCCTGACTGACCGAACGGTAGGTGTGACCTTTCTCTATCGTGGTTACAGCTCTAGCTGTCATAGATGCTGGGAAATCACTAATTTTATATCTAAGCAATGTGTTCTTCCAAAAACCAAACAATCAAATGAGCTGGCATACCTTGAACCCCGCTAAAATCGCCATTCTTATCAGAAACACTTACAACGTCAATCATCGAAAAACATTTATTATGGCATAATTGCAATAAAAATCTCTCAAATTGCCAGTTTTGTTCAATATTTTATTTCTTAAATGAGCTTAGAAACTATATAAAAGGATTTCAGACAGCCCGACCCACTTGAGTTCAAGTTGTGCCCCTTTTTGACTATGTTCCGCTAATTTTGCCAGTGTGTGTAGTTCTTTATAGCAACATATGAGAGTATAAGGCTATCGCAGCGTGGCCCTACTCCAGCGCGTCGCGACCAGCTGACCCGGGTCCAGGGACGGAATGTGCCGCTCTAATTAGGAACTGTCACAAGATTTTTCTCACGCATATTCTAGCTGCCTAGCCCTGTAGGAGCTATGCGAGACCGAGCTCAAGTTCTCGGTAAAAATTATACCGCAGCTTAGGCACTAACGCGGGAGGTATGCGGAAAATCATACCTTATAGCGATTATAGATGCGAAACGAAACTTAATTATTTCGTAATTAATACGCCTAATACATCTGAGCCGCACCGGTCGAGCGACCTCGGACCGCCGTGACTAATTCCTTAATTACTATTTTAGGAAACCCACAGCGGAGATAATTACCGTGCTTGAGGCCGTACCACGTCTTGTGGAAGGGCTGGTACTTGGCGGTGGAGGGCGGGCGGCGGCGAGGGGCGCAGGGCGGCGCGCAGCAGGGCGGCAGGGGGCGGCGCGCGCGCACCTTCTCCGCCGCCTTCAGCCGCTCCCGCGCCAGGCGGGGGGCGCAGCGCCGCGGGCCCGCCGCAGCCGCCGCCACCAACACCACCGCCAGCACTAGCAACCACCGCATGTCACGCATCCGTCACATCACCACACCCGACAGACGTTCACACCACTTCAGCACCGATAGTGAAGTTTAGGATTATCACTAAACACTTTAGCCGGCTCGTCAAAACAAAACAGATTAGAATTCGGAACTCGCGAGTGGAAGGCGCACGCGTTCGCGAGCGGCGGGGTGCTGGGGTCGACTGCGTTTGGCGCGCGGCCCGCGCCGCCACCCGGCAGGCTGTACCGAGTACCGACGTTCGACGTTCAGATATTATTTGATCTAAACGAAAACACTAAATATTAGACGCCGAGCGCACTTATAGACCGTCCTTCCGACCTTCAAAAAGGGCTGCACTCCTGGAGTGTCAGCAAAAGTAAAAGAAACAAAATAAAGATACGAAAATATGACTTTCTTTCCTACGCCGCCGTGCTGACGGTGTCCTAGCTTCTTCCATTTAACGAATATTCGGTCAGGTGCAACCGGATGCGAGTTTCACATTTTTTTCCCTTTCCAAAGAAGACCACCAGCACAACGCTAAAGAAGTTTTCTCTTAAAATATCTCAAACATCATAGAATGATTCGCATGAATCTATCTGTTTATGTTTAGGTTAAACTGGCTAGAGTGAACTGTCCTGTGATCCTGTCTCGGCTGACGATGCGCGATGTCGGCCGGACTCGTTTCACCGACGATTTATAAGGGACCGTTAGCTCGAATCGGCCGATCTGAATTCGCCGGGCCGGTTGTATAATAACTATATCAGTGCATTCCAACCCCGACAAAATACCGTACTTGCATTATCACGGACTTTTATTTGTGCTAGGGCTGCAAATGATACAGAAAAACTTCTATATTTTATGGTAGAGTCACGGTAGAGTCTCTTATCATTTTATTTTGACAAAAAACAATTTAAATTATATGTATGTACTTCAACATGTTTTAAAGCAAATAAATATGATTATGATTAAGGATAAACGATACCTGTGTATTTTAAACTATATTTTTTAAACTAATTTTGTCTTTGATATAAGAAAATTTTATAGTTTTGTAATATTCATTTCATCATCTTAAGTTTTATACAACCAAAAATTTAGCTTGAAATTAATAGATAGAGTTTCATTATTCTACAGTTATCGATGACTTATTACGAAATAGAACAAAGAAATGCAGTTTTATCAAATTTCTTGCAGGCGCCAACCCTGAGTGGGCGGCACGAGTCCACTAATTAACTGGAGATGCTGATAAGCTGATAACAGCGCGTGTGGTCGCCGCCCGCCACACCCTTGTTCCCATCGCATAGAGTTCACTTTACCAGTACGATAAAGAGCAATCGGGACACCTGTTGATACGTCCGATGCATCTGCTCTGAATGCCGCAGGTGCTCGGCATGCACAGCCGTAAAATCTTATTGAAACGATAATTAGATTAATGAGTTAATTATAATAGGTTACTTTTAATATTCATTATTGAAGAATAGTCTTTTAAACTAAAGAGATAATATAATATTACTGGATGTTTGCATTTTTCCGACATAAAAAGTGTCCTTTGTCCTTTACCGGGACTTATAGAATCTCCATACCAAACAGCAAAATCGGTTCAGCGATTTTCAACGTGCAGAGGTAATAGAGAGACAGACAGGCAGCCACACTTTTGCATTTATAATATTAGAATGGATAGTTTGTAAGACTATAGAGACATAAACTATTAATTTAAAAGAATTAATTAAAGAGTTGATCAAATCATATCTTTCTTTACATTTACCCAACATTCAAAAGACGCTATTAATCCGTGAGGTTAGCGGTTCGTGTTCAAACAAACAGGCTGTAAATCAGTGATCGTGTGATCGGGGATCAATACTCAATAGTCGAGATTAAATCTCCCGAACTGTTCTTCTGTAAACAGAACATGGGAACTAGGCTTTAGGACTCTACTAGGTATAGATGGACTTCAAAATTCTGGCCTTGTACCACGAAACCGTTTTGAGACTCAAACAATCGAACGAGAATGCCGCATCCTGCTCTAACAAACGTGAAATGACGTTGTTAGAGCAAGACGCGGCATTCTCGTCCGAATGTTTGAGTCTCAAAACCATTTCGTGGTAGGCCTACTGATTACAACGGAAGTACACGCTAGATTTGGGTGTAAACTGTAACCGCAAATACTACGACGCCAATCTTTACTAGAAAGCTCGCAAAAATAAACCACTTTGAAAAAGTATGAACTAACATTGGAGAGTAGTCATTTTATCAGCTTACGTCATGAGCAAAACGGAGGCTGTTTATGTTAAATTATACCTTTTGTCAAACCCTTTTTTACCGAATTTACCCAGCTAAATAAACGTGCTCGTTTGGCTAAGGACCCAAGGCATTTGCCAGGTTTGAATTTCACTACTGCCTATAATAATACTTCTCCATTTTCGTCTATTGTATTGTATTTTTTCATTGTTTTCCTACATAGGAATTTCCTATTCCCATGTCGTAATATAATAGAATGAGTAACATGATACAGGCGACAAACTATGGCTTGGCGACATAAGAAAATCTCAGAAAATTTTAGTTTTAAGTTTATTTTATCTAGAATTACGCCCGCAACTGATTTGCGTCAAAATCCATTTATCGCGTGGGAACCGTACATTTTTTCGGGGACAAAAAAGATACGATGTCCTTCCCCGGGACTGAAAGTATCTCCAGAACTCAGTCAAATCGTTTCAGCGGTTTTGGCGTGGAGAGTTTACAGATAGAGCCACTTTCGCATAGTAAGGATAAACTAATTAAAAAACGACACAGTACGCAGGTAAGGTGACCTGATGATGATGACCAGCAGTGGAGCAGACGGAGTGTCGCGCCGCATTTGTTTTATTGCGGCCGCCGGCCGTTCCTTATACTCGTACTAATTCGGGACCGCGGGCTGCGCGTGCGCACATTAGTTATGTTTAATTGAGTTAAAGCTTATGGTCTTATTGCACGACTCGGGAATCATCAAAACGATGGACGGCGGACACGGCTAACGTTAACTGTGAAGAGTTGTGGTACGTAAAATTGTTAAGTATGATGAGGGTCAGGTCACACCAAAATAGGCCGCAAAGGAATATTATTAAAACGCGGCTTTACTCTATTTGACATTTAAATTTTGTAGTGCTTTTATGTATCACCTACCCGATGTATTATTTTGCTTTATGGTATCACCCTGTGGTATCACCATTCACCGCGTCGCGAATACCGATACGTCTGGTTTCCGTGAGAAATGAGAATGTTATAGATAATCGTGTTATGTTTTGTCTACATTTAGATTTTGGACTATTAAAAGCGCCGAGAAAATCAGCTAAATGTGTGAAAATCGTGATGTTGGTAATCCCAAAGGGATTTAGCGACTTTACATATTTTATAGATGCTTATAGCATTGCAAGTTTTTCTAACGTATTGGAATGCAACAGATACTAGAGTCTAGACCGAGCTATAGTAGGTATTATAGGTATAAAATGTAATAAATGGCATGTGATAGAGAAAGAAAACGATATAAATGATGTATGAGCTAAGACTTTAATAGAAGCCGTATTTCACTGCGGTCGCCATCTGCGCGAGAGTATGGTTGGCAAAAGCGTTATAGTTTTTATGTCTATTGATTTTAGGTACTAATAATATGAGTTATTACGTCCGCCAGAATGTTCTCGGCCATTTTAAACCAAAAAGAAGTAAGATATCAGATCAGAGGTCATGGATTGGGTTTCAAAGTTGGAGCAACCGAAATGTTGTTTTTAAGTTATACTATTATACGGGTGGCTTCGATCAAATATTTCTACTGGTGGTGAAGCTATTATATTCTAACAATATTTTCCATTTGTAATATCAATTATCACGATAATTTTACTAAAATATGTGTATGTAGGTAAGGTGAAGTACGATGTCGAATTATTATGCTCTGAACCTTACCCGGCCATCTCGTGTTGCCCTCTACATACTCCTTCAAAATTACAAACAATTTTGATCCTAGATGTGGTAATTCTGTTCTGGCGACTGTACTCCCGGGCTTTGATCTGCGCGCGGCCATCGCACTGATTATTTGGTAGCACGCCATTATAAATAAACACACGGTACTAATACACCAACAAACACGAAAAACACGCATACTCAGCTACACATCTGGACATACAGAGGCAAATACTGCCTCTACCGACAAAAAGTAGATAGGTCTGAGAAGACGAGAGGAATATTGGAAAACAACTGAAATAGTTATATCTTATAAACAACTGAAATAGTTATTTCTGCATCCGCCGTACCCGTGACGAAGGGCATACAATATAAATTCTACTTCCTCGTAAGAACTAATATACTAGTAAGTTTGTTCAGGATAAACAAACATCACGACTGTTCACCGTTCGGTGTTCGTTTTACCTACAGCACGCCGCCTCCAGCGTCAAAGCGGTACCAGAATAGCACGCCTAATGAAACAAGATGTCTCGTTGGACAAAGGAGCTCTGTGCGGAGCCCCGGGCGACGATTACCGGAGCCCTGCGCCTGCGCCGCCCGGATCGCCGCACGACACAAGTTTACTCCTATTACGTCATTACGTTTAATAGCATGGGCGCTGCGGGTGCATTTCGAGTCGATGGCAAAGAACATATTAAATGTTTTTAAACGATATTCTAAAGTTCACGTACGAATTTCAATTTTCAACTAAGTGTAAGTTTCTGAAATAATAATTAAACTCTTGACTCTAAACATGACAATAAAATTGTTAAGTTAATTAAGTTGTGCAATGAACCTGTAAATCTATCTAGCACTGACCTGCGCAGCCCCCGCTGGTGAAGTTGTAGTGGTCGGGCAGGCAGGCGTCGCAGTGCGGCGGCGTGGCGCCCGCGGCGCACTCGCACGCACCGGTCTGCGTCGCGCACGCTGCAGACAGCGCCGCCGCGCCGCAGCGACACGGTGGGCAGCCCGCTTCTACGTCTGAGATAGTTACAAATTACAATGCTACTCAGATACATAAATAATGAGAGAAATTGTTTTTAACAATAAAACATAATTTTAGCACGATTGCGCATTACCTAAAAAGGCTGTTTTGTCGCGTGGTCAATATACGTGGGAGAGCCATGCTTCGGCACGAATGGGCCGGCTCGACCGGAGAAATACCACGTTCTCACAGAAAACCGGCGTGAAACAGCGCTTGCGCTGTATTTCGCCGAGTGAGTGAGTTTACCGGAGGCCCAATTTCCTACCCTATTTCCTTCCCTACCCTCCCCTAATCCTTCCCTTCCCATCCCTACCCTCCCCTATTACCCTATTCACGCACCTGCAGCTCTTCTGATGCTGCGAGTGTCCATGGGCGATGGAAGTTGCTTTCCATCAGGTGACCCGTTTGCTCGTTTGCCCTCTTATTTCATAAAAAAACAGAACCACAACAGAACTAATAAAATTAAACGCTATTGTAAATTTGAGAATCAGCTGTTTCACAAATCTATAAGTTTACCACTATCAGAACGTCTAATCTAAGCATTATAACAAACTTTTTGAAGACGGACGGTTTTACATGGGTTACATGTACGTTTGGTACACACCGAGCCCAAAACTGGTTTATCCTGGGTCCAGGTGTACTGCTATATGAGTAAATTAATTGCAGTAACCCACCTCCATATCCCGGTGCACACTCGCTGCAGGTGCGGCCGGCCCAGGCGGGGTGGCAGGCGCAGCGGCCGGTGCGCGCGTCGCACGCCGCCGACAGCGCGCCCGCGCCGCACCCGCACGACACGCAGGACCCGTTCTCGCCGCCCGACCAGTACCCCTCCTATAATATGATTAATATTTAGAAGCCGTAAATTTGTTGTATGCGTTGATATAGAGGTTTTAATTTGTGTCCCGACACACAAGACATGCGTTTTTTCGAAGGGCTCTAAGCTACTGGTCTGGTTAAGACCTAGGTAGTTTAATAGGGGCAAAAACATGCGGCACAATGCGTTTAGTGTACAACCGAGGTCTCCTGCAACTCCAAATGAGGCTTAAAAAGAGTGTCGGGACTCGGGCCAAACAGATAACAATCGGACTGAGCTTTTTAAGTTTCTGAAATTGAGGTGATATCTACCACATCTGTACCGAGCATAACACCTCGATAGGACAACTTCTTTTGGTCTGCGAAACTGCATATCTTACGGCAGAATACGCTTATCTAAAAATGCTCTATACCTGGCACTGGTCGCAGCGTTCACCCTCAGTATGCGGCGGGCAGACGAGGCAGCGGCCGGTGGCGGGGTGGCAGGGCCCACCACCGCAGTCGCACGGCGCGCATGATCCGCCCGGCGTACTCGGAGAACCCCAGTAGCCAGAATCGCAGCTGGTACGAAATAAAGGTGAGTCATTAATGACACAGTAAAGGACGCCAAATTCGGGAGTCGGGACACATAGCTGGATTAAAACCTGTTTATATAATATATTAGTACAGCAGCTGGATGCTGGATATGTTTATAAACATTGATACAATGCATATCCAGCGTGATGATCCAGGCGTCGGATGGGCGTCGGACTGTAATTCAGTGATACTGAATGTGCTCGCTTCTGTGTCAACGTAAAGCATCACCACACTGTACTTATTCTGAGGTGACACTTCCAAGGCCTTGTCGTAACTTAAAACTTTATTCTGAATAGGGATGATGACATGGTCAAAGATTAGCGAATTTTGTTAATAAAATAAAGAAATCACGGTAAAAAATAAGTGTTCCCAAAATTTCAGCTCGATAGCATTTGTATTTTTTTGTTATGAGCCTTCAAAGTTGGATAATCAAGTCGATTTTTTTTTCAAATAAATTTCTTAATATTTGTATACCATTCGATAACTTATGAAATTAAAAGCAACTTTTGTTATGAAACCACTTTCATAAACGCAATATTTAATAGACCTATCGAACAAAGTTCTCTCCCGATGCGTACAAACTAAGAAAGAGTGACGTCAGTCTTTCGTATCACTTTGTATGGAGCGTTTTCGGGCAGGTCTATTTTATGAGATGTTTGAATTGTCATATCTCGGTGAATATTTAAGCTATCAGAGTCATTCTTTCAGAGATGTTTCTATTTTTTAAGGGTCTTTCAATTACTAATTAGAAAAAAAAAATAGTCATCAAACCTATTGAAGTTGACAAAGGGATTATTTAACTGAAGATTTAACTATGTGAGAACTCACAGTTCGCAGTGGTCGCCGATGTAGCCGTCGGGGCACTGCGTGCAGACAAAGTCGTCGCCGGCGGCGGACGCCAGTGCGCAGTTCGGGCTGAAGTTGTTCGCCGCCTCAAACAGCGGGCACGCGCACGGCTTGCACGCGCCCTGGACGGTAATGAGTGTTATGAGAAAAACTGTTTTAATATCAGGCTGTTTAGACCCGTCGCACACACAGAACAGTTTATTAAAAAATAAATAATTGGCCAAGTGCGAGTCGGACTAGCGCACGAAGGGTTCCGTACCGGTATAGAGCGAAAGTAGACAAAAAATTGTGTTTTTGTATGGGAGCCTCCCTTAGATATTTACTTTATTTCAATTTTATTATTTATTACTAAAGTACAAATATAACTAAGGATTTTGTGAAAATTTAAAGTCCCTAAATGTTACCATTGTTGATTACGAGCAAAAAAGGCTAAAAAATTACGTTTCTTGTATGGGGCCCCCCTTAAAAATAAACTTTTTTTTTATTTTTAGTATTTGTTGTTATAACGGCAACAGATATACACAATCTGTGAAAATTTCAGAAGTCTAGCTATAGCGGTTCTTGAGTCACAGCCTGGCGACAGACAGATAGACAGACAGACAGACAGACGGACAGACAACGAAGTCTTAGTAATAGGGTCCCGTTTTTACCCTTAGGGTACGGAACCCTAAAAAGTAAAAAGTAATAAGCCGTCGCGAGCTTAAAACCCAAGCAGTCAAAGACACCAACTCAAAAGCCTTAAATTTTTGTATAGATCACCTGTACAGGATTGCCGTAGTGTCCGGGCAGGCAGCGCTCGCAGTGCGGCCCCGTGGTGTTGTGGAGACACTCCCCGCACGGACCGTCAACTGTTCGAGCATAAACAATTTAAACGCCTGATAAATGCTCTTAGCAATCTGTTCCTGTGCAGCATAAGTGCTTTTGTAATTTGCAGGCCCGCCAATAGTCCAACTTTTTTTTTATGAAATAAGGGGGCAAACGAGCAAACGGGTCACCTGATGATAGGGGAGGGTAGGGATGGGAAGGGAAGGATTAGGGGAGGGTAGGGAAGGAAATAGGGTAGGGGATTGGGCCTCCGGTAAACTCACTCACTCGGCGAAACACAGAGCAAGCGCTGTTGCACGCCGGTTTTCTGTGAGAACGTGGTATTTCTCATATAAGCATGGCTCTCCCACGTCTACATTCTAATTGGTATAGTAGGTAAATTGCCTTTTTGAACTGTCTCAACTCTCAAATAATTGAGCACATACCACTGTCACAGGAGGCGTGCATGTTGCAGGCGCAGGGCACGCACTCGAAGGCGGGCGCGGCGCCGGGCGCACGCAGCAGCCGCACGTGCGTCCACGCGCAGCGCGCGCACTGCGGACCCTCGTACCCCGCCGGACACTCGCATATCTCGCGAGCTCCCTCACCGCCCCGTATCTCCACGCTCTCTAGCCGAACCTGGAAAAGACAATGTTATTTTAGTGTGATTGAAAATGATAGATCTATTGCAGTGAAATCATTAACGTGAAACTATTCTCACGCCTACCTTCTAATAATAAAGACAAAGAATGAGGAAGCGAAAGAAACATTTACGGCTTGCATACACGTTTATAACAATCTAATTTCCGTTTAAGCCAATCCAATATTTATTGATAATATAATGATTCAAAATTTACTGTTCGTCGCTTTGCCAAGCTCAAACCTACCTCATCCTGGTCGAAATGGAAGTGCGCCTTGACGAGCAGCGCTCTGACGTCACTGAGCACGTCCAGCAGCTGGTGTCGGGTGGCGGGCTCGCCGTCGCGGTACCAGCGCCCCTCCTCCAGCGCCGCCGCCAACTCCGCGCGCCCGGGGGACGGGTAGGTGCTGTCCTCGTATGCGACCCTCGTACCGTCTGCGATGAAAGAGTATCTATTAGTATTAACGCAGAAAACCGACAAGCCACAGAGAGCGACCGAGACGAGAACGAGAGTGCGAGGCGAGACGATAGATCGCCTACACACTTGCACTCGGCCTGTCTCGGGGTATCTCGAAAAGTGTATAGGTACAGCCGCCATTAATGAATTTGTGGCGGTACCCACAATTCACCTAACAATCCTGCATCGCGCTATCGAAGTTTCGGAGAACGGCAAGATATATACAACGTCTGAAATGACGTCAGTGGGCTGCGGCCTGACCGAGCATGCTATCTCGCTCGGTCGGAAGATCTTCCTTTTCCGCCGCCACTAACATCGCTAAATTGGTGACCACCGACAAGAACACGCATCCTTCATCATGGACATCAATCATCAACACTCCCCGCCCCTCCGCACCACGTCAGCAGGCAGACATCAAGCATAACCGGGTCGCCTCGACCATAAGCCGCGTTGGGCGTCCGCGCCGGTCGAACCCGGTCTGGCTTGAACGGGGCAGCCATAGGCTACAACGACCGGTCAGCAAGCAGAGCACGGGGTCCCTCTCCTGGTCATTGCACGCGTAGCTTCGGCCCACACCTGACAACACAAGCGCATTGAAGAATACCACAGGTCTTCGGGGGGGAGTGGTGTGGCGGTACCCACATGACAATTCACCTAACAATCCTGCATCGCGCTATCGAAGTTTCGGAGAACGGCAAGATATATACAACGTCTGAAATGACGTCAGTGGGCTGCGGCCTGACCGAGCATGCTATCTCGCTCGGTCGGAAGATCTTCCTTTTCCGCCGCCACTAACATCGCTAAAAATTATTAACATAAAAATGATGATTATTAACTAAAAAAAAAAACATTACATCAATCGTCTTGCATACTTTGTACAATATCAATAATTATTAAAATAATCTGCAAAGCTTTCCAGATAAGACAATCATGAAATTCGATCACACAAGCATTATTAATAATTAATGGTTAATTAATTCAATCAAGATACTTGTCTCGATGGTTACCTACTATCAGTTTATCAAGAAAGTATAATAATTATTATCTTTTGACTTTTTCAGATTAGGGACTGGGCGCGGCCATAAAATAATTAATATATTTTGATATGATCTTTCGGATATCTTGAATTAAACTAACTTACTAGAAATATAGTTACACAATGAATAAAATATAGATACAACGTAAACTTGTCTTTGTGTTTCGAGCGATTTTTCCAATATATTAGACGAGAACTATATGGACGCCAGCTCTCCACAAAAAAATACGTGTTGAGTTATGAATGCAGTCATGTTTTTTAGATCGTTTAGAATTATAAGACTGCATTCCTAACTCAACACCAAATTTTTTGTGGGCTAATTACATAAACCAATACTTAATAGCGACCATACAGCGTATCCACTGAATAAATATTTATGTTGGTAATATTTAATTTAATAAAACATTGCATTTTCATCCGGTTGACACAATGGTGAAAGTTGGGCTTAGTTCAGATCCTGGCATATAAGCTCTACCTCTAGCTATCAGCACGAAGTCGGGTCCAACAGTAGGGTTCCCGCCGGTATCCCCGCGCGCCACGCTCCACGTCGCGGCAGCCCGCAGCTCCCCTCCGTACGTCGCCAGCTGGTCCCCGGTGAACGTGATGCTCAGCCAGTAGAACGACTCCCACCCTTCTATCTGGAAAGGAATTGTGTTTAAAGACCACATAGGTCGTTTGCTCCTTTTGAAAGTCAAGGTTTTAACTTTTAACAGTTCTCACCAATGCACGTCGAACCAATAGAGTTTATCAGGATTTTCAGGATTTTCAAAATCTCTTTACCAACTTCTGATTACCTACAATTCACTTTCTCTGCCCTTCTAAGACAATGAAAAATATCAATAAAGGCAAAATGTTGAAGAATTATTAATACTTAAGAAATGAATGAGGATACCTCGTAACTGATGACGTACGGTTTCCCCTCGTCGTCCACAGAGGGCGCCATCGTCTCCGACGTCACGTTGTCGCTCACCAGCCATGCCTCGCCCAGCGGTAATACAATCTGGTAAATAACACCTTTTTTAATACATAATATTATGTAACTCAATGGGAGAAAGATGGTCGTGACTATTCGTACTGATACCGCTAAAATTAAAACAATCATAGTTCTTTATAGTACCTAGTACCTACTGGAAGATGAAACTAGAGTCTGTCTCCAGAAATTATTCTCTGTGTTCTCTCGCTTAGATATTCACATGATTATCACAGGCAAAAGCCGAGTTCTTAGTTCAGGCTATATTATGACACATGCTTCATCAGGTGAGGGGTGCGGGTACGTTATCGGGTGCAAAAAGCCTGCAAGTTTCTAGGACAGGCAC
Organism: Plebejus argus; assembly: GCA_905404155.3. Classification (NCBI taxonomy): domain Eukaryota; kingdom Metazoa; phylum Arthropoda; class Insecta; order Lepidoptera; family Lycaenidae; genus Plebejus; species Plebejus argus. The sequence continues at coordinate 24,534,112 of FR989927.1, forward strand.
CACATACTCACATCGGGGGTGGGGCTCGGGTCGGCGGCGCAGGAGGCGGCGACGTGCGAGCAGTAGCAGGACCGGCAGCCCGCCGCCAGCGCCGCGCTCAGGCCGAAGTGGCCCGCCGCGCACGTGTCGCACCGCTCGCCGATCACGTTAGCCTGGGCACGAGCGGCTTAGGTAAGACTTATCAGGAAATTGTTTGCGGACCTACGTTTTTGGTCCGGTTAAGACCAACTCCAGCAAATTCACGACAGATCATGATCAAAATTGAGTTGGCATAAAACGTCCAAATAACGTCGGTCACTCTATGAGTCAATTTCTCTCATAGTACTTACATAAAGCGGAGTAGATACAGAATTCAAATCAAATCTTCTGCTTCTTACTTTTGTTTCTATTTCTTTTATGGTCTTCCTTTTCTAAAACTACACATGACCCAATTTTATGTGTGATCAATACAAACCCACCTTACACTCGCAGACCTCGTCACAAACTCTGTCGGGGTCGACCACGCCGCGGGGGTCGCACTTGCAGACGGCGGTGGTGGTGGGGAGCAGGCAGGCGGGGAACTGGGCGGCGGGGTCCTCGCACGAGGCGCACAGTGGCCCCGCGAACCCCGGCCGGCACGCGCAGCTCAGCTGGTGGCGCTGACGATCCCACGAGCAGGTGCCTGGAATTAGTTAACATGATAGAAAAACTGTTATTAAAAATTGAAGATGTGTCGGTTTGCCTATAAGTCGTTTGCCTTTTACGCCACCGCTGTGCTATGCCTATCAGCCCCGAGAATTATCATTGGATATAATAATCGAGAGTAAAATTATGTTACGAATTGTGGCGCAACGAAGCAAGAGGTAGCTTCTGATCTGACCCAACAATTATGTAGGTGATATTGTGATCATCCGATGTTTTCCTGAAAGTGTTAGGAGTAAGGTAAATGCTCACCCTCAGATCCTTCAGAGTCGCACTCGCAGGGCAGGCAGGGGTCGTCGGGCAGCACGTTGTAGAACCCCACCAGGCACTTGTCGCACAGCGGACCCGCGCGGTTGTCCTGAAATGATGCATAACTAGTTTCATCAGTTTCCGATCATAGTTACGTACAATTGATTCATATTTTGAGCACTCTTTGAAATGTGTAGATTCAGCTTGGTCGAGCATATAGTAGGGTGCTGCTGTCAAAAGATTTTTCTTTGGGGCTCGCATATTATTCATACAGCATAAAGTTTCTTTATCCATACTTATATTATAAATGCGAAAGTGAGTCTATCTGTCTGTCTTTCCTACCTACCAGTTACCACCTGCCACCAGGCATGGTATTTCGTGCCAAACAGCTGTCATATGTTACGAACTTACATTGTAGTCTAGTGGTAGTCTACTTACGGTACAATTCATGCACAGTATTGCCCCGGTGTCGTCGTAGGCGCCGGCGCAGTCTGCGCGGTCGTCGGCGGGGCAGGGACGGTGCGGTGCCCACGGCGCGCCCGAGCAGCACCGCTGACAGTGGAAACCGCATGTGCCGTGCATGCACGAGCACTTTACACTCTGAAACATGTAATGTGGTTTAAAATTACCAAAGATACAACAAAAACTTCAATTTAAATATTATAGAATCAACAAGTAAACACAAATTATTGCAAAAACATAAAGCCATTAGCCACTTTATTGACTTTCAATTTGAGAATTGAGTATCTCGTCTTTGATCTTATGCAGCAGATTAGCAGCATAGATTGCAATAAAGCAGTGGCATGACATAACTCTTTCGTTATGCTGCGCAGTCAGTTCACCAGAGTAAAGGGGCTCGCTTTTAAAGACTTTGTTCTCTCTCTTTGTCCTCAATGTTCACGAGCGCTGGTAATATCCCATTACTAGGCTTTTCATTCCCTTTTGTTGACCTCACCTTGCTATCGACGTGGCAACTCGTAGCATGTCCGTGGCAGAGGCATCGCGCGGCCAGCGTCAGCTCACGCACGGTGTAGTACCGGTGCGGGCCCGCGTGCGTCGCGCGGAACGATATGCGCACGCGCCGCGCTGCCACCCCCGAACCTAAGCCGACGTGCATCTGTGGAGAATAGTTAATAAAGGATAGTTTAAAAATATTGTACAGACTAACTTGGACAGACAGCAGCAGCTAATCCCTACCTAAAATTGCATAAATCTTTTCTCGAAGTTTCAGAAAGTCTGAGATATGGTTGGATATGTTGTCCAAACTCTTAAGTTTTTTGATTAGGTTTAGTATCAAAATTAAGTTCAGTTTTCTCCAAAAGAATGTTTGTGATAATCATATTATACCGAGTCAGAAGCGAAAATCTCTCATGTGATAGGAAGTAGAAATCCATGACATTATCGACAAGTGTTTATATTTTTACAAATCTGATAAACGTATTCAAATGACAATTGTTTATTTGAATGAGGAATGTGTATCGCTTCCGGTGAGATAAAGATGTCGGTGACCAACAACCAGTAGCAACGACCGGTGACCGTCGCTCGAAGCGCTGAAGGACTTATTCGAAGACTACATTTGGATATACCGTCTCAATAGTCAAGGAAATAATTCCCAAGGAATGATTTACATGTGGAGGGAGTAAAATAAAACCTATGATTGAGGTTTATATCTAGTCTCTCGTACACTACTTAAAAAAACATTTTATAAAGAGTCCCAAATGTTAAGTAAAATCTCTCAAAAGCTGATAAATACTTCAGGAGATTTCAGAATATTATACCTCTAGTATCTAATGCCAGTACCGGTTTTAGCACTACCAGCGCCCTGGGTGAGTTTCTTCGGCACCCTTCAGCGCCCCCTTTTATCCGGCAATCGGCACCCTGGGCGGTCGCCCAGCGTCTAATGCCACAAATTAATGTTATGTTTTAGAGTTAACAGTAGTTTAAACTAGAAGAAAAAGGCTTATAGGGACTTTTTATGGGAATAATTGGCTGTTGCTATATCGACGTCATTGTACTACTATCTTGTATCAATGGCTGATAGTGTGATAGTGTGATAAGTCTATTTTGAGTCATGCAACGATGAGTCAACTTTTATGTACACAATTGATGTTACTTAATAACTGGTGAATCATCCATCATAGATTTTCCTCAAGAAGCAAGAGAAAAGGAAAACTGATTTTATCAAAGCAGTCCAAACCAACATAATTTCAAAGATTGATTCTTAAGAAATAGTAACGCTGGCATTGTCGACACAAGCCTTTAAATAAAGAAAAAAAAAGAAATAGTACTAATTCTACTCTGCTATATCATCTGCGGTCTCTCTCTACGGTCAGCAGCCATACCTCATACAGATTTTGGGGCAGGTTTAGTGAATAAATACTTTTATTATCCACTAACCCTGTTTAGCGTAAATTCTAGTTAACTTCATTGCAGTGGCGTGACAAACCTGCTATCAAGTCTTATCAACAGACGTTGGTCTTACCTCCCCATTCTCCAACGGCTTGATGCTGGCGAACTGCGTGGAGCAGGTGATAGTCCCCCGCGCCCCCCGCACCCCCCTCGCCCGCCTGGCCTTCCGGCGTCGTCGCTCGGGCGTGAGGTCCCACAGGCGGCGGCAGTGGTCGCGATCGCCGAACGCCCGCAGCAGTCGCCAGTCGTCGCCGCTGGCCGCCGGCGACACCTCCAGCGACCACGCCAGCGCCCGCGGCGACGGGCCCACCTTGATGATCACGTGCAGCAACTCCATTTTCTGAAAAACGTTAGGTATTCATGTAAGGATGTGTTATACAGGGTGAAACAAAACAAAGTGATATTACTTTAGGGTGTGTAATTGTGTATGTGTTCCTTATCTGTATAAATTAACTTTCACAGTGAACTCTGTAGTTCACTGTGAAAGTAGCAGTGCTGAAAGAGCGACATTTTTTGTGACTTGTATGGGCAAGCGCGCTAGTGCCATAACTTTGCTTTGCCCATACAAGTTTTAAAAAGTTAATCATTCGACAGCGCTGCTTTTTCACAGAGAAATCTATACAGGGGACTCATGCACATTGCACAACCTGAGGTATTATCAGTTATCACTGTTTTGTTACACCTTGTCAATATAGTTAGAATTGTGTCTTACTACTTATTATGTAAGTACTTACTTATTATACTTATCGATAATAAAATTAAAAATAATATATAAATAATGATAAAGATTATAAGTTATCTTATTTTAAATAATGACATTATTCTAAATGCAGGCTGATAAAGGGAAAATCTAAGGAAAATTTTAAAAACTCTGAAACCCCATTACTATGACGAGTCATCGTAGTTACGTCGATGACAACAGTTTTCTATGAAATCAATAACGAACTTCATACCAACTAGTCTTATTTTATTCAGTTTTATTTTCGTAGTCGCATTTCAAACTAATAAAACGACTAAGTATACTTCAAAAGTTCAAACCTTCTACGAAACCTTTGTCTACTAGACAATATCTTCAACAAAAGGAATAAAAGAAAAAATGGTAAAGTGTTTTCTAGTGTCTATAGAAACACGGATCAGATACGCAAATAATACTGTGAGGCCTGGTCGTGGAGTGGAGTGTGGACGCCATTAAAAGTGCAAACAGAGTCGCCAGGCGGAGCGATCTTGTATCTATAGAATAAATAAATTAGCGAGCCAATAGTCTAGACTTTAGACTCTAGGGATTTAAAGTAAAAGAAAAGATACCTACCTAAGGGGATACCTACTCTTAATCGAGGATTCCCGCATTGAGCCGAATAAATGATAGTTAAAAAAATGCAAAACATTGTTGCGTTCATATTATGCATTCTGATTTTTGATTGGTCAAAATAATAACCAAAAGTCAGTTGTCTCATGTCTGATGCTTGTTTGACGAGCATGGAAATACTTATATTACACTGTTGTCTATTTCGCATTATGTTGTTTTTGTTTTATTTCGACAACATAGTAGATATCTAACAAAAAAAAACGATGTTGCATTAATGTTGGATTAAAAAATTATCGCGGTACTGATTTAATTAAACAGAAGATTACTGAAGATTAACAAGATGAATCTGTTGTTATTTACATGAACGAATTGTACACATTCCCTAGTGTACAGATATAGAAATAACTTTATCTGAAAGTCGTGAATGATTTAATCCGAGTTATCAGTTACTAATTACACATCAAACATAACACAAAGTGGAGTATACACGCTCGTCGCTACATTCTTGCCACAAGTGGAATGTAATGTTGTTAAGGGCCTTCCCTACGGAGAATCCGTAATTTACCGTATTTAGAGCCTTATAAACTTATAATTTGAAAGCTATAGAGTTATAATAAAAATACAACAATAATCTTCAGTATCTCAACATTCCTTTACATCAGCTTCCAAAGTAAAGCCAATTTATTAAAATTCAAGCATACATTCAGCATCTCCTTAGTACTTATTTACAAACTACTTTTATTTGAAACACATGCCAATAGATCGACAATATCATAAACTACATAATATATCAACGGGGAATCCCGTTTTAAATTTTTTAGGTCAATTTTGAACTAAGATAAGTAAAAAAAATACGGTTTTGGTGCGATCTCGGCAACGCGGCAAAATATGTATGGCCAAGGTCGTTTGCTCGGGGCCTTAACAGTAAAGTTAAGAGTTAAGGCTCCTTTTCACACGCCATGACTGATAACCATGATTGTGAAGTTCTCTACAGCATATTATAATAGACGTCGATGATGGGCAATAATTAACAACAAATATGCTACTCTACAATCTACATTTTGTCCACCACCGGCTTGAACGCGAAAAGGGAACATTATCACCGGTGGTCGTACGGGGCTTGATTTGTATTATGTATTTAGTTTTAATTTTATGTCTTCTATTTTCTTAATCTGCGCATATTGTTTTGATAATGAAAGGAATACCTACTACAGGAATATCAAATTACAGTTGGTAGCTAGAAATTATTTATTAAATAAGGTAGCGACCGGCGCAGGAGTTGTTCTCTAATTGATTCTGTAGTGCAGGTGTAGGGTGACCATTCTGACATAATAATAGCTTTTACACTGTTTATAATTATTATATATTTTAAGAACACAAAGAAAATATTTTTGTTGAATTGAAAAAGTTTAAATGTCGAAAATTCGAAGTCACCAGTCACCACAGGTCAATCTAATAATGTTTCATATTATTAACTTTAGTGTAGTTTGATTTTTATCGTTGGCATAAAAGCAAACAAGCTAGCAAGTATTTTCAAGGGTAAATTTTGTCGCAATCATGCGTCGATTGATAAATTAGTTACGGTCGTTACGGACTACGGTTGCCTTTTCTCGAATCAAGATTGATTATTGCAATAACAACGTCTTTTTTTAAAGGTTCAACGCTGTCATATTTGAGAAAGACAGAGACTTTTGATTCGAGGATTTGACACAAAAGTCCGCATGGAATAAGGCAACTGAACTTTTCTTTTCTCTACCTAAAAAATATCTATTTGTAGATTTTTTATAATGTAAGGGGGCAAACGAGCAAACGGGTCACTTGATGGAAAGCAACTACCGTCGCCCATGGACACTCGCAACATTAGAAGAGTTGAAGGTGCGTTGTCGGCCTTTATCGTATGCGTTCCCGGAAAGTCTACGATGGTCCTGAAATCTCCGTTGGTGTGGTCGCCCGCTAACGGTCCGTCCCCGGGATTCCGCGGTCCTTGTACGGGCGGGCTAACGAGCGCGCGCCCACCGCTTTATTTGGGCCTCGTTATCCCGGCTATCCCGATGACTCCTGTTCCCTTCATTTCTAATTAAAATTGTATAAGTACGATCTTGTTCTTACTATTTTTACCCGACTGCCAGGAGGGTTATGTGTTTAGCGCGTATCTTGTATGTTTGTAAAATTCTTTATTACCTTGTATGAATGTATTTTTGTACCCTATTTTTAGGGTTCAATACCTAATGGGGTTTTCTCTCTGTTTGTTCATCTGTTTACCTGACTGTACAATGTACTATCAGAGAAGTTGATTCCTATGCAGATGGCGGACCAACGTCATGTGGTCGACTTATGTCAATTCAATGTTAGCTGTGATCGGTCAACTGGGTTTGACGTAATGCGACCAAATTACTTAGGTCCGCCATCTGCATAGGAATCAATTTCCTCGATGGTACATCAAGATTCAAGAACTGCGACAGCACAATAGTTAAAATTTTAGCAAATAAGTTTTAGTTTCTTTAAAAAGTTGTGTAAGAAATAACTCCATAGCAATGGTGTGGCAACTGGCAAGGCTGCGTATGTTTACCTCGGTAGATGTTCTAAATGTTAAGATAATAAGTAAAACAAAGCGATCAATAACAGCACAGGTGCGTTATCGGGGAGATAGCGTTATCAGCGCTCGGCGCTCAGTACCATCCCGGGGCCGAGACGCGGCAGCCATGGCCAGCGTGAAGCTCGACATGGAGCAGCGGGGCAGCGCCTACGGGCAACGGGGCAGTGCCTACGGGCAACGGGACAGCGCCTACGAGCAGCAGGACAGCGCCTACGGGCAGCGGGACAGCGCCTACGGACAGCGAGACAAACGCAGCCGCAAGGAGACGGACTTCGTGTACGTGAACCAAGCGTACGACGGCAGCACAGGCAACCTCAGCAGCAGGGTCGAGCCGCCTACCACGTGAGTATCTCTACACATATTAATATTATGTGCCCACTTCCGCCAGTCTGCGGTGTTGTCAATATTGTCAAAATATCGTTCCTTGTCTTTTATACACGATCGTGATTGTTATCCAGCCACGGTTAAATTTAAATATGAAACTTGGATTACGAGAGAGCACTGTGTTTTTAAAACCACAATGTAAAGATGACTAGCTAAGTGGGCCTCGCATGTCTCTACAATAATAGCGTCAATCAGTGACAGACGGACAGGAGTGACGTATGTGGGCTACGTGCTAGTTCGGCGTGTCAGTCTGTCTCGCGGCTTTGCGGAGATTAACGGTGAACTGGCGACGTGTTGATTATGCAGACGTGTTATTTACGTCTAGGATTATTGTTACATTGATCTTTGTTATACGAAACTAATTGAGTTTGAACGTGTTCGGTAAATCAAATCGTGAAATTAAATGTTTTAACAGAAAATATTTTAATAAGAAGTGCAGTTTCACTATAACAATAATTAATGTAGTATGTACTCATGGCACATCTAGTGGAACGTTTACCACAATAAATTTTAAAATATTTTATTTGCAGCTTACACTGTCCATGTAGTTTTTCCTGTTAATCGAGCTAGTCACCCTTCACTAAATTAAAGAAACACTCATTTCACAATACTTTTGTAGGATTATTACCATTTTTTTTCTAAATGCATATCGTGCAATGCATGCTCGTTTTCGAGTTACGATTTCACAAAATCTAGTCTGTTTCATTATTTTCCAGGGTGATTCGCGAGCAGTACTGGGCGTGCTCCCGGTGGCCGGCCTTCCAGAAGATGCTGGTGATCTCCGTGGCCGTCCTGTTCGGCCTGGTCATCGGCCTGGCCATCTGGGTGGCACTGGCGCACAAGGAGAATCCCCCCATCTCGGACATCTTCCAGCGAGCACACGTCGCTCCGGACTAACGAGCACCATGTTCTACTAAGAAGAAGAGGAGAGGTGACTAAAAACGTCACCGGACTAAGGATCGGCACCGGACAGTTAGTGCTCCACCGGATGTGGGTGAAGTTGTGACAGTGATCTAGTTTAGTGTAATCGTGAGTCGTGACACGCGGATCGCAGTAAATATGACAAAATAATAAAGTCTCTCTAGTTGTAAGTTTTCTGTGAGTATTGTTGTAAATAAGTGAGAATGATGTCGTTTCGGTTGCTTTGTGAAAAATAACTTGTAATCGATTTTCTTTTGATTTGGTCGACTGACGGCCTCGGTCAGAAAATGTTGATAATATAATTTAATGAAGTATTTGACATAAGCTCCATACTTCTCTCTCTGTCATTTATACTCTCCATTAAATTAAAGTTTAGTAATCATTAACTGTCTCTGAGTGCGGCAGTATCAGCATAATAAATTGTAAAATTATTCTAATCGGGGTAGCAACTAAGATTTTGTAATACCAATTGCGTTTTAACTTGATAAGACGAGTTATAATATTTTATAGAGACTGTCCTTTGTTTATACATAACTACACTATAGTCTGCAAACAAATTTTTTGGAAAAGTTTTTTGTTAAAACTTAAATGGTTAATATTTGTTGTAATTATCCTAAAAGTAATAGAGAACGGTATTCATAATAGATAATAATATGGACAACGTCACTTTAATCAGATTGCAGATGCAGCATCTACATTCTGCATGTTTGTAATTAATTTATTTAAAAAAATCTTTAATCGCAGACGTGTGAAAAATTATAATTATTTTATTTATAAAAAAATGTTTTTACTTACATGTGATATTTATAATAAGATTTTTAACGTATACGGCATGATAAGATTAAAAATAACGTCATTTCGGCAAACTTTCGATGAATTTATTAACTACTGTTTTCAATTTTCCTTAATATTGAATATTGATAAATAATAATAATTCTACAAGTGATACTTAAAGTGATAGAAACAAATTTTTTACGGTTTGGCAATTTAAAAACAAAGTGTATGTTGGCTGATAAGATAGCGTATCGCGACTATCGGATTATGATATCCCATCAAAAACGTTTCTTGTAAAATGTTGCCGAGATGACCACATAAGGTTTACCTTGTGAAAAAGATATGAGATCTCATGTAGAACCAAGCTTCTGAATCTACATGGCCTAACTCTACTGACCCTAACTTACCAGTAAATACATATTAATATGGCTTCGCCGCGCCGTTTCGCTACCGTCGCGGAGGTGATGCAAATATTTAGTTTCTGATCTGAAGTTAGTAACGAAACAGCCGAGCCATACATATATTAATTACTGATATGTAGAATTTGTTTACGTTAGGGTCAGTAGAGTTAGGCCATGTAGATTCAGAAGCTTGGTTCTACATGAGATCTCATATCTGTTTCACAAGGTAAACCTTATGTGGTCATCTCGGCAACATTTTACAAGAAATGTTTTTGGTGGGATTTCAGTTCTTTGTAAGTACTTATTGCTCGACTTGGCGATTGACACTTGATTGCAGACAGTAACTAAAAACCTGCACGGCACGGCAGTGCACCCCGATTTAAAGGTTTTTTAGTTACTGTCTGCAGTCCCGTGTAAACTCTTATATTATAATTCATAGAATTGGTGAAAATCGCTTGGCTCATCTCGGCGGATGCCGTGCACCCAGATACATACAACCTTACTTTGACGTCTCGTTGAAGTACTATGAATTATGGTACATACAGACACTCAACCATACACTGATTCATACTGTCAGCTGGCTACTACAGATTCTAGAGAAATATAATATTAATAATATTGTCATTGTAACTTAAATCTTAAAATCATTATGTATATTGCTGACAAGAAAAGATAAAGAAAGAGATAGAGCGTATTGTACACACATGTAAGCACTACCACAGAATACATATTAGTTTAAAGCACTACATAATAAATCCTGGTATCTGGTATGATAATATAGCTATAGCCTGGCTAATAGAACCCTCACTATCATTACCGAAAGCGTCGTTTGACGACGATAGACTTAAGGTTAAGGGCTTGCTCAACACAATGTTTCTGAAGTTCCCCTTTCCACTCTCACTGGATAGATTTGAGACAACTTGATCCCTCGTAGAAGTGTCTAGAATCATAATCTGATCATATCTCGCTATCTCGACATTCTCGACTGTATCTGCCTGTAGATAAACATCGTAATATGTCTTTGACAAAATAACTATTGCAACGGGAAACTCCACGACGATTGAGGCGGTTTCTGATTATAATAATACTCCCCACACCACACCGTTTTCGGTGACGGTGGCCGATTTCATTGAAACCAGACCAGGTACGCAAGAGTAATTTTATAGTGCCCAGGTGTGTGCGCAATACACAAGAGCACTCTCTATTCCTTTTCTCTCATAACCCAGTGGAACGGAAGACCGACACGACTGGCGAGAGATCAGGCGCAGGACCGACTTTTTACATGCCCATATCCTACGCATGGATCATCATACTTGTCAGACAATCAGGTGATCAGCCTGCATTGTCATAACTCATAACCAAACTTGGAAATAACATTTTTCCAACGCGGGAATCGAACCCACGACCTCCGAGTCAAGAGCGAGTCTAGACCAGTTGGACCATAGAGGCGTTTCTGATTGTAGATATAATTATTGCAGTTTATCCTAGTCCTTAAGGACTATGTTAACATAACATTTACCTAGTTTATCAGCTGAAATTAATCACGTAAGTGGATGAAGTGGATAAAGAACTAAACTAACATAATATAAGTTTTACGAGGCTTTGAATTTTGACACTAATTTTGTTTATTATAATTTATAGTGTCTAATGAATTATTAACGGCGTTACGCGCTTTAAAAAAAGATGTAACGCTCAACTTGTTGCACGTGCACCGAAGTTGGTGCACTGAAAAAGAATTTACCACTTGGTAACAGTACATTTTTTAAAAATAAAAATGTACAATTGACTTTCTTTAACAAGGTTTCTTCCCTAGCTTCTCTGTAACATACTAAGTACATTGTAAGGTGAGTAACCTTTTTAAATAATACAGAATAAAAAAACCCCAGAAGCCTGGCTGGTCGGGACAAGATAATGCCCAATATATTTAATAGCCCACGTTATCTGCTGGGCGGCGATCGACCAGCTCACCTATTAGTGGGCTGTCCCGAGTCCCGACTCCCGGGTGATTTACGCGGCGCCCCGCAGGTGCGTGATGCTATCGCCGCCATTGTGACTTATCAAACCAGGGTACTTAGTTAAATTGGGTTCGATGGTCTCAAAAAAGTAGTGAGGAGCCAAACATGTATGGGATTTGACGTATGACGTCGCAAGCTCCATGTCGAGAGTCGAGACGCGTTAAGAAAATTCCCATACCCATACCATGATTGCCTATCGGATGCAAGTTGTCTAGTTCCTATGTTCGCTAGGTACATACTACATACAGCAAGCAGCAAGCAGTACAGGTTTTGTGTAGGGGGACAATGGAATTTAAATTAGATCATATCTCTGAACTCTATCCTATTTTTATGACTCCACTGACTTCTCAATATTACAGTATAATAATGTAGATTGTAGACTGTAAAGTTTTTTGCTTTCTAATACAATTTATAAAAATAACTTTTTAATTTTTATAAAATTAAATACCTACTATTATCTAATCTGTGGTATAGTATAATAATAATATTACTAATACTCTGTCGCTACATTTGCATTTTACTAGTCTACATTTTATTTAAAAAGATATCCAAGTCAGCAAAAAAGCTATCAGCAATGTGCAAGACAATAAATCAAGCCGCGAGCGTACACGAGAACATGACGAGGGGCCGTCCTATCAGTTAAGTGGTCGGCTACTGTCAATAAATAACATGACACGGCTACTTCATTAGGTGTTTTGTCGGACTGTTTATTGCGCACACTTAAAGGCACACGTAAATTACCGTGACTGACAACCTGATAGGAAACGGATGACGGACCACCTTTATATTGGACAAGATGGCACAGTTTGGTATGTCAAGACGAATAAAATTCTACTCTACCTATTGTGTTTGTACTCTAACTTGTGGTGTTGTCAGTAACAATAATTGTACTGGTCAAATTGAAGATTATCAAAAGGTCAAGTGCGAGATTGGACTAACCCATCGTTTGTCCACACTTGCACTAGGTACAAAACGTCCGAAAGTTGTAATATTGTATATAGTGTTTTGTGAGGGTATTCAAGATTCGCAGTCGGCTCGGATTTGAAAATGGTTATTTTTAAGAAATTGTATTAACCATTTACCATCTCAAAATAGTTGGGAGCTCGTGAACAATAAAAGCATTACAACAAACACTAATTCCAGCTTCGTTCAATCATCGAATGTCTTATTTGCCGCAATAAACTTTTTTGAATTCTCATATCGCCACTTCAGGTAATGTTGAACCTCGGCCGTAATTTTGGTCCATCAGCCGCCCACAATTACTTGTTTTTATCGCGTTGTAAGTTAACACTCCACAGTTTCCCCACATAATAACCCGTAACGAGCGGCGCGGCCAAAGCCGCCGCCGACCCTAAATGGACAGGGTTCCGTAGATAAAACGAGCCTGATTGGCCATTGTGTGGAATGCGCGTATTGCCTTATTTTAAGGTGCCTAGATAATATGAGGTACTTTAGAAGGATATCGGTAGAGACTAGAGATATTCCAGTTTAGAACGCAGAAGACTTATTGGTAAAGTTTACCAATCGGTTTTTCCGGGAATTTGGGCGTATCTAGATTCTTGATCCGTTTTCTGGGAGGAGTTTGGCCCACGTGATTTGAAGCCAGTGAAATCGTCTTAACATACTCCTATATGTTCGAGAATAACATAAGCCTTCGGCAATTTACACAAGTCGTAACCATAACACTTAATTTTTATCACTCGCACGTGAAATTCTTCAGCGAGCGAAAAAACTATACTCTCGGACGGGCCATTAAAATGAACAAACTCATTAATTACTAATCTTAAATGTAAAAACAAAATATTTCTCAATAGTGTTGAGGATTATTATAATGGTACGCGGACACTGTTATAGGCATGGTTATAGACTGTCGACAGCGGGAGGGAAGAAAATATTATGCTAAGTAAGTGATCAAAGCTGAAAGAAACTTACCCCCGGCAATTCCGCCACCAAGTCCACTTGCTGGTCGTCCTCGTCACCAAAGACGGGGCTCTGCCACCAGGTGCCGGGGTCTCCGTCCACAGCCAGCGCCGCGGGGTGCCGCCGGCTGGGGGCGCCCTCGGACCCCTCGCACACGTCGCACACCACGCCACGTCTGTGAACAGAATATGGTTGAAAGGTTTCATTGAAAATAGTCACGAGCGCGGTTGTAATCAATATCTTGAATTTTTGGACCACTGCAATAATAAATAATGCAAATTTATACAATGGCAATTTATACGAACGCTTACGCATCTTTCGGTTAGTCTTTGCTTGGAAATGTCCACGATTGGCGTCGATTGTTGGTACCTACATAAAATAGGTACCTACAGCTATGCATTCGAGGTGGCAATATTTCCGCATCCCGTGATGTCCATCATAATCTATCAAACCCTATGTTCTCCAACTCACTTTCCGGGCGTATCTCGGCAGAACTCCTCGGCGCCACGGCTGCCGCAGGTGGCGGTGGCGGCGAGCGCGGCGTGTGCGGCGACGTCCAGCGGCGGCGGCAACGCCCCCCCGCCCGCCGCCCGCGCCTCGCTCACCACCGTGCTGCTGAGGCGGTCGAACACTGCACGACCTGGGGACGAAGAAGAAACAGAGTTTATGAGAGTCCGCTCGTTAAATTTTTATCTGTCTCTGCAGTAACATCATTCATTTACAGTCAGGAAAATATCTATCTCTTCATAAAAAATCCGGAGACATTATGCTCCTTCTCTCTTGCCTGCAATGAAGTATGAACAGTTATTTCACACTTTTCAGTGTTTACGGTTACCATATGAAGCATGCGGAAATTGTATAAGGCTGAACTAATAGAGGTATCCGAGGCTATATAATTTAACGGCGGGTTTACGGCGCGTCGAGTTATCTGGCGACGCTCAACAAGTCAACACCTCTATAAAGTTGCGTGTTTATAGATTGACGCGGGGCCGGGGCTGCGCGCGCGCACGTGCGACGGCGTATTGTCGCGGACGCGTCCCGTTACCTGTTACATGTCTGCGGTTGTAATTTCATTAATTTCATGACAATATTTACATTTAACAAAGACAAACTTGATTACAGTAATTATATTATTTTGATAATAAAACGGCCGCAGTCTGAAACAAAACCTGAAACATTTAAATGATTAACCAATTTAGGAATAATTGGCGGGTACGCTTACAGGCATTTAATGATTACTTAACTTTAATAATATTGACATAATATATTATACTCCATACATTTTCTGTCAGAGTCTTAATTGAATTGAATTAAAGTACAAGTTTTAGGTAAGTGCGGCCGTTATTTGAAAGTTTCGACATAAAATCCATACAGTTGATAATATGAAATAACTACTGAATTTTCTGAGAGTAGCTGTAACTTAACACGTTAAACGCCACGGGGGACACCAGTTGACAGACAGTACACTTCCCTGCGCGCCAAAACACGATTTTCATCAATTTTACACATTCGTTATTTTTGCTCCATTTTGTAGGAAATGTATTGAAACCCAATTCCAAATAGAATATATAAATATTAACAAATAGTAGATAATTTAATACGCGAGTGCATTTAACCTTTAATCATTGGATGCACTCAGTGAGCTGGCTCGTCTGACGTCAATGTACTCGTGAGCCGTGAGTTGTATTTTGTACCACTCGGACACAGACACGGTAGAGGTACATTTTACATTTTTATTGATACTTACAATTAATTACAAATAATTAATAAATGATTCCTGTACAAGCTACATAAGCTGCTTGGAAACCAAAAGCGACATTTATTGAAGCTAGAAAACCCGATGGCATCCGCATAGAAAGAAACCACAACGAAACCAACTATCGCAGTTTATATGTTGACATTTTTAACATAATAAAATATAACATAAGATTATATTTTATTACATAAAAAAATTAAACATAATATTATTATCTTTATAAAGTTTCATTTACGTTGACTAGCTAATTACCCAGGGAATACCCATTGTTTTCACCTGTCATTCACGATTTACGATAACCGTGGTAATTTTTGAGCAATCAGTAACCAACATCTGAAGTTTATCTATCCTATATCCACTTGCACTTCTGATTATTATGACTTTAGTCAATCAGATCTTCGTCCATCTTAATTGAAATTTGAATACTAAGGGCTTGTTTCACCACTTCCTGATAAAGTACCGGACAGACTATCCACAACATTTTTGACAGATTCTCCAATCTCCATACTCTACCTTCCACTTCCTGATAAGTGCCAATCCGGCACTTATCAGGAAGTGGTGAAACAGGCCCTTAAACTCCTGTCAAAAAACCTCAGAAACCTGGCGATACCATTTCACTTTACCTCATATCTTAAGCTATCATAGACTTTGAATAAGTTTAAGTTTATACTAAATACTAGGTAACTCGATAACACCCGTTTTTACTCCGTGGCCCAATATCCCGATTCCCGCGAGATAACCAATCGCGCGTGATATTTAAAAGTATCCTATGTCCTTTTCCGAGACTCAAAGTATAATCTCCATGACTTTCATCAAAATCGTTTCAGCGATTTGGGCCGTGGGCGTGAAGAGTTAAAGACAGACAGACAAAATATACACTTTCACATTTATAATATTAATAGTATGGTATGCTAGACAGAACCATAGATTCTGCCTGCTAAACTTCTGGCCAAACATGTGCGGGTTTCCTGATATTAGATGTGTTAATAATATGCCAGTCAGATTCTGTTTGTGTGAGAAGGGAAGAGGACACGATGTCGCCTCTAACTGCAGCTGTCTGTTCGGCGTTACCAGTGTTGTGCAATGTTAAGATTGTTTCACTAAGCATTAACTTATACAAACAAAATAAAAACAAAATATACAAGGTTTTAACGTTCTTACTTCTTGCACTACTTATTATAAATTTTTGAGCTTATTCACAAAAACAAAACATCAAACTTCACGTCTCTGAATTTCTATCAATGATAATAGGTAATTGTCATTTTATCACTTACAATAATCATTACAAGTACACTGCTTTTTGGCAACAGTGTGTGTACACCCTAAGATTCCTATATTCGTCTCAAATAAATAGAATTAGCTTAAGTTTCCCGGTTCGGCCCACAGCCTGTAATAATTTGTCGACGACCAGCATGTGCGGTCGTGGCGGAATCAAAGGGACACAGTAGTATAAATTGTGCGAGTCGCGTCTGCGACTATATTTCACATAATGCAGGCAGTCAACTACGAGGATGACTAAAAGGATTGATATTGCTGCGTGAAATTTATATTTTATGGCTGAGGGCTAAGGTTTAGGTGGACCGGCCACACACGACCGCGACAGGACAAAAAAGTGTCTTCTTCTTCATAATTGGATCTCTGTTCATATGAACGAGAACATGAAGTGATTTTATGACTGGACAGTGACAGACAGACTTTTGGCAGTGTCAACAATATTTTTATTTTAGAATAATAAATTATTATGTTTTATATTTGGTTTTATATAATTCTCTGCGTGTTAAGCATACAAATATGCCTGAAATAAATTACCTTTTATTTATTTTGTTTGTATTTATTAAAATATTTGTATCACATTGTATCCAAGATAGTGTAGAGCTACACTACCTTGGGGTACAATATTATAGCTCTGTACTATACCCCACAGGTTCATAAAGTTCAGAGGCCCATGGGGACGTTTGGGAGGTTTTGGAACGCGAATGTACTTGTTATTGTGTGTGTGTGTCCATGTAACCATAGTATTTACTGTGGTATAGGTAACCAAGCGTTCCTTAAGATCTTCTCTACAAAAAAAGAGAACAGAATCGTGACTCCACATCGGGTAATCACCGTAATACTCCTTGGTAATCACTGACCATCTTCTTGTCACAGCACGCAGTAAGTGCGGGCCAATTATCAGGCCTGGTAATGGCACCGGCCTGAGGTAATGCGGGGCCATTAATCCACGTTGCCAGGCCAGGGCAATTCTCGTACCTCGAATCTTGGATCGACCGTAAATGCCTTCGATAACGCGTAGCATCAAAACATTAAATGCACATTCGGAACTGAAGAAATCATAAGAATCCAGATTTCACGCTCCTATGTACACAAGTCGGACAGCTTGACAAACGAAGATCGCAGGCACGAGAATCAGGGCCCCGGTGGCAGGCCATCAGTCAGTGGCGGCCTAGCTCAATCAGCGCAGTTAACCAGCGACCTTTGACTGATTGAGTTGGTTGGTATAAGGTTCTCATCTGGGATTCGTTGATTGAAAATTAAAGGAAGATATTATAATAATTTTACTGTGATATTATAGCTTGATGAAAGAATCTTTCGTATTTCTAGCTAATTATGCATTAAGCATAGCATTATGATTTAATTAACAAAGGATGATGATAGTAAATTTTTTTCGAATCCACTACTACCATTTTTGCCTCACTATTATTGTTCGATTAACGAGGACGGTTGTAGCTCGTTAGTACGTATAAGTGGAGTAAAAAATGACAACATCGGCCTATAACGAATCCGACGATCCAATCTCATCATATTGCGGAGATCCTCTGCCGGTGTTGCCATATTAAAATCTCATATTGCTCTACTACAGACCACTATAATTGTATGCCATGGCCCATGACCATGAAAAACGTACCTAGTAGTTAGTATGTAGTATGCAGTATGCTCCTAACTTTCGTGGGTTACCAAACATTTTTGTCAATGCTTTTTCAGTTGTCACTCTACCATAATGGGGGAACAAACAAGACATTGCGTTTTTTGCTATGTTTTGTTTATTTTAATCATTAGTGATAGGTGGCAGCCTTGGTCGAAAAATACTCTGTCATTTCAATCCAATTTGCACCAATTGAGCCACTAATTGTTGTTTGGTGCAGTGAGAGCCTTACTACTATCTTCACTTAAATATTTACTGCGTTGCCTCTATTTACATCATGCTTGATGCTCAATATTACAAAATCTTATGCGATACTAAAAACCCGCACCGTAGGAAGCCAATGGTTCTGTTCGGACTGATCGCAGGCCGGCCTTGTCACGTCGTTTTGTGTATTTTTCTGGTCAGATCGGCCTGTCATCAGTCTGGATCCTCCCAGTAAATGGGAGATATTCGGGGAGCGCCTCACGCACTGGCAACACCATCGCGACAAAAACCGCGCGGACCATATTTGGGGTCAGTAATGAGCGCGCGCCGGCTCCCACGACGCGCTTCAGTTTTTCCCGGTCCATTTTGGACTTGACTATAAATAGCGTTTGTTGAGCTTCCTAGCGGTTTGGTTATTCTCGCGCCTACCTGACGGCGCGGCGACGGACAGTAAAGTGATGCTACTTTATTTCCATAATTAGCTGTTACATAAACATTTACTGTGTTGAGCATCAGCCTGGGGTTCTGGAAGATTTAACAATTTTATTTCTTGTTTTTTTTTTATAAAATAAGGGGGAAAACGAGCAAACCGATGGAGGGCAACTACCGTCACACATGGACCCTCGCAATATTAGAAGAGCTGCGAATAGGTACGCTTTTTTCTTGAAAGTTTGCAGGTCGTACTGATCCGGAAATACTGCTGGTGACAGTTCGTTCCAGACTAGTAATATATATATATTATGGTTCCAGAGTTTTACAGTGCGCGGCAGAAAGTTGCGCGAAAAACGCACGGTGGAAGACTGCCACATATCAAGGTGGTGAGGATGGTATATTTTTCGCGTAAAACGATAGCGAAAAGTTGCAGGAGGTATGATTGAGCGGAGCGTTTGAGTTTTCTGTTGTCTTGTTATCTTTAGTTAGTGTCTTGACTGTCAATCAGTCAGATATCAGATATCAGTCAGAAAGTTCGGATGATTCTGTACTACTTAATCAGCAACAGGAAGCCTGCCTTTTCTTAATACACTGGGAAGCCTTCATCATAATGATTCATACGTCTCATAGTAACAATAGAAGCGTAGTTCGAAATTAAAAATATCATTATTATAGTCAGAAAATGTAGCTTGCCTATACTGTACTCGGCGAAACATGGCGGTAGCGGTCATTACTTCCTATTAAATAACTTGTCATTTTCTATACAAAGCCGCGATTGACAACATCTTACACTTCATTGTCAATCGTGGTTAAATATAGAAAATGACAAACTTTTGACAGGGAGTCAACGACCGCTACCGCCATGTTTCGCCGAGTACAGTATATAAGCAGTTGATACTGATGTTTAACACTCATGGTCGTGAGTGTACAGTCGGCGCTAAGTGTTTAGGTACAGTCGCAGCCACTTCCGCCCCCGAGTGTTTACGCCTTCCTCCTTATAAACATTTTGTTACATAAGTTAACTTTATGAGATATAAGACTACACTTATAACTAAAGATAATCTATACTTAAATTAACACAAAATCGTTCCATATATTTTATCAGTTATTAGTTATCTTCACGCTTATCATATAAAAATTAATCACATAATATCTTAGGTTTTCTACTTGTTTTAAATCACAAACTTAGGACTAGTGTACAGTGTACTTATAATAATTCGTACCATCAATTGACGGGAAAAAATCAATTATGAACTATACCAGCTGCACTCTATTACCTAGTACATAGTATTAAAACGTACGAGTGATGAACAGAGGGTGTAGTGCGAGTTTTATTCGATCATACGCATCGAACACGTTAACGCGAATTTGTATGGAATCAAAGCAGCGCCATCTACTGGCTAACGTGGATACCGCTTTGATCCCATACAAATTCGCGTCGTGCTCGATTCGTATGATCGAATAAAACTCGCACTACACCCTCGGATGTCCTCGCAAAACTAGGGGGAGCGACACAAAGGCGTCAGATTCGTGTGTGGTCCAGGACTGTGGCCTTCGACATGGTCCTGCGGTCCTGACCGCGGCGTGTCACGCGAAACTGCATAGCGCCGTGGTCCTTGACCCTGCCGGTGCCCCGACGTCAATACGAGAGCGCGAATCTGTCTACGTTTTGAAGGATTTGCATGTGAACAACGGAGTAAAACTTTAAGGTTTCCTAAGCAACCTTAAATACTTCGCTTTTCTTTCATAGCATAAGACTTTTAGGTTTAACCAAGTTGCTATACTTTCATAACGCCAAAATGTTCCTCAATTTTTGGCTAAATTATTTTGCTTTAATAGACCATAGCTCAAGTCTTTTAAAAGTATCATCAGGACAACAGTGAACAGACCACTCCTAACCCAGTCACGGCTGAATTGGTGACTGTAACAATTGGAGTGCGTCAGATCTATGAGGGAGGTGTGTGATGTGTCATTATAATATGAGGCTCCGCGACCGGCGCCCGCGCAGCAAGACCATTGTGAACGAGCGACAAAAAGTTCATGAATAATTTCAATTTGAGCGCATCAAATTTATTATCACAACGTTTTTGAATATTGTTACACTTCTTTACCTCTTCACGGCATCGAAAGGTAGTAGGTATTTGTACGAGCGCGCCCATCCCTAGCGCGCTGCCCCAACACTACAGCGGGACGCGCGGGGAAGCGTCCCCGGTTTCCGTCGCCGCCATTAGCACGAGCACTTGCCAGGAAGACGTGCGCGGGCGCACACGGGTCACACCGCTGACCGCCGCCATATTATTACCTTGTACAAAGTCATGTAAATTCATAATATAATTTTATTGTAATTCATCATCTTTTTATTATGTCCCGCTGACATAATTTGGCGCCCCCGGGTGGGCTCGGATCTCTCTCCTTAAAAGTCGAGTCGCCGCCGCCATTTTTTCTCTCCTCGGACTTCGCCCCCGGCCGCGTGGCTATCAACGGAGGAAGGCGCGTTTGGAGCTCAAGACCAACAACGCTTGCATGGGCAAGCAACCTGCTGCATCGCAATGCCTACAAGGAGAGTGTCGTGAGCCTGCTTTTCCTATTCTTTAACCTACTTAACCTTTTTTCCGCAGCTTGGGCACGTGGTTCCGAACCTTTCTTTGTCATGTGTGCTATGCCCTAAGCTAGGCGGTGTGCCTGCGCATCTCTGCACTTTGTACGTACTACATGCTTAGGTACGTTATGCAATAATTCATATAATTTTTTCGTGTCAGTTGTCAGTTGTCATGCATTGGGGTTTTGCATAATATTTCATGCGCATCATGCATCTTATAACGTCTGCATAGTCAGATACGTCTTTATATAATGCGCATCATCTTTTAAGTTCTTAACGTCTGAATAGTCAGATACGTCTTGCATAATGACCATCATCTTTTAACGTCTGCAGCTTACAGCCAGATACGTCTTTATATGGTCATTATTCTTCATTTAAACGAAAACATAGGGGACTTGAGTGGGTATTGTGTAGTTTACAACCACACCCTTATTTTTTTCGTACAGTCAGATACGACATACCTATATAATGACCATCATCTTTTAACGTCTGCAGCTTACAGCCAGATACGTCTTTATATGGTCATTATTCTTCATTTAAATGAAAACATAGGGGACTTGAGTGGGTATTGTGTAGTTTACAACCACACCCTTATTTTTTTCGTACAGTCAGATACGACATACCTATATAATGACCATCATCTTTTAACGTCTGCAGCTTACACAGCCAGATACGTCTTTATATGGTCATTATTCTTCATTTAAACGAAAACATAGGGGACTTGAGTGGATATTGTGTAGTTTACAACCACACCCTTATTTTTTTCACTAAGACAGTGTAGGTAGTTTGATATTCTTCCTTACATAAGATAATCTAATACTACACTTGCATTTTCATTTTGTCAGATGTTAACTGCTAGTTTAATAACATTTCACGCTGTGCACCTTCTTATTGCACGCTTTCTTACATTTCTTCGCATCACGATTTCAGTGAGAACATCATCGTGTGAGTGTTGTCGAGTCTGCTCGAGCACTCTTGCCTCTGCGTAGCCTCGGGTTACTTCCTCATCGCTGTCCGCTGGGGGACAACAGGCGTTCCAGACATCATATACGAGGGGAGTAAGCCGGTTTAATTTTATTTGGAGCTTTCAATTATTTTATTTTTTATATTTTTGTGATCATCAAATATTTCATCATGTCTTATGATAGCAAGGTGTCAGATTTAAATACACTTAAGGTTAAACGCAGTTCAATAAAAGGACAAATAACTCGATTTCAAAATTATTTATCGGATTTGCAAGATACTTCTCTTACTTCAATTCAAATTAGAGAATTACAAATTAAATTAGATAAATACTTGGTGATCTCTCAAAGTTTTGATGAGTTGCAGAATCAGATCGAGTCATTAAATTCTGAAGAACTCGCTGCAGAACTTGAGATTAGGGAGAGCGTGGAGGACAGTCTTCACCATTGTCTGGCCCTCGCACAAGAGTTAATTGAATTGCATAAACCTAAGGATGATTGCAAATCATCCCGCTCAGGGTCCTCAAACAAGCATACATGCTGCAGCAACGGTGAACTGATGGGGCTCAAATTGCCACAGATTAAAATCAATAAATTTGATGGTTCTTATTTTAAATGGCTAGAGTTCCGCGACATGTATGAATCACTTATTCATAACAGTGACAGTTTGAGGCCCATCCACAAATTTCACTACTTGTGCTCCTATTTAGAAGGTGAGGCGGCGAGGGTTATTTCTAATTTAGAAATCTCTTCGGATAATTACTTAACAGCATGGCGGCTTCTTTGTGACAGGTATAATAATAAACGCCAACTCGTTCACAATCATTTAAATTCATTGTTTAATATTGAACAGATACAACGGGAATCTGACAAGTCTTTAAGATTTTTAAGTGATAACATTACAAAGAATTTGCGAGCTCTTAAAACACTAGGCCAACCAGTAGACCAATGGGATACAGTGATTATACATTTAGCTTCTACCAAACTGGATTCAGGCACTAGTGTTAAGTGGGAGGAATACAGGAACGGATTGAAAAAGGATTTTCCCACTTTAGACGATTTTAGAGATTTTTTGAAGTCACGCGCTGATGTGTTAGAAATGTTGTATAGGTCTAAAAGAGACAAACAAGTAAACAAACCTTCATTGCATTTAGCACAAAATAAAGCTCCTCATAAACAATATTATAATGATTCTCACATGAAATCTTTTGTAATTTCAGCTGGCAGTGGTAACCAGCCGCGTCCATGCGTTGTGTGCCAGGGCAAGCATAGGATCTTCGACTGCAACGTCTTCAGGGCTCTGACCACAGACGAGAAATGGGCTCAGGCGGTAAAACTGAAGCTCTGCCTCAACTGCCTGCGGCCTGCGCATGCTGCAGCTCAATGCCGTCTGGGCGGCTGTCGCGTGTGTAAGAGGCGCCACAATACGGTATTACACAAACATAACTCAGACACTACACCCTCAGGTAATCCTGAGGCTTCTTTTTGTAGTCAAGTTACTAGTCGACAGGGTGAGGCCGAGGTCCAAGCTCCTGTCGTCATGTCCTCGTCTTCATCATGTTCTGAAACTCTTTTGTCTACTGCTGTGTTGGACATCATTAATCCTCATACTGACAAGGTTGAGAGTGTTAGGGCACTGTTGGATTGTGGAAGTCAGTCTTCTTTTATTACAGCGAGTTTGAAACATCGTCTTCAATTGGCTTCTGAACCATCGTGCACCACAAATATTCTAGGCATTGGAAATGCTTCGTTGAACATCATTCCAGAGCGCTGCTCTGCAGTCATTCAATCAAAACAGGGTACCTACTCTCGTGAAATAGAGTTCTTGGTGCTACCTCGTATTACGAATAAGCTCCCTAAGCTTCATATAGACATTTCTTCATTCAATCTGCCATCTTCTTTTATATTGGCGGATTCTTCATTCAATCAACCTTCACAGGTTGACATGCTCCTAGGAGCAGACGTCTTCTGGGAACTTCTTAATTCCGAACAAATTTCTTTGGGACCAAATTTACCTTTTCTGCGTAGCACAAGGTTAGGATGGGTCATAGCTGGTAAAGCACCATCTCTTCATTACTCAAAGGAACTTCATTGTAATTTTGCATCTGTTGATAACATTCAATCTGACTTGACACGCTTTTGGGAATATGAAGACTTCCCAACCAATCATCGTAAGGACATCGTTACAGAGAGCGAGAGTCACTTCATTGAAAATACACATCGTCTTGAGGATGGTAGGTTCTGCGTCAAGCTACCTCTCATTGATTCACCTGATTGTCTAGGTGAGTCATATCATCTCGCTAAAAAGCGCTTCTTCGGTTTGGAGAAAAGATTCAGGCAGAATCCTTCTTTGAAAGAAAAATATGTTGACTTCATTAATGAATATCGAGATCTAGGTCATCTTTCAGAGGCACCTGTACAGAAACCTGGCGTGTCTTACTTCTTACCACATCATGCTGTTCTTAAAGAAAGCAGTGAGTCCACAAAGTTGCGTGTTGTCTTTGACGCCTCTGCGCGTACATCATCCGGCTTCTCTATCAACGACCTGCAAATGGTAGGCCCTAATATTCAAGACTCACTTTTTAATATTTTGCTTAGATTTCGTCATTACAAATATGTACTGTCTGGTGATATTGAGAAACAGTATAGGCAAATCTCCTTAGCCGAATCGGACCGTAATCTTCAACTCATCTTATGGCGCGAGAGTGAAAGTCTTCCTCTCAGGTCTCTTCAACTGCACACAGTGACATATGGATTTTCTAGCGCCAGTTTTCTTGCTGCTAGATGTTTGTGGCAGCTAGGTCAGGAATCAGCTGACATCTTGAATGACCCCTCTGCGGGTCATGGCCCCCAGGGTCAATGTACTACTGCTGACGCTATCAAGGACATAATTCAGTCTGATTTCTACTGTGATGACCTTCTATGTGGTGCTGATTCGGAGGAAGATTTGCTCTTCATCAAAAATGCTGTGTGTAAGGTACTGTCTACAGGCTGCTTCAATCTTAGGAAATTTCGATCGAATTCTTCAGTTGTCATAGAATCTGAGAAAATAAAATCAGAAACTGGTAATCTTATACTCAGTCAGTCTGTGCAAACATTGGGTTTAGGCTGGAATCCCACTCTTGACATCCTTCATTTTGACATTGATGACAGGGCTCCCAGCACTGTCACAAAACGCAGCATTCTATCTGCGACATTTAAAATTTTCGATCCTTTGGGACTTCTTACACTGTATACAGTCAAACCGAAAATTCTTTTACAGAAAATCTGGGCTCTTCATTTGAACTGGGATGACCCCGTTCCTCCTGAAATTCGACGATGCTGGGAACGCTTCATAGACAGCGTTAAATATTTGAAACTTCTTCATATTCCGCGAGATATTTTTAATCAATTTGTTCCAGCGTACATAGAGCTGCACGTGTTCTGCGATGCTTCGCAAGCTGCCTACGGAACGTGCGTCTACGTTAAGTCCACGTCTGTGTCGGGCCAGGAGTCTTGTAATCTTCTTTGTGCTAAGTCACGTGTCGCACCTGTCAAGGCCACCACTATCCCACGTCTGGAGCTCTGCGCCGCCTTACTCGGTGCTCGTCTCGCTTCCACTGTCTGTACTGCGCTTCGCAAGCCTATCGCTCGTTGCGTTTTCTGGTCAGACTCCAGCGTTGTGCTGGCATGGTTAAAATCCTGTCCGTCTAGACTTAAGACTTATGTTGCTAATAGGGTGTCAGCCATACAAGAGCTTACAGGTGGCGCTGCTTGGAATTATGTGCCTACATCATTGAACCCTGCAGACCTAGCTAGCCGCGGAATTGATATACATCGCGATCAAACGGAGAACATTGCTTGGTGGCACGGCCCAAGCTTTCTTCTTGATCCAGAAGGTGAATGGCCTTCTCTTCCTAACGATAAACTTCATTTTGATTTACCTGAAACAAAACACTCTATCACTGTACTTAACACAGAGACACAATCCTCTTTGAACCCTGTAATTGATTTTGAAAGGTACTCTAATTACAAAAAATTACGTCGTATTGTTGCTTACATTCTTCGCTTCATTAACATTAAATGTAGAAAACAGACAGTCAACGGTCCACTTTCCGTTGAAGAACTAGACACTTCACTTAAAGTACTTGTTAAGCTTTCACAACAAGAATCCTTCCCCAAAGAGTTAGAATTACTTAATAAAAATAAGACCATCAGTCCAAAATCATCTCTTTCTTCTTTATCACCATTTTTGGACTCTCAGGGCATCCTGAGAGTGGGGGGGAGGATACGTAAGTCGGATTTTGACTTTTCTAAGATCCATCCGATACTTTTAAACTCAAAACACACACTCACTAAACTCTTATTTACTCACGAACACAAACGCCTCTTACATGCGGGACCGCAGCTCATGCTGTCCTCTATCCGTGAGCAGTTCTGGCCGATCGGGGGTAGGGATCTGGCACGACGCACGGTACGCGGTTGTGTCACTTGCAACAGATTTAATGCTAAAGCAATGAAAAACATAATGGGAGACTTACCGCCACAGCGGCTTATTCCCGACTTCCCATTCTCCACTGTTGCTATTGACTTTGCGGGCCCCTACTTAATCACTGACCGCAGAGGGCGTGGGTGTAAAATAACTAAATGCTATTTGTGTCTTTTCATATGTTTCCGTTACAAATGTATCCATCTTGAGTGTGTTAGCGAATTATCTAAAGATTCTTTTATACTAGCCCTGCGCCGCTTCATATCTCGTAGGGGTAAGCCTAAAGAAATTTTTGTGACAACGGCAGAAATTTTGTGGCAGCTGCAAGAGAGCTCAGCGAGTTCTTCAGCAAGCATTCTGACTCTATTGTAGGTTTTGCAGCTGATCAGGATATAAAGTTTAAATTCTCACCGGCTTACGCTCCTAACTTCAACGGCTATGCAGAGGCAGGCATAAAATCTGCCAAACATCTCTTAAAACGTTCCTTGGGCAGCACACATATGACATTTGAGGAACTCACTTCTTTGTTTGCCCAAGTGGAAGCTATCCTTAATTCTAGACCCATTTCCCCCCTCTCTTCTTGTCCTACTGACCATGCAGCGCTCACACCTGGACACTTTCTCCTCGGCAGGTCACTGACATCGCTTCCGGCTCCATCGCTAGAGGACATCAACCCCAGACGTCTGGACAGATACCAGCTGATCGAACAAACACGTCAAGTCTTCTGGAGGAGGTGGCAGGCGGAGTACGTCACTGAGCTGCAGTCCAGGTCAAAATGGAAAACCAGATGTAGAGACCTGAAGGAGGGAGATCTCGTCATTATCAAGGAAGACAACATCCCACCACTGGCCTGGAGGCTGGGACGGGTGATGAAGCTGCATCCTGGAGCTGATGGGGTGCTGCGAGTAGCGGACCTGACCACGGCGCGAGGAGTCATCCGGCGCGCTCTCAACCGGCTCTGTCTGCTGCTTGAAGACAACAAGGCTTGAAAGCAGGGCTTTCAAGGGCCCCCAGTATGTACGAGCGCGCCCATCCCTAGCGCGCTGCCCCAACACTACAGCGGGACGCGCGGGGAAGCGTCCCCGGTTTCCGTCGCCGCCATTAGCACGAGCACTTGCCAGGAAGACGTGCGCGGGCGCACACGGGTCACACCGCTGACCGCCGCCATATTATTACCTTGTACAAAGTCATGTAAATTCATAATATAATTTTATTGTAATTCATCATCTTTTTATTATGTCCCGCTGACAGTATTTATTTATTTATTTAATAGGTCATAGGTATAGGTAAAGGTATGATCTTTGCTCTCAACCCTATAGTAGTATAGTATTTTAGACGTGATAATAAATTATTGTCGTGCCATTCTCAAAAAGTTCGCTAGCTCAATTTAGCACCCCGGAAGTGTTACAGAACTTTATATAATTTAATGTCAAATTTTGTATGAAATTTTACGACATGCCTCGTGATTTACCATAATATAATACAAACTTATTGGTGCAGTACCTGCAGGCTGCAAGCGCTAATGTCTACGGTTTTGCACGATAATGTATCCGGAGATTAGGTGCAAATGGTCATAATACATCACGAGTAGTATGTAACGAGGTGGTAAATAGCAGTCGTTTACCACGTGACGTCACTCGCTCCGGCCTGGATCATTACCGCCTAGGATGCCTGATTACCACTTAGCACTTGCAGCTTAGCCTTAATGTGTTGTCCATTATAGCAACTTATGGCCGGGATAGCAAAATGAGAAAATATCTCATCTCTTTTGGATCTCATCCAAAACTTTTGAGTTCGGCCTCAGTCCTTAATCACCAAAAGCAAGACCTTCGAATTCCAAAATTGACAAAGCAAAGTCCATCAGAAAAAAGTAATATTTTCAGTGTGTGCCACACGATGAAGGTGAAGGCCTAAGGTAAATCACAGGGCCTCTCCCGCCGCCCAGGGCGTCGGCGCCACCCCGACAGGGTACACGGGGCGCAAGATGGATGCCCTCTATTGTGGGCCTCGCCAGATAAAGGTCCCGTAGATTACGGACAAAAGCGGCGCAGGAATTTTAAATATTTGTGATTGCCGCAACGTTATTTATAGGTGAACATTAGGAGATGTTTTTAATGTTACAAAAAACGAGATAAAGTTCAACATTGGTATCGCTTTGAACTTTAAGTTCTCTACTTTCCCCTGTTATTTGAGGAACAATCGAAGCAAATTCCGCGATATTGGTTCCACTCGAGCTGTCAAGTCACAATGGCCCCGCCCACGGCCGCGGAGTAGCCTGACAATAAAGCAGTTGGCTGACACTGTAACGCGCGTAAATCTGCCCCCAGCAGTCATTTAATACCACGGTGTTTTATGAAATACTCCTATATCACGGCTGACAGAACGTGTCCGGCCAGTGGTCCAACTGCAAATCCCGTAGAGACTGAGATTTATTTCATAAAGTCAATGCGAGTATTAAGTTATGCCAGAAAAATAATATTCATTACTGAATTCCGTACATAGAACTTTCTCCTGAAGTCGCTTTAAAACATTGTGCTTCGAATTTTCCTCAACTGCCAATGACAGGCTATATATTTTATCATTTTTGGATTGAACTTATTATTTGCAACTTTATGAAAGTTCGCTTTTACGTTACCTACTACTAATTAATGCGCACCATTATTGGCTGTGACATTATAGATCTGCGTGTCGGCGAATAACCAGAGAGGTAAACCACGAGACATCACGGTGTGGTTGTAAACTTGTAACTTACGTTTTTAATGGCGTTTATGTAAGATTCGTTCAGAGTTATTTTGCCCCTGAGTTTCTATGGAACTAAACCATATTTCGTTACGACATAGAGGTCTGCAAGAGTGGACTGTAAGAAGTAAGAGGTACGAGGTAACACGGGACTGGACAGCGACACTTCATTTCGCCTTTGTGGCCGCCGACAATGGCCCGGGGCCATTAAATCACAGTTTACGGCCCCCGGCCCCGCCATTGTTCTCACACAATTTGTTGTTACTGACTTCTTGTATCTGTCGCTCCATATTTTATTAAACATGGGAGTGCTTTTTAAGTAGCGTATTATAATGACTTCGAATTATCTATGACAAAAGCGATGAGGCTTTTATTGTACAATCGTAAAAGTGGGAATGTTCAATTCGAAGTTTCTTATAGTCTTATATTCTGGGAAATAGAATTAGATCTTCAGGTATTTGTACCTACCAACAAGCGCCTCTAACATAATAATTAGTACCTATACTATAAACTTAAAACAAAGAACACACGTGATGAAATCAATTAAAATCACAATTTTGATTGATTTCATGATTTATTGCGTTCGCGTTCCATAGTAGCAAAAGCAGAAAGGATAATAAAAATATAAATTACGTATTACGTAACAGTCATAGCTTTGAAGAAACAATATGATTGCTCTGAATTCTATAAGAATAATTTGACTACACCACAGAAAAAACTAAGTTTTGTGAATTAGGAGAGTCTCTATAAAATTGCTGACTATCCGAAGATTAAACCTGGAATTGATTTAACATCTAGAGAACACAATGAACCATAAAGAGATCTGAATTGAGAGATTCAGGTCCGTAAGATGTTTCAAAGATTTGCGGCCAAACACTGACACATCTAAATCTTGCGGTTGCATTCTTAGATTATAGTCTGGTGTAATTGAATCGTGCGCAAGCGCATCGACAGATATCCCCGCTAACAGCTATTGCATCGGGCTCATAAATTAGAGGATCACGTTTTACATATTAAGACTTTATAGGCTTTCTCTAGGAAGGTTCAAGGCGAGAAGTAAGGTGAATCTACCTACTACTTGACTACTTGTATTGCGTTAATCTAGTACGCCACTGTTAAGCCTTTTTGTTTTTCGTTAAAATAATATTAGTATGGGTGATATACTTAAGTAACTAACTTAATTGTTGGTTTATGGTTTTGAAACTACTCGATCTCATTTTTTAGGGTTCCGTACCCAAAGGGTAAAAACGGGACCGTATATACCGAACGCGACGTGTATCTCAGATTACTGAGACTTCGATGTCTGTCCGTCTGTCCGTCCGTTCGTCCGTCTGTCTGTCCAGGCTGTATCTCAAGAACCACTATAGCTACACTTCTGAAATTTTCACAGATTGTTTATATTTGTTGCCGCTATAACAACAAATACTAAAAACAAAATAAAATTAATATTTAAGGGGGGCCCCCATACAACAAACGTGATTTTTTTTGGCCTTTTTTGCTCGATATCAATAATGGCAACAGGTAGACACTTGATATTTTCGCAAAAGCCTTAATTATATTATGTTTACTTCAATAATTAATAATAATATTAAAATAAAATAAACATTTAAGGTAGGCTCCCATAAAAAAAACACAGTTTTTGGTCTATTTTTGCTCTATAATGGGAGGTACGGAACCCTTCGTGCGCGAGTCCGACTCGCACTTGGCCGATTATTTAAATCTCAGCGCGCAAAGAGTACCAGTAAATATTGTTATTAGTTTGCATCAAATAGAATTCGAAAATGTAACGGGTCTTCATATTATTCTCAAAACTTTTTAGCGCGCACAAAGTCGAGGGTAACATCCAGTAAATTGATGCTACGTCGGAAATCCTGGACCCTGGTTCGTCATCGGAATAGATCTTTATTTAGTTTTATATTCTGATTTCTGATACTACTTTGATGATATTTGAATGTGGTTATGTTGCAGGCCACGTGTTCCAGTGCGGGCTGAGGGGCTTATTCACACCGCGTCTCCCGGCTCTGATGTACCGGCGACGAGTGATTAGATGCTGCACTCTACAGCTGCAGACAGCTGTTAGAAAGCGTCATTTACACTATCAAGCCCGATTTAATAATCCGCTCTCATAAACTTTACCCAATACCAATCTTAGCTGACATGCCCTTAGCTTTTTAGTAATGAGTTTGATTTGAAATCCAAGAACAATCTTGAGCATAATCTCAGTAGAAAGCGCGGTTTATACACATGGCCCTAAAAGCCCCCGATTCCAACTTATGTTTGGTTTTTGCACTACCGTGTAGTTTGCCAAACTGCCAAGCTGCTCGCCTAGTGTGAGTAGTGACTACCCATACTAGGCTAGCTTGGCAAGCGAGAAGAATATAATATATAATATAATATAATAAATATATAATATACGGGTAACAGCCGCGCCTGCGCGGCGCGGCTGTTACCCGTATGTTATATTAAGGCGACGAATTTCACGGCATGGCCTACCACACAAGGAGGCATTGTGTATGAGGCTCGAATTGGCCTGCGGAACCCCAGGCCCCAGACCCCCGACACATTGTGCCGCGTATGGGGCTCGTTACCGCCGCCATATACGGCGCCGGCGCTACCACCACTAATTGGACAATGTGGAGATATCCCCAAAAGTGTTACGGGAATGTCGTCGGTATTGCCGCTCTCCAAGTAGCATGACTCATGTCTTGTTAAATTATTTTCCGACTCTATGACACTAAAAGAATCAAGAGAACTTTTCAGGACATTAGCGTCGTGTTAATTTAAAACGTCTGAACTGAACTCGTCGATAAATATATAAAATTATGCTTTCTTTTAACGATAATGTGTCTGGTCGCGTAGTTAAATTAACCGGGGTTCATTTATAACGGATATTAAAAAGTCGTAAAGAACTGTCCCAGGCACTTGAGCCGCCCTGAGAACGACGACAGACGCGCAGGCGCAGACAACGCTCTATTCAACGACTACCAAATGTAAAAACCACACGAAGGGCATTCATTTGATCGAATGTAAAAAGAAAAAAATGTGAGTGAGTGCGCGCTGAAAGCTATTAATGTTTGGACGTGGGGGTAAGTGATCGACGGTAGATTTTATAAAATTGAGTTCACATGTCGCCTCAGATCTACAAGTCAATACCATACTATGAGCGTGTCATTTGTCCTACACTGCTTTTTAACACATTCTTTGCGTTTCAATATTACCTTCCTATCAGCAGATGTTGTGTCTGACGAGCAGCGAGCTGTAGCATGTAGATAAGAAACTTAGATTTACAATATGCTGCCTTCTTTTCTTCACCCTTCCATAGGTTTTCTATAAGTGTCCACCCTAGTGGATCCTTACTCGCCGAGCTCGCCTAGCGTGTTCTAATCTAGCTTGTAACCGCACATTACCGTGCAGCGTCGCCCCGGGCTGCCGGCTGGCTCATTACATCGCCGACATCAGCCCCGGGCCGGCTATACCTGACGTGATAATCAACTCGTCACCCGCAGACAAATTAGATGCTCATAGCTCACTGCCGGACTGTCAGAGCGGTCATAACAGAATAATGATGTTAGAGTATAGATGTTCCGATCGCTTATTTCCATAAAGTTTAAAACAGCAAAAAAATAAAATAATATTATTGTTATTCTGTGGTCAGCCAAATGTTTCTAAAGACTTTGAAATTTAATTTATAATTTATACTTAAAATTATACATGTATTTTCTAATTAATAGGTGTAAGAAATGCTCTTTTATTTTGCTTCGCCTTCATGAGTAAGACAAGAAGTCTTGATCGTCACTTCGCTGCCCTAGTGCTTGAATGACCAATCGACCAGTGAGTAAATTTTACAGGAGACGTTTTTTTTTAATTACATATGGATATTATTAGAAGTTTATTAAGCTTTTGCTGAGTTAGAAAAATTTAGTATTTCTTTATATGTATAGAAATAGTAATTGAAAATAATAACTATAGGACTCATTATATTTCATATAATTATTGGAGATTGGCCTAAATTCTTCCGACAGAATTATGTATATGGAGATTGTCGAGGAAGAAGAAGGACCGAGCGCGGGATTTTTTTGACAACCTTATGTCAATTGAAGAATTGTCACTTGTACTTGCCGCCTTTTTTACCCTACATTCTCTCTCTGTCAAAAAGTTAGCTAGAACTTTCCATGTAACTTGTAAGTTAAAATTGTTAATAACAATAAAGATGTTGGAATTTCATCAAAGTTGTCCTCATTGAAGCACAAAACCAAAATTCAGCATCTCTGCGGTTCGCCAGTCGCCTCCATCTCAAATTCTCAACCTCATCACAAGGACGGAGCCATTATCGTCCCCAACATGGTCCTTCGAGCCGGATGAAAATTTTGTGAAGATGGGTCAGCGGCTGGTTAATTATGTAAAATGAAACTTCTCAGAGATGTCTAATGTTAGCAGAATGTAAGGTATAAAAGTTTAGCCCATAAGGTAATTACTCTTCAATTTATTTTATGTTATTAGTTATTACCTTAATAATTATACTTTTGGCAGCTTTTAATTACATAATGGTTAATTTGCTACATTGTTAATCTTTGTTTTTGTGCCTAGGACACTTTAAGTGTACTAAGTAATGTTCTAACTGTATTCAAGTAAGTTTTGTAAAACTTTCATAGTTTAAGAACATATTAACTAAGTTGTTAGGTTTATTAACTAAGTTGTTAGGTTTATCAAGTTGTCAATACAAAAGTAATTACTATTGTAAGTTGTACTTGTTGAAATAGTAATGTTTAAAACTTTTGTGAACTTAGTTTTGCTTAGTATTACAGTTAAAGGTATAACCAACTTTGTTATAGATTATACTTTATTCTTTAAGTCTTTGGCTAACTAGTTAACTGTATCAATTCCAGGTTGATCACGCTCGACTGCCAGGATGGCCAGAGATGAGGAGATAAAGGAATTGGTCAAAAAGAGAGGGAGTTATAAAGGACAATTGACTAATTTCATAAATTATTACTTGGAATTGGGTAAGAAACAAACTTTGCTTAGTACAGACGCCAAGGAGTTGCAATTACGTATAGGTAAATTAGAATCTTTATATGATAAATATGATGAGGTACAATTACAATTAGAATGTTTAGTCGATGACGTTCAAGCTCAGTATACAGTAAGAGCAGAGTTCGAGTCTCAGTATTATCAAGCTCTAGCAAGTGCTCAGGATATTTTAAGTCATTATAATAAAGACACAGCTGACGCTGATGTCAGTTACAAGAGTGTCGGTGCTAGTGCTCGTCATCAACTCGTTAAGCTCCCCACTATTCAGTTACCAAAATTTAATGGAACATATGATCGTTGGCTTGAATTTCGTGACACATTCACTAGCCTCATTCATTCAAATAATGACATCGATGAAATAAATAAGTTTCATTATCTTCGGGCTTCCCTCGAGGGATCTGCATCTGTAGTCATTCAGTCTATTGATTTTTCTGCTAGTAATTATTCAGTTGCTTGGAAGTTATTATGTGAAAGATATGATAACAAACATTTGCTAATTCAAAATCATATTTCAGCTTTGTTTAATATTGATAATATAACTAAAGAGTCATCAAATGTATTAAAGCGACTAATTGACCTGTTAAATAAAAATATTCGGGCCTTGGAGTCCTTAGGTGAACCTGTAAAGCAGTGGGATACTTTGCTGATATTCATTGTCACTCAAAAATTAGATAATAAAACTTATAGAGAGTGGGAAGAGTATAAGGGTCGCATTGACAAGGAGGTCATAGTAACATTTGACATGTTTATTAATTTTATTCGCAACAGAGCTGACTTAATTGAAACATTAGAATTATCACGTAATAATCATTCCACCACTAGTAGGCAAGGTTCTAAATTTAAATCTATGGTGTCAGTACAAAATAATACCCATTCAGAGTCAGTGAATAAAGTATGTTGTCCTAACTGTAAAGGTGATCACAGTTTATCAAACTGTTCTAATTTTCTAGGCTTGAGTAATGAAGCTCGTTTAAAATTGTTAGCTGGTTATAAAATCTGCTACAATTGTTTTCATCCAGGCCATTTTGCAAACCGTTGCAAAAAGCAAGGTTGTAAATTTTGTAAGCGTCGGCACAATACACTTGTGCATTTAGATGACTTTAAAGGTGGTAACACTCACAATGAAAGAGGTCAGGTACCTGTTAGTGTTTCATCATCATCAGCGGCGCAACCACCCACTATATCAAGTGGCTCAAATAATAATAATATGACATTGTCTGTTAAGATTTCTCCTTCATGTGATGTTAAGCAACGTGATGATGTATTATTGTCAACCGCATTATTAAAATTATTTGATGCCAATAATCGTGAACATATTGTTCGCGCGGTATTAGATAGCGGTAGCACATCATGTTTAATTACACAGAGGCTTTCTCAGAAGTTAAATTTAAAGACATGTCAAATTAATAAAAACATTCTTGGAGTTAATAATGTGTCATCTCACATAAGTAAGATGTGTCGGGTTAGCATGAAATCTATGGATAACAGTTTTGCATCTGACATTAATTGTTTCATCTTACCATCAATTACTAGTTGTTTGCCAAATTATGAAGTTGACATTAGGTATCTTAAAATACCCTCGGATATTTGTTTAGCTGATCCTTTATTTTATAAGCCAGGTGAAGTTGATATTTTACTAGGCGCTGACATCTTTTGGGATTTAATGGGATCAAGGAATTTAAAATTAGGTGATAAAAAGCCTGTCCTTTTTGAAACCAAATTAGGTTGGGTCATTTCAGGACCTATAATATCCAAAAGTCATTTTGTTTTTTTTGGCAACGACGTTAAGTGTAATTTTACAAATATATCTGACACTCATGCGGAGACTGATAAGAGTGAATTTGATTTAAGTAGATTTTGGCAATTAGACGAAGTCAACTTGCAGTCTTCACAATATTCTCCGGAAGAGAAGTTATGCGAGGAACATTTTGTTAAGAACACATTGCGTTTGGATGATGGACGTTTCTGTGTTCGCATTCCTTTAAAGCAAAATTCAGATATTTTAGGAAAATCGATGCAGCGGGCTACACAATGCCTAATTAGTTTAGAGCGTCGATTAAATAATAATCCTAATTTAAAGAAAATGTATTATGATTTTATGTCAGAATATCAATTACTTTCTCATATGTCTGAATGTCAGCACCCTGAAGTTAATAAAGCATATTTTATACCTCACCATGGGGTTTTAAGAGAAGGTAGCACTACAACAAAGTTAAGGGTAGTGTTTAATGCCAGTTCCCCTACATCATCAGGTATTTCTTTTAATGAAATTCAAATGATCGGACCGACCATTCAGGATGACTTAATGTCTATTTTACTCCGGTTTAGGCAACATAAGTACATCTTATCAGCTGATGTAGAGAAGATGTACCGCCAGCTGGTTGTTCATCCAGATGATAGGTATTTGCAGCAAATACTCTGGCGAGACGATCCATCAGAGTCAATAAAGGTTTTTCAGCTCAACACCGTTACTTATGGCACCGCCAGTGCCCCTTTCCTTGCAACTCGATGTTTGAAGCAAATTGGTATTGATTGTAGTGATCCTAAAGTTTCAGAGATAATCATACATGATTTTTATGTCGATGATTTGCTTACAGGAAGCGATAATTTTGATGACGCTGCAAATATTCGGCTGAAAGTGACAAAGGAGCTTGCGTCAGCTGGTATGACTCTGCGAAAATGGAAGTCTAATGACCCTCGATTAGTGCCTCCCAGTTCTTGCACATCACTTGATTTAAGCCTCGGGTCTCATGAACCTAGTAAGCTATTAGGTCTCGGTTGGAATGCTGATGATGATGAAATTTACTTTCCCACAAAATTGGATTTTCCGAATGGTAATACCAAGCGAGATTTGTTGTCAGTTGTCGCACAAATTTTTGACCCTTTAGGTCTGTTAGCACCTGCTGTGATAGTCATGAAAATGTTATTACAGAGTCTGTGGTTGCAAAAACTTTCATGGGATGAGCCTCTTAGTGCAGACATTCTGAAACACTGGAAAACTATTTTAAAGGAACTTCCATTATTAAATGAAATCAAAGTGCCTCGTATGGTTGTTTGTGAGTCGTATAAAAGGTTTGAATTACATGTTTTTTCTGACGCTTCGGAGCGCGCGTATGGTGCGTGCGTTTATGTCCGTACTGTCAATAATAACAATGACGTTATGATTCGTTTGTTAGCAGCCAAGAGTCGAGTTGCTCCAATCAAACCAACGACGATTCCGAGGTTGGAATTATGTGGAGCTCTTACTGGAGCTCGTCTTTATGAGAAGGTATGTAGTTCGATTCGGTGTAAGGTAAATAGCACTTATTTTTGGACTGATTCCACCATAGTGTTGAGTTGGTTGCAAATTTTACCTTCCAAGCTTCAACCTTTTGTGCGGAATCGCGTGGCTGAAATTTTAGAAAGAACCGGAAATTGTCGATGGTTCCACGTTCCGACAAAGGAGAACCCAGGAGATCTGATCTCTCGTGGCTTAGATATAAATTCCCTCCGGTTTTCTGAGTTATGGTGGATCGGTCCAGACTATTTGAAACAGGAACCGAAAATTCTGCCTTCTCAACCTAAATATATAATAAAAAATGACTTACCGGAAACTAAACCTGATCTATCATTGTGTGTTGTTCTAGATAGTAATATTAATGAAGGTTTAATTGATTTTAGTCGTTTTTCAAATTATACTCGTCTATTGCGTTCTATCGCTTATGTTTTAAGATTTATTAATCGTTGCAAAGGGCAAGTAAGTCTATCGAACTTCTTAAGTAATGAAGAATTGAAAACTTCGTTACAATTAATAATTAAGACGTGTCAAAGGGAGTCTTTTCCTGAGTATAGACTACTTTTACTTAAAAAGGATTTACCTAAAAAGAGTCCATTAATTAAATTTAACGTTTATTTAGATAATGATAACATAATGCGAGTTGGGGGCCGTCTTAATAATTCTGATTTTTCATATGATAAAAAACACCCTATTCTACTACAGTCCACTCATATCTTTACTAGGTTGTTGTTTGAATCAGAACATAAAAGACTACTTCATGCAGGTCCACAACTACTGCTCGCTACTATTAGAGAAAGTTATTGGCCTATAGGAGGTCGCAATTTGGCGAAAGCTTGCTATCATAAGTGCGTGCGATGCTGCCGTATGAAAGGTGAGGTTGCTACTCCTATTATGGGCAATCTCCCGCGAGATCGCATTACAAGCGGTTTTCCCTTTGAGAATGTAGGTCTTGATTACGCAGGTCCTATAATGTCTGCCAGTCGTCAAGGTCGTGGATGCAGGCTAGTGAAGGTGTACATAGCGATTTTCGTATGTTTCGCTACAAAAGCTATCCACCTGGAGTTAGTGGGGGACTTAACAAGTAAATGTTTTTTATTAGCACTGAATAGGTTTATATCGCGAAGAGGAAAGCCTCTCAATATTTATTCAGATAACGGGAAGTCGTTTGTCGGTGCTTTTAACGATATTTCAAAATTTTTAAAATCTAATTGCAATTCATTGGGTGAGAGTCTGGCAAACGAAGGAGTTTCGTTCCATTTCATTCCACCGTATTCTCCTCATTTCGGCGGTCTCTGGGAGGCGGGCGTGAAGTCAACCAAATTTCACTTGTTAAGAGTATTGGGTAATTGTCATTTAACTTACGAGCAATTGTATAGCCTGCTAACACAGATTGAAGCCATATTAAACTCAAGGCCGCTGACCCCCCTATCATCGGACCCATCAGACTGCACACCTTTGACGCCGGGACATTTT
The DNA here is from genome assembly GCA_905404155.3 of Plebejus argus. Classification (NCBI taxonomy): domain Eukaryota; kingdom Metazoa; phylum Arthropoda; class Insecta; order Lepidoptera; family Lycaenidae; genus Plebejus; species Plebejus argus. Next base: position 24,573,632 of record FR989927.1, read on the forward strand.
TTAATTGGACGGCCTTTAACTAGTTTGCCGCAGACAGAAGTTGAGAATAAAGACCATCTGTCACGGTTTCACCAGATTCAGCAGCTCCGTCAACACTTCTGGGCGAGATGGAGCAAAGAGTATGTGTCTGAGCTCCAAACTAGATCAAAATGGCGTCTTAACTATAAGGAACTTAAACTCGACACTCTGGTCGTTGTTAAGGATGATAATTTACCACCGCTTAAGTGGCGTTTGGGCCGAATCGTCGCAATATTCCCTGGACCAGACGGCGTTGCTCGAGTGGCCGACATTCGCACCTCTGCTGGAGTCATCCGTCGAGCCTTTAGCAAGATTTGTCCACTGCCCAACTATTAAGGGTTGAAAATTAAATTTTCAACGCCCGGGGGTATGTCGAGGAAGAAGAAGGACCGAGCGCGGGATTTTTTTGACAACCTTATGTCAATTGAAGAATTGTCACTTGTACTTGCCGCCTTTTTTACCCTACATTCTCTCTCTGTCAAAAAGTTAGCTAGAACTTTCCATGTAACTTGTAAGTTAAAATTGTTAATAACAATAAAGATGTTGGAATTTCATCAAAGTTGTCCTCATTGAAGCACAAAACCAAAATTCAGCATCTCTGCGGTTCGCCAGTCGCCTCCATCTCAAATTCTCAACCTCATCACAAGGACGGAGCCATCATCGTCCCCAACAGAGATTGAGCACAACGACATGGAGATAGTTCTCGAAAATAAAGTGCCAGTTTAGTGCTTGTTTGCCCAAAATACCACCATGTTCGCTATACAGTATGCTTAATTTTTAAAAGTTTTTATTTAACTTGCTCTGTATGAATGTAAGTATGTATGTTCGGGTGGAATTTTGGAATTCAATTTTGGAGTAGATATAATTATTTAACCGATTGAGCTGAAATTTTTCATACAAGTTTAGTTTGGTTGAGAATGCACGATATGGTATATGACATATTATCACTCTAAATCCAATATGGCTGACCATCCAAGATGGCGAAATATTTATTTTCTATGCAGTCCTACAATATGGATATTAAATGAAAGGGATTTTTGAGAGTATGTTACTCTAAAACGAATGTAATGTCATTCTACATCCAATATGGCGGCTCATCCATAATAGGAGAATATATTTTATTTTTAATGCACTTCTGCAATATGGGTATCAAATGAAAGGTCTCATTGAGAGTAACACGAAAACGAATGTAATGGCATTCTACATCCAATATGGCGGCTCATCCAAGATACGGAAATAGTTATTTTTAATACACTTCTGCAATATGGGTATCAGATGAAAGGGCTCATTAAGAGTAACTCAGAAACGAATGTAATGTCATTCTATATCCAATATGGCGGCTCATCCAAGTTAGGGGAATAGTTATTTTAAAGCACTTCTGTAATATGGGTATCAAATCAAAGAGTTCATTGCTACGAATAATAAAAACTAAGGAAAAGTAACTCCGTCAAAAAACATGTTCTACAATACTTGTCAAAACTGTGTGTGATGATTTTGAAGTACATATTGGAGTTTATTATTGATATTTGAGTACCCAGAAATTTACGGCCGTTTTCAATAACTTTTATATTTATATTTATGTAATTACTAAAAATTATTAGTTAAAACCGTAAAAAAATATTTCAAAATTAAAAATATTTTTTAATGTTTTTATAACGAGTAGATACACGAGTTTTTTTTATTAAATTCAATAGAGAAATTTTGGCATTGTCTGGCCTAAACAAAGCAACAAATGTTACAACAAAATGAATGAGCACAGAGCAGGCAGTCGTTGTCTTTACAACCAGATGTTGATTTTGGTTCTCCGTTAGCATATTGTGTTCTATGATGTAGACTGTGGTTGTATTAAAACTAGTAGGTAAATGATTTGCAGCATTTTTATTCAGTGTGCATCTCATGAAAATCGGTTCAGTGGTTTGGCCGTTAAGAGGTAACAGACAGACAGACAGACACACTTTCGCATTCATAACATGTATTAGTATGGATAGCTGTTATTTTTATAAGAAAAGATAAAGCACAAACGATAGTTAAGACAACGGCAAAAGCAAAGAAAAATAATACCACGATGAAACTAGACGAAACTTTTTTTGTACATCAATGAGTTTGAGGTTTATTTAAAAAAAATTGACTACGATTCGTTCATTCAACCGCTGATAAATAGCGAACTGGGAACTTCAGAAACCGGGCATAAAACCTTTTCCTAAATGTAACGAATATTGTTCTGAAAACCGCATCAGAATCGGTTCAGTCATACGAGGGATAATTGCGGACAAACACACATCATACATACATACACACATACATAGAGGTCAACCAGAGAACCTACTTTTTTAAGTCGATTTAAAATAGTAGGAACGAATCATGGCTTAGATGTGACAAGATAATAAATTATTTATTAACTACTAGCTGTCCCGGCAAACGTTGTTTTGCCATATAAAATATTTCCAATTTCGCCCATATTATTTTACTGAAGTGACTGAATAATGTATGGCACCATGGCAACGTCTATCGCTATCCCGTCGCATAAAATAATATGCATTCTGTCAATTCTATTACAAATGACATAATGTTACATTAAAATAGTTTATACAGCATATTGTCCACAGCGCTAAAGTTAGAGTAGAAATAAGAATTTTTAAATTTTATAATTTTTCGCGCTTTTTTATATAATATTTTAAGACTAAAATCAGCCCAATCCGTTCAGTCGTTTTCGAGTTTTAGCGCGACTAACACATTTGAAAATCCATTTTTATATATAAGATATAGACTAATATTTATAATCATCCTGTATTTACCCTCAAGTAACTTCGAACACTAAAACACAATTGAAACAAAAGAATATATCAATAAAATGTCAACGTACCTTCCCAAATCAACTTCGCTTAGTTTATAATCCATTTTTTTCGTTGTTACAGACATTTTGAAGCAGATAAAGTATTAAATTCTTTAAATTGGTCCTACTTAACACTGCTTACTTTAAAATGAAGCAAATAATAAACAAGCAAAATGGCGCCGCGACTCGCGTGAAGTGCGCGTGACCTTCGAAATGCTTGACCGTGATTGGTCGGTCGATGGAGATGGGGCACACAAGACCGGAGATGAATATTTGGATGCGTTCATTTGAGCAAAATATCGAGTTAGACTATACAAGCACTTAAAACAGTTTTTATATGGGAGATGGGATATTTCATTTTTGCTAAAAAAGCAAGTTATATGCAAGCAAAATAAAAAATAGTTATATTGTAAAGTGCGTAATCAAGTTTACTATTAGTTTGAAATAAAAAGTCTATTTTGGTAAAATTGGTCGATTGGCCATTCAAGCACTAGGGCGGCGACTTATCACTGTTTTATGACAGCCCATAAACACGATTAACACTGCGCCGTCTCCTGTCGTGTGACACATCCAATTACTGGAATTAATCGATTCTGATCCAAATAACAGGCTAGAGCCAGCAGACTACGAAAGGCTAGAGCCAGCTATAACAAGACATAGCTAAACCTTACAGCATGCGCTTAGGGCCTATTACAGCATGCATCTAGGGCACGTCTAGATAACAACATGCAAGGGTTGAGCAACAGCTGATTGGCGTCGATCGTTATCCCGGCACAAAGAAACTTGTCAGTTGCGACACCGGCCGAGTGTCGACTGTCGAGTACCGACCACCTACAGGCGGGAGCCGTCTTAATTACTGGCAATTTGCAAAACAGGTGTCCGCTAAAAACTTGTAAGAATTAATCAGTAATATACCTTCAATTAATTTCCGTACGGCCGCACTGAGAGACATTAACAAATGATTACTTATCTATACTTTGATGAAGAATGTGACAGAAAACCCGTACATTTTCTGCTTTTTATGTCAAAATCTTCAGAGCTCAGTTTTAAGTAAAGTACCTAATCATTAAATATCTATAAGTGCAGCAGTTAGAGTTTACTATTAATGGGCTGGAAATAGACTGACTAATGAATCGAGTAAAAGAGTTTATGATCCTGCGACGGTAAAGCTGAATCACTTACTTGGAGTTAAACACGACGCTTCCCCAATAAAAACTCCCTCCTACTCGGTGTAGTCGGCCTAAGCGGTTGTTAAGGCATCGTAAACCGTCGTAATCCGCGGCTAAGTCGTAATAAACGGTTGTCAATGGAATAATAACGTTAATAGCACCGCGGTAAAAACACGAACCGCTACGGGCTGACAGGCGAACACACACGACGCACCTGGATATTAAAGTACAGAAAAGTTTTATAATGATGTTGTGACCGAGGGCCCTAACTTCAATCTGTAATGGCAAGCACGCCATCGCCACGCCCTCGATATTTAAGGCTATCAGAACCCTTAAAGACCTATGTAATGTATTACTTCTTTCGAATAATTTTTTAAAATTACTATAAGTATTCTTAGATTTGGTGAAGAACGATTAGTCTGCTTAGCAAAAACTATATACTTTTAAGTTCTTTATTGCATAAGCTGAAAGATAGAGTATACCTTTTTTTCAGCTTATGCAATAAAGTTAAAGTTTAGCGACAGTAATTAGATATTTTGTAAAGGAATCGGTAATGAATATTTGATTCTACTTTGAGACGACCCAAAAGTCTGCTACACTCTTGACTCTACTCTACAGGCTTGTATCCTGCACCTTGCTCCTGCGAGAAACTTCATAACATTTCTAAAGCTATAGAAAGCCTGTCGATCGATAGTAAAGATGGTAACGCACATGCGAGCCGTTAGGTGTACAGTTACAACCTGTCGGACCGCCGTTAACATCGGCGATAATTGCCTAAACAATTACACGTATTTGATGGGAAAACTATCGATACCGGTTGACAAATTGATTTAAATTCTATGGTAATGAGTTAGGGTTTAATTTTAATGGTTCCTGGTATGGAATGCGGGTAGTGTTGGCTTTACACTCGCGCCCCGTGAAACTGGAAGGGCTGCAATTGGAGCTGGTGTGGACTTTCGAGGCCTCCGGGCGCTTGCACTTCATTGGCAATTGGCAGTATCGTGATTAGTGACTTGTTTACTTGCGTAATTTTTCATCTTAGTCCTCATTTAAAAGGATTTGCTAAAATATGTAATCAACGCACATTTTATCCATGAAGCTTGGTTATGCTCCTGGTCCACATCCAAAATATGATCAGATTTAGAACACATAATACCACAAGTGTACTTCACTTAATCTGATCCAATCTAAAGATTACCTTTAGATTTAATCGGATATCAAGTCTTAAATGGAATTAAGTCCGCTGTAGTGGCGTATTTTATGACGGGTACCGCGGACAGTAGAAAGCCCGACATGTGTATTGTGGTCGTAAACATGCCCAATCGCTGTCGGATTCGACGGCCCCGAGTTATGTCTCTGTGACTCACTGCTATCTCACTAATAATGTCATGAGCCTACTGATGTTGGAATTATTATGTAAACATGCTATTAGGCTACGTTTTAAACCGTATGATTGCCCAAGTATGTAGCATGAATCATCAGATTAAGATTTTAAACAGTTTGGAAACTGAGAGGATAATAATTAATCAGCAATGGGCAGGGCAACAAACCGTTGATCATTTTTGCCAAGAAACACTCAGGAATGCAATTTTGCGCTCTCTTTATACTCGTAGGTCTTCCTCTGGACAGTGGCATAATGTCTTGTCTACAGTCTAGTGGTGTGACAGCGGAGTGGTGAGTGGCGAGTGGCGACCACACGCGGCGCTCGTCGGCCCTCGAAGGGCGCGACCGTGTTTACTGAACAAGCATCGTCCGGTATCGACACCGCGACCGCCGCATTATGTAGGCGACAGCGGAAGTTAAGGGCCTCGGTAAGGCAGGGCAATATATCACAGGCTGCAGCCTGCATTCAATTTCTTTCGTACTTCACAGTTCACACATTTAAATATCTAAGAAGGTAAAATCTTATTATCAGCTATTACTACTTGAGACGGAGCGGAAATCCCGCGATGCTCAAACCCACTTTTACCTCGTTTAGAGGCGATCTTACCTTTTCCGTAACAAAACCTGATCGCTACCTCCTGTCCCTCGTCCACGGCACCTGTTGCGGTATGCCGAGAGTAACCAGATCGTGTGTGTACTCCACCCGCCCGCCGGACCGTGCATATTGCACATACAACCGTGAACACTGAGCCGTCTAGGAGGGTAAACTAAAGCTGGGGGCGTTACACTTATACTTTGTGCCCTTTTAGACTAGCTCTTAGAATATTAAATACGTAAAATTAACCGCTTTAGAGGCGGAATTTTAAAAAATCTAATTTGGAATTTTTACCAGTTAACATCTTGGATAATGTCATCTTGGTTGATGGGATTGCGGCAGCTTTCTTTACTGATTTAAGACGGAACAACTAACGAGCCATAAGGTCTATGGAATTGTAGCTACCATACAAAAGATTGATTTTGATCTAGTATTTTTGTTTAAAAGCTAACGCGTGACCTAAGCTAAAAATCGTTATCATTAGATATCCAAATGTCTTAACACTTCTTTCATTTAAATTCACCGTAATAATAAATTGATCTACAATAAGCTGTAAGGAGGGCTACAACAAAGTCAAATGAAATCACAGCCCAGGAAGGTCGTTATTCGATATTCTAATGATCCCCCTGCGGCCTGGAGTCGGTGCAGCGTGCAGGGTCCAATTAGCGGGGGAGTGGGGACCGGTTCCCGAGGAGGCCGGCCATTATCGACAGATTTGTCGGCACTAAACAACTATGCTCGCCGCTTTATGCTCATGCTCGTTTTTGGGACCTTTTTTGACCTCAGGTTTTTTTGGTAGCGACAATTTGGTGGTTTATAGCGTTTGATTTGTATGAACTTTACAAATTCCAATCCAATATTTTAATGAATCCATTACCGGGTATCCGAAGGATATTATGTTTAGTAGAAAGTTGTTTTAATAACTAGACGTTGTAGCGCTGGAGTCCATCATGAACTTGCCAAAGTTTAACATAAATGAAAACTATGGGATCTAAATCTGTCCCACCTCTATAAAGGTCATCAAAATCCTGACCAAATGAATCACGTTACGAGTGTTGAACTGTCGGCGGGACAAACTGGTCCCGGGAGGAAGAATGGCGGCGACGCCGACCGCGGTATGTCCCGAATATTTTAATTAGCGCTTTTTAAAATAATTGTCCCCGATATCCGAAAAACTCAACTGTGACTTACCAACAATGTTAATTAAATGCCACAAGAGTTATCTCATTCATTAGTTCTAAATAATGAACTCGAAAAAAGGTCCCGGACGCTTTTCAGCGAAGCGTGGTTGGGGACTATCAGGACCAGAATAAATACAAAACCAGTGGTTTTACAAGCGTGACTCTTCTGGTATCGCAAATATGCATCGGCGGTAATCACTTACCAACAGTTATATCTGCTCATTTCGTGGTATATCTAAATTAATACAATATTTTATTTGCGTTCAATTTGGAAGCGCTTCGGAAAGGGCAATTTAGAGTAAGTTTTATCGTTGTCATAAATCTCGTGAAGTGTTCTTTAATATGTCGGATCTGAGTAATCTAGCTAATGTAGGAACAACATTGTTGCCCGGATAGCCAAAGTACACACTAGCTTCTGTGATTATCCAGACTCGCTGTCGCATTTTAATGGCCAGAAACAAATCTACTAAAGGTCCAAAACGACGCACAAGTGGAACGAACTGTCACCAGCAGTATTTCCGGACCTATATGACCTGCAAACCTTCAAGAAAAGAGCGTATTCCCTCTTAAAAGGCCGGCAACGCACCTGCAGCTCTTCGGATGTTGCGAGTGTCCATGGGCGACGGTAGTTGCTTACCATCAGGTGACCCGTTTGCTCGTTTGCCCCCTTATTTAATAAAAAAAAAAAACAAGTCGAGCAATTTATAGATATTGACCCAAAACCAAGACCCAATTATTGTGAAAATCATTAAATCACCTCAGGTTGATTTTCACAATAATTGCGACTAGTTGGCTGAAGGAAGGACTGCAGAGTTAAGGCCGTAGCGCTAATTACGTCCTTTTTGAAATATGAGGACAGCTTTATTTAACGTTAGTGAATACAGTGGATACCCAGCTTTATATCCGAATGAATCAGAACGCTAGGCGCCGCTCCGGCAGCGAAAAATAGACGAGACACTTCGTGGCGAGATCTGCGACTACACGAGATACACTTGTGCGTACACTCCTCTCAGTGCTCACAGTTGTTGAGTTTATGAGAGTGGATACGACAGAGGCTCCTTGGATTTATGAGAACTGATTTCTGAATATTGATAGATTGAAGAGTGAATGATGAAGAGTGAACAAAGATGACAATTCAGATTTAAGTTAACTTTGTTTTCCGAACTCTACTTTCAACGACCAATATAATGGTATCGAACTAGACGTGTCAGCAGCAGAGTTTCTGTCAGCCCCCTGACCCACTTCCCAGCCGATGAGCCGACAATACCGTCTCGGCCGACACCCGCATGGCGCCCGCTATTTTTACATTTCTACGTGAGAGTAATGACTTTGTCGTCATCTTTTATACACGTCATCAGGAACCGCTGTATATCTGTTTCTCAATAATCTGCTCAAGCCAAGTAGCTAATGCCCAGTTTTTGGGAGTTTTTGACTGTAGGTAAGCCAATCAAAAGCGCAAATGAAGAGTCAAACTTCAGTGAAAAGAACCTCAAAAACGCGAATTTAGAGAACTATTTTACAGAAATAGCAGCAACCGTAACGACAAAACTAATTTTGAACGGGACAATTGTTTGAATATTAAAAACTGATCCTCGTATGACTGACAAAAAGCAACCATGAGCTGCCGAACACGAATCTAATATCTGAAGACGCCAAAACTAATAATGTAATGATTACTTTAATCAATCACCCCAGGAACAAGCTCGTTAGCGCGGCGCGTGACGGCACGGCGCGCGGCGCGACCACTTAGCACAGCGCAGGCGCTTCTCACCACGGCTCTCTTATCCTGCATCTCCCACAGTGTTACTTACATACTCATTACCATGTGAGTAACAAGTCTGATACAGAGACATAGGGGAAATCGGCCATTTCACTACGTCTAACTGACATCAAAATCAAACCCCTAAAATGATACGACCTCCCCACTCTATAGTATTATGAACACGTAACGCATAAAATATAGAGCAAGCTTTAGCCCTGGAAATGAAAACAAAAACTGCCACCAAGTACTGACGAGGGTCCCATACAAGCCGATTCATAGCGACTTCCGCCCAATAAGTCTTGTTGTAATGAAAGCAATAATAATCCCACAATACCGCATAATAGCTGTACATGGCTGCTCTTAAGCCTATTGAAAAAACAAGAGAATGGGAAGTGAATAGCCGTGTACACTGTACATTAAATTCAACATCGTCACTGAAAATACCATAGTACGGACATTAATGTAATCCCTTCAGTTTAGGATTTTGATCCTTCTAAATCTAATACTCTCTACAGTTTGAAGCTCTACCTAGCGCTCTTTAAGTGGGCTCTTTTGTCAGAAAATAATATCAGAGATGGATTAACGAATTATGATTAAACAGATTTGTATGGAGATATAGAGTCCTGGGAAAAGACAAGGGATAGTTTTTGTCCCGGAAACATCGGTCAATATACAGTATCAATGATTTTCGCCAACACGTGACCGAGCTACTCTCCTGGGCCTATAGCCGAAACTTTTTCATTATCGCTTCGTTATAGAATCGCCGATCAAAATGTATGGAATTGACATAAGACGAGTCGAACGTCAACGTCATATTAACGAACGCTTATGTCAATTCCATACATTTTCATCGGCGATTCTATAATTTAACGAAGCGAAAACGAAAACATTTTGGCTCACCCCCCTGAAGCTGTAGATATGCTGTCGAACAATCGTGAAATATATTTCCCGCCGAGGTAAGCGACCGGTGACTCACAGGAGCTCCTCAGCCACTGAAGCCGGCGTCTAGCACGCACGCTATTTACAACCCTGTTTAAAATTAAATAGGGTTTAAAATAGCGTAGCGCGCTGATCGTCACCGGCTAAATCTGTCGCGAACCCTACGGCTCTACTACTATTTATTCTGTACCCCCCCTCCCTCTCCCTCGCTGTTTGCTTCCATTCAGCAAAAGTGAAACTATAACACAATATTAATTTAGTCCACTGTACCACGGAAAGTAATCAAAATTTTAGAATTAAGTAGAAGTAACGAACTGCAGTTACAGACACAAAAAATATACAGACGAACATAATATAACCTCCTCCTTTTTGGAAGTCGGTTAAAAAATTGAGGTGTTAATGTCCCTCAGGAAATTAAAATAATCATTCTAAATCAGAGTGTACCCATGGAAGCGACAGATAATTTATTTTATGGAACTTGAAAACTTACATGAGACATTAAGAAATGAATGAAGATTTACTGTGGCAAAAATTATGTATAAACAATGGACCGAATATCCTCTGGCGCACTCGTCATGTCGGTGTCCGTTACCGTCTCACCGGTAACAGCTGGGAGTTGGGACAGCAGACAGCTGGGTGCTGGGACAGCTGACAGCTGGGTGATGAGCTGACGACACGGAGACGTAAAGCAGATCCGGCTGCTGCATACAGCAACGGGCTCGTTATTTTATTATGTGTTTATTATATTATCAAATCTGTGAAAATTGTAACCAACATTCATGAATAAATAGTTGCATCGCGTCGGTGTAAAACAGAATAAATGAACAGATGAATAGAATAAGCCTAGGGCACCGTTTCCTTCTATGGGTGTGAAACCATTTAAGAAACTGACAGCAGCCAAAGAATTTAAAACGATCCTCAAAATTGGAAGTCCGTGTATATCAAAACACTTAACCTATTCAAAGTTTACTCAAAAGTGTGAAAAAAGCTTAAAATCACCTGCTGGAACGTGCTTAATTGTGTTAAACAATGCCCTTCCGGGAACCTACCTGTCCCTACCCTGGACTCTACCTGCCGAAGCCGGCCCTCGTGCTCCATACACATTTCATTTACCTCTAAGTTTGTAGCAGAATGACTCTTAAGCCGTTTGAATAAAGCTCCTGTCAGAGCCACATAGTTCAGTATATCGTACGTGTGAAACTAAATGACTTGACCAAACCTTTGTCCTCTATCAAACGATTGTTGCGCAGGCGCCGATTGATTTTTTTCTCACTATTATAATTCAAATATCGTTAATATCATCCTGACATGTATCGGCGCCTTTAAATTAAATTTATGTTATACAACCATTAAAACAGTTTCTTGTAGTATTTTTCAACAATAGGTAATGTAATAATAACAAATCATTTAGCCAGAGGCGGTCAGGGCTCTGAGCCACTCTGTTGAATTGTAAAGTCTCCCGCATGCAAATTTTTTTCAGCCGCGGGTGAGCCCTAATTTGCTGAGACTGAAACTTTGAGCAACATATCTTTACATAATATCGATATCCCAGGAATGTCGATATAAATTCCCATGTTTACGAGTGTGGTGAGCGACAAACAAAATAATAATCGATACCGATCTGATACAAATTCCTCGGCGCGGGCGCAGGGCACCTGTTCCCGCCAAACCGGCTCCGCCGCGACTGTACCGGGCCGGGCGAGTGGACGCGACTGTACATGTGATAACACTGTTGCACTTGCTTGTCAGCATCCTGAGATCTTACTGCGAGAACGACAAGTCTTATACCACTGTCAGTAGCTACATATTTCATGACTGAAATAATAAAAAGCTTTACCACGACTTTCTGTAGCACGACAGCATGACAGCAGTCTTGCTGTGTGACAGCAACGCAACCGTAACGAACTGCTATAAAATTTACTTTGATAAGATTATTGTAAGAGGTAGTACTTTACCACGGTCCATCATTCGCAGTCCGTGACTAATATATTTCAAGACAGCTGGGTATACGTAGATCCGGATCTTAAATTACTCCTAAACTACCGTAACAGTAGCCCTGCCACGGTCCACGACTAGACCTTCGAGGCAGCAACTATATTGGACCAAGATGTATGATATAATATTACGTAATCAGTGCACGTTCTACGATACTTAAGACTCCGGCAGCTGGCTCCGTTGCCGGCGCCTCTCACGTGAAGATAACCTATCGGGCGCATCAGCTCACTCCGGCGGCGCCCGCTCCCACTTAACTCACGAGTAACGACGTATGGGAACCGTTAAACGATCACCGAGTACTAGAGGTAGTGGTCAGCGTTGATTGGACGTTCCTTTTACAGCTACGATTTTTTCAAACGAATACTTATTACTGGTGTATTGACACAAGCCAATAATGATAATATTATGGTGCAGATATGAGCTCAGTAGGTGGTAGATTATAGGCATGTACACAGTGAAATTATTGTGCTATTATTCTGAATTAATACTCAACAAGCAGATAAAATGATAGAGTTCTCTCTATAATCTTATCTGTTTCTTTAGTATTGGGTTCCTGCGAGTATACTGGTAACTGCCGAGCGGCTTTTAGTTTGCAAGTTAGAGCTACAAGTTTTATCCTAAGCACCTTCTAAGTTCTAACCCTGTGCGGTTCGGCGGACACAAACCGCTAATCATAGACTATTGTGGCAGTTTCCTATCTATCCTAACCCTATCCATACTAATAATCTTCTTATATATATAAAAATGGATTTTCAAATGTGTTAGTCGCGCTAAAACTCGAAAATGGCTGAACTGATTGGGCTGATTTTAGTCTTAAATTATTCGTAGAAGTTCAGGGAAGGTTTTAAAGTGACACAAAGTTCAACAGAATAGCTAGGAAGTCCAGGGAAGGTTTTAAAGTGACACGAAGTTCACCGGGACAGCTAGTTTTAGATACAAAATTGTGTCAATTACGAGTACCTCTTCACTCCCAAACCGCTGAACCGATTTTGCTGATATGGGGACACTTTGAATCCGGGAAAAGGACTAATGTAACTTTTTGTCCCGGAAAAATGTACGCTTCTCGGCTCTCGCGCAATAAATTGACTATTTTTGAACTTTGCTGCGTTAAATGTGTCTAATATTTATCCAAACATATCACTGACAATCCAGGAATAAGATGTAAAAGCTCAGTGACCAGAAGCCATTACATGTAACCGGATATACCCGGGGTTCCGGGAACGTCCCGGTGTAATCCCGATTCCCGGGGTACCAGGAACTGTCCCAGTAAACGATATGTTTGTACGTGCGATGGCAGACAGCGTAAACTGTTGAGATTCAGAGCATAGTTTCCGATATTTACAGGAGACTTGATTTATGAAAGTTCGGAAATGCGAATAGCACGAATATAGTAGTACCAATACAATGGCTGAAATGAATTGGTAGTAATTAATACGTGATTGGCAAAATTTATCGGAAAATATAACAGCAAAATAGTCATAAAAAGAGTAGTTAGTAGAATATTTAATATAGAGTATGGACTACCGGAAACCTAGGTTTTACTTATTTAGATGGCTCTGCAAAAAGCATAAGGTCGAATTGAGAAACATGCTCTCTTTTTAGAAGTCTGTTAATTTTAAAGAAGAATTATCGGTTAAGTAAGTCTGTAACAGCTATCTAACTACTAATTAGTATAGGTAATAAACATCATCTTATTAGAACACCTAATAAGGGTTGACTTTCAAAAATGTGTAGGTATATTTCAACGTCTCAATCTATTAGGTATCTTGCACAAATTCCTATTCCCAACGATCAAACCATACAAGCAGACATCGTTTTATGGTAAGCAATAATTCAATCACCTTAATAATTGTTCTATAGGACTTAGGACTTCTTACGCTCAAAGAATCTCTAGTACTTTTTGACTAAGTAATTCATAATATTGTGGCTTTAGATGAAAGACTTACCAGGTTTCTGGTGGCGGTTCCTCTTGCCCCGGCCGGCGGCTGCCGCCACCAGCAGCAGCGTCAGCAACCTCTGCAGCCACATCCTACACCATCACACACCACACACCAGTCACCACACAACACCACCACCCACTACCCACTACCGACTACCACTCATCCCCTCGTCGGAACCGATTATAACTAAAATCAAAATTACTCCAAGCTCTTTAAATTGAGAAATTATAATAATTTATTTATTACTAAAACAAGATTATTCCAAGCTCTTTACACAGAAAATGTAATAATTGTTAAAAGTTTTACAATAAACACACGAAAGATCGCGTAACAAATATTGCAATTAAAAGCACGGCCGTCTCGCGCGACGATTCAAAGGCAACTGAAACTTGACGTAAAGAACAGCGGGAAGCTTTTGAGCTTTGAAAAAGTTTGCTGTGTATTCAATTTTTGGCCTCATTTGTTAAATTTTTAAAGCCAATAATTAATAGGTAACGACCAAACATTTGCGAAAAAATAATAATATAAAAGCACGAATGTAAAACGAGCTTCGCAAAATTTCAAAAAGCTGTGTTTGGTTTGATCTTTGAATTCATTTTCGTGAGCTTAGTGGAAGCTCAGTGAGTCAGGCACTGAGCTTACATTTAAGTACTGTAGTTAAAAAGTAGATGGCGCCGCGCTGGTACAAATTTGAAAATAAAAAATATATTATTTAATTTAACGCGAGCGGGTTAAATTAAATAATATATTTTTAATAGTAATAATCAGTTGAACTAACAGTAATAATGCAGTTCGCTTTAAATTATTATATACCAGCAGTGCCTGATTTATTAAAGTGATACCTTTCTGTTTTCTGTCAGCTAATTGCTATTATGTTAGTCGTAGGTGCTTCGTAATATTATTTTTAACTACAAATAATTCCAACGCCCAATTGCGATGTGTGCGAGAAGCCCGAAGACCTGTATCATGTGTTGCTGGAGTGTGCTCGGACTGCAGAGCTAAGATCAAGGCTCTTGAAGAGATTGAATAAGAAGAGGCTTTGGTTGCCTGCACAATGGACGGATCAATAGTGTACTTTCGGAGCCGTTGTCCCCAGAGACAATAAAATTGTGTAGTTATTTGGATCTGTCCCTTGTGTAGGGGACACTGTGTTCACCTATGAGGCTGACATTAACACTGAGTGTTAAAAGCCTCTGTAAAATAAAAAGATTAAAAAATAATAATTCAAATACCAGAATGGAACAGGAACGAGGGCAGGAGAATAAGAAGTCAATAATACGAACAATAAGCCAAAAATGTTTAATGTCATATTGTTAAATTTACATTGCGCTCATCGTAACACCAAAAACTGGACACCCACGACACGCGTGAACCACGCCACTAAACGAGTAAAAATTCACCTAAAAAATCTTCACTAAAATTAGGTTTACCGTTTACATCATATTTATATTATATACTTCGGATAGATTGTTCAAACATGCGTCTCTATACATCCGCGTCCGGGCGCGAAACATTTTCATCTGTCGCGACTCACGCAGACGAGCGTCGTTTGCGACGCGAACATGCAGATTAAACCGATTCAAGCGACATCCAAGTAAATAAATCGCGGGAACACATTATGAAAACCGAAAATGTTTCTGCGCCCGCGACGCGGGCGGCGGAGGGCGCGCGGCCGGCTCCGGGCAGAAGGAAGGTCAACAGTCAACACGAGTACTGCCTCCCCGGCCCGCTTATACGTAGTTAAACCCTTAGACGTAATTTTAATTTAACATTACCTCCTGCGGTCACCTACGCTAGCTAAATCTGAAGTCGTTCTACGCCAGAACGAAGTGAAGTTCAGTACAAAATATACCTAAAGTGAGTATTGTCGAGTCGGTTTTGGGCCCGGGGAGGCGCGACGTCGCCGCTACACGCTACTCTACCGACGAACGTATACATAGCTTTACAGGAGTACACTAGGCGACAGTACTGGGCCCCTGGGCTCTACGCCGAACCCGGCTGCGATGGTGGAGCATAGCGCGACGCAGGTCAGAACGCTATGTAGCGCTCGCGACAAACGAACTCGACTCTTTCACGAAATTGCATCTCCATCGCAGTCGGGAAGGCGCCAGGGGTGTTAGGGAGCTATCACTCGTATATCTTACATCTACATTACAATCGAATAGAACAAAAAGTACAAGACTATTCGACGTCAACACTCGGGGAGCCGCCCGAACACGCGTGAGGCCATACGTCAGCCTCCGCCGCGGTGCTACAGTACACTCGGCGCGCGCGCTGCCCACTGCCCGAGCTCCTCGGACGCTCTCTGAGGCACGCTAGAGCTGATTATGTACTCCAAATCCAGGAAGCTAATCATATCATTTAAGCGACATATGGCGCCTCTTTTGCGACGCAGACTCCGGGAGCGACACGAGGAGACCGCAATGAGTTCGCACCGCGCGCACCTCACATTAATTATTATATTATTTAGTTTTATTTTACTATAGTAAAAGTATATATAAAAGCGCTGTCAATATTATAGTAATTATTATCATAGATTAAGGAATGCCGTCGCTCGCCTAATCTCGGCGTCGCCTATTGAGTTCCGGTGAAAACTTTCGATCCGTCGGTCGCGCCGGCGCCGGTCGCCGCGACCGCCACGTGTGGCGCGTCCGCCGGCGACCGGCGACCGGTGACCGACGCGCCATGATACTAAAAATATATCAAAATATCTATCGGGGGGCCGCAGCCCGCGCTATCGGTCACGGTAACACTTTAATTAAAATATCATTTGTCAACAGATATGTAAAGATTTCAATTTGTGTCGTACTCGATATACAGACGAACCGATGATATTTATACCTATGTATACAACACGAAGGTTTAAGATTCATATAATATAATATTTTCAATGTTCCCAAAGATATGTGACGCGTCGTCCGCCATCGAACACACGGTCCAACACACGCGCACACCGCACACCGCACACAGCACCTGCGGACACCCGGCTGCAGGCACTGTAGATATGAACACGATATTATGGCCGGTGTACTTCTCAGTTCCTGACTCCTGTGCTCCTACTTCCGGGATATATAAACTCTAATAAGGAATTTGGTGGAGGACACGTGACTCCTGTGATTTGATCGAGAATACGATGCACCGTTGGTCGTTAACGTCGATGTTACATTAATAATTGTAGCAGTAAACGAGCACACTTTGAATACATTTTACAGAAAGGGATATTTGTAGGTAGTGTGTGTGTATATGTGTGTCAGTGTGTGCGTAGCGGAGAGACGCTGGGAGCGGTAGGGGGCCGGTACGGCGCCCCCGCCCTGCGGGCCCGACCGGGCCGCCTCAGACGAACCACTCGTCCTTGTGCGGGGCGCCGCTCAGCGCTGCGCCCGCGCCCGCAGGCGGCCCGGGCGCGCCGCCCTGTACCCGCGCGGGCCCGCAGGGTGCGCCCAGTTTCCCGGCAGGCGCGTGCCGCCCGCCGCGCCGGCCGCGGCCTTGTCCGCGCCGGCGCCGTTACTCGCCATCTGTTGCACTGCAAACAGAAACACGCACACTCAGCACCGTCGTCGCTCACTTCGGACAGAACGGCTGGGTGATAATAATGATGTGTCTAGTGACATCATTTAAAAGCAGATTCATATTATCTGCTATCCGTCCAAAATATGGAACTGGAAATTGCTGATAGACAGCAGATATTGTGACCCACAAACGGCTGTTGCATTGGTGTCGCAACTCGCAAGATACGTAATCATCCTACGGATAACGGGTTAGTACGAGTATGAGGAAACTCACGGTGGAGGTGCGTGCGGCGACTCGGCGCGCGGCCGCGGCAGTAGCAGCAGACCAGCGCGGCCGCCAGCAGCAGCACGCCTGCCGCGCCGCCCGCCACCGCCGCCACCCATGCGCCGCTGCCGCCGCCCACGCCGCTCTCTGTGGACACAAATATAATATTAAAACGTTGGAATATTAGCAAACACACAATATGTAACGTGTAAGCCAAATGTTTGACTGTCATACTTACGGCCACGGACAGCAATGGTCAACAGATGTGACACCACCGCTAAACTGAATTGAAAGTACATCGATTCTCTGCACAATACATATCGCTATAGAAAGGTTCACCACGTAACGGCTCACTGCCAAGCACCAAGCCCTCTATACAATAAGGCAGGCAACTATAGAATGAACAGCGCGATATCGTGGTGTCAGGTGTGTAAACTTTATTATAAAAGATTAATTTTTTTCTCACTTTTTTGGTAAATAAAGTGGGCTACGTGCGAGTTTCTTATGCCGGTTCTTCTCGCTGGGTTAGTTCCCGAACCAGTGGTAGGCACCATGTAGACTTTCAGAAATATTTGCAAAAATTTATATTCAGAAAAAATTTTGAGTTGTTTTTTTTTTTAGTAACTGAGTACATTATAGTGGTATCAACCTGGGCAGAGCGCGGCGGTGTCCTCGTCGGAGCCGTCGGCGCAGTGGTCGACGCCGTCGCACGTGAGGTCGGCGCTCACGCAGAACTCGCGCTGCTTGCACCGGAACTCCTTACATCCGTGCTCTGGAAAGTACACGTACAGCGCTATAGTCTATGAGAATAACGGGCTTCAAGCTAGGTCCCTTTTAATCCTGAGTTAAAAACGTATTATTGCATTTCCTTCTCTTTCTTACACAGAACATTAAGTTCATATCATCATCACATCAAAGCGCCTAAGTAAGATATATTGGAAATCTCACACATTATCCTATAGTAGTATAGTAGGTAATAGGTACGTTATATGTATCATAGTGGATTTTTAAGGAAAAACATAAAAAATCTGTAGAGTCAGTTTAGTTCATCTACATCGCATATTGAGCTATGAGCAGACACTCTGTAATTAAACACTAATGAAACACAATTTTCGTGCACTTTTTCCACTATATTTAACTCTGTAATTACTTTGTGACGTATAAAACTTTTAATAAAGTTCGTTGCACAGAACCAGTATTGGAACTGGCCGAGCTGCTGTTTCGGGTAATGAAAGAGCACCGGACGTGCCTCACAGACCCCGTAGTCGGTGGTCACGGGGTATTAACGCCCCGGGCCGCTATAAAGCCTTCAATGTGATTATTTTCTTCTTTCTACCCACAAATAGAACTTTGGCTGTTTTTGTTTGCGTTAACTACGTTTTAATGCCTCTAACTAAATATTGTTGAGGTATGGCTTGAAACGCGCAGTCAGATTGCAGTTCAGTTGCAGTTGGCGTGCAGTCGTGTGAACTTGAACTGCAATTTGCGGTTGGATTGCAGTTGAAATGCGGTCCGTTTGTATAGACCCTAACTGCCGCACTCAGGAACAAATATTTATCCATACATTATTTGTCAAACTCTTCATCAAATTGGAGTTTAAGTGCGCCGTCACAGTTACCGCCGGCCGTCGTCATAGCCGTCGCAAAGATATTATGTACGGTTCCTTCGGGATTTCCATATTATGCTGAAGCACGCACGATGTCGCGGGAACGTACTATAATAATAACTCCCACACCGGTGACGGTGGCAGGTTTCATTAAAACTAGGCCAGTTACGCATTAGTAATTTTATAGTGCCCAAGTATGTGCGCAGAACACATGAGCACTCTCTATTCCTTTACTCTCATAACCCAGTGGGTCAGAAGACCGACACGACTGGCGAGAGATCAGGCGCAGGACCGACTTGTTACATGCCCATCCGACGCATGGATCATCTTATACGTCAGTATAATATTATAAGTCTATGGATCATCTTACATGGAACAGTATGTTAGTGACTTTACATAATATAATATTATTATGGTAGCCTCAGTTATTCGTGTGGTTATTCGCATATTATGCTACTATTATTGTTATAGTTCCCCTGCAGATTACACTACATCCACTTAAATACTCAAATCCATTATGATAAAACGTAATCGTGTAATAAACGAAAGTGGTTATCGTTAATACGGCGATTACATCGACAATTAGACACGGTGTTGCCACTCGAAAAATATTTGCCAGATATTTGCCGGCTAATACGCAAATAAAGATCCGCTTTTGAATTTCTTTGTAATTGGATTGCTTCAATAGCAACTTGCCATTAAGACGCACTTAATCTAATCATCCCTTTATTTATGGAAATGCCACATGAAATATGCCGTATGGCTAATAAGTTTCTAATATTTTGTCGAACTACTTTTCAAACGTATCAGACCAAAACAAAGTATTGTAAAGTAGGATTTATGATCTGGATCTTTTTATTAAAAGAGAATGACGACCGCACCAATTAGTGAGATTTAATATTTACTTAAATTTATTATTTTTCATTTAAATAAAATGAAGTAATCATTGAAGTGCGCCTCGTAGTTGCATTGTATAACATTATAATTTATTCTACTCCTGTGGCGCGGGCGTAGCCGCTGCGCGTCGTAGCGAGCGCGTAGCCGTAGCCGGGCCACACCACGCCGCGTAGACTATCTACACTCTACTGTATATCTACAGCAGGGGTGTCAAACTCAAATTTCAAGAGGGCCATAATATAATAGATTTAGAATGTGTAGGCGGGCCAAGTTCAAATAAAAAAAAATAAAACATACTGAATTATTATAACATCTTTATTACAGTCTGCGTTAGCTGCTCGGACGAAAGCCGTCTTCACGCGCGCGAGAGAGAGAAAACATTAAAAATTAACAGTCTCGCTCGTCTAGGCACGCGCTACTCTTTAATGGCTTATACCTAAATAAAGCGTGCGCATTTTTTAACTTCCGTAGAGGCATCGAAGGTAGTCTAAAATCACTAAAAACAAGATTCTTCTTTCTGTGATATATTGTGATCGCGGGCCGTATTGATATGGCTCGAGGGCCGGATGCGGCCCGCGGGCCGTAACTTTGACATGACTGATCTACAGCTACTATTTACTGGATGTTGTGATAGCCGCACAATATTTTCCACGCATTTCTGGATTAATTGAGTTAGTTATCTGACGTGTCTGATTGATGGACTTGCATTTTCCATGACGTGACGACGTGACGCGGCGGCGACTGACTAAGTTTAGCCCGGCTGCACATTGTACGACATATTTTCTGATCAGAAACAGTTGAACGTCCGCGCTGTCTCTTACATGTTGTACTGAGCCGAGTGAGCTCGAACTCGCCGGAAGGATATTTCGGATAATGTGCGGGGTGGCAATCCGGCGGAATTCAAATGTTTCTGATCAGAATTCGGACAATGTGCGGCCGGGTTTAATGTACTGTATTTAGTATTTGCTAATACTTCTACGTAATTTCGACCGTTATAATATTATGACGGTAATAATGGTACTTTTGTTCTTCAAAAACAGTGTTATGATCCGTTATTTTCGGAAGAAAATTAAATATTTCATGTTCGTAAGCCAGAGACAAAATATTGGTTTTGCTTTTTACTTGAAATTGGTACTATAAAAGACATCAATTTTTTAACATATTCC
Organism: Plebejus argus; assembly: GCA_905404155.3. Classification (NCBI taxonomy): domain Eukaryota; kingdom Metazoa; phylum Arthropoda; class Insecta; order Lepidoptera; family Lycaenidae; genus Plebejus; species Plebejus argus. The sequence goes on from FR989927.1 coordinate 24,594,890, forward strand.
TTACCTCGGACCGGTGACAATTCAATTTTATATCACACATACCAAAAGCCTAAATAAGCCCTAACATAAATTATTATTAGCGTTGACCTCTGGCATGTGACGATAAGGGTATAGAACTCCCGAAGGTACAATGTTTATGATCAGCCAAATCAGCGCAATCTTTATGCGGCTATAGTCTGCCCTCTGTAGGGCTATAAGGCTATATCTCACCTTGGAGTATGGCGGGCAATGGACATACATCTCCCTTATCGGCCCCGTTACCCAGCTTTTATGGCGAGGCAATTTTCTGGGTCATATAGTCACCGTATAACCGCCGTATCACAATTTACAAATGAGCCGATGGTGACAGGATGCTTGAAAACTTATAAATATATTTTCTTTTCTGTTTGAAATATTTATTTATTACTAGCTGTCCCGGCAAACGTTGTTTTGCCATTAAAAGTATTTCTACTTCATCAGTTGACTCAAAATCTTACCCCCTCTTTTGTCCCCTAAGAGGGGGGGGAAATTGTATACTTACACCAAAATATGTTAAATTGAAAAATACAGTTCATAATATGAAGTTAAAGTCCATTAAAGAAAAAAGTTTGATACAAAATCTGACCCCCCCCCCCTTTGGTCCCCTTAGGGGTGGGGGGGGGGGGGAATTTTTATACACCAGATGTCAAGTTAGAAGAAGACAAATATATCTGCGAAAACCGTATGCAAATCGGATCAGTAGTTTTCGTGTTAAAGAAAAAGTTTAATACAAAATCTGACCCCCTCTTTCGTCTCCTTAGAAGGGTGGAGGGAAATTTTTTCATACACCAGATGTTAAGTTGGTAGAAGACAAATATATCTGCGAAAATCGCATTCAAATCGGATCAGTAGTTTTCCTGTCATAGTGGAACAAACATACAGACAGACAGACAGACAAAAAACTAACCACATTTTTGGCTTCTATAGCGATGAAGTGACACCCCTCGCTTATTATTTTTTGAATATCTTTAATGTACAGAATTCTCGTTTTCACAGTCTTATTATATGTATAGATCAGGTTTTTTTTTATCTCGGCGATGTGTCCACAGTTTTAAAATGTTTAATTAAAAGATTATTATATGACGTAATTTCCTTTTAGATAGCACTCATTTGTACCTAACATCGCATTGGATTTCAGCGGAGCGGCAGATAGCTGTACCCCGATTCTGATTTTGATTCTATAATTCTACTATTTTTCATTGCATTTAATATGATTCTTCGTCCTTTGTTTGATCCAGCACGTTTCCTTTTATATTATCCACTTCTAAAATCTGTGATCCCAACCAACGTATTTAAAGTTTATCTAACGAACATGTGTATACTATTTCGCTATTTGGTAGGAAACGGACTTGGTCAAGTCAATAACGCAGCTTTTTTGGTGCATAATACATACAATGGTGGTACTGACCACTGACGAGTGATGACACAATGCACCATAGAGGAAATTGATTTCTAGGCAGTTGACAGACCAACGTCATTTAGTCGGATCATGTGATCTGTCGGCTGGGTTTGACGTCACGCGACCAAACTACGTAGGTTCCCCATCTGCCTAGGAATCAACTTCTCTGATAGTACATCTACTTGACTGACGTGTACTTATAATAAAGTGATCAGTGAACTCACTGGGGTCCTTGACGGCGGTGATGACGAGCTTGAACCCGTTGGCGTCGGTCCCCCAGTTGTCCGTCACGTACTTGAGCGTCACGAAGTTGCTGCGCGTGAACAGCGCGCCCACCTGCTGCCGCGTGTTGCGGCACGACAGGTCCGCCTGGAACGTCAACAGTCACAGTGTGAAGGAGAGAAGGAGGCAGAAGACGTCGTATTACAGAAAAAAAACATAGTGCAGTGTAGTATTTTGTATTCAGACTTAATAGAAAAATAGATAGATAAAGGTATTCGGTAGTTTAGTTCCTATAATGTGTCGGAATTTCTACAGTACATAATATTTTTATGCGTAACGGTTGTAGAGAACAGACAGCGAAGCCCTCTATCCCCCCTGTGCTTTATAATATCTAACTGAAAAAAGATAGAAACGAACTAATGATAGACAATATGATGGTCGATTATGGCGAGACTTCGTAATGGGGGATGCCCGCAGAATACGAAATGACAGGCGTGTCAAATTGATCGGTCTGCGGCGGAGCTCCGCGGTATCGGTGCCGGTCGCCGGTGAGCCGCCCGAGCCCGGTCTTAGTGACCGATCGCCGCATTATGTGCCTGTCATACTCCGAGGAGCGATCGCGGCGACGTGCCCGGCTCACCCCCCGCCGAACCTCCCCCCGCCTGCATCAAAGGCGCTGCAGCGGATTCTTATATTCTTTTGTACGGGCTTTAATAAAGATCGCCGGGGTCGATATTAAAATTCTGATATAAATGCCGGGCGGATCGGCTTGGGGCGGGCGGCGGCGGGCGGGGGCGGGCGGGCGCCGGCTGCGGAATGCGCCTCTCAATGGAACTTATTATTCACACCTCGCCGTCGAGTTCTCGTCGCATGAAGTAGTCTCGACTCTGCAATGGTAATTACGTTGCAACTGCTCCCAACTTTTAATTGAATTTTTCAGGTCGACTCGATAGTAATGATATCCGTAATTATACTGCACTCCTCTCGTGCTCGGGGCCTACCGGGAGCCGGATTTATATTTACCGATAATCCCTTACAAATTCTTATACTTTACTTTTACAATAAAGGTACTTAAATATGTAACAAACAAATCGGGAAATGCTTTACTACAGTTCTCTACATCTGATCTGATCGACTGCTGAAACAGCTGAAATAGTTTTCTATTTCTCTATTTCAGACAAAAGATAAATACATTTGAAATTACCACGCTGTGACAAAGAGAGGATTATTTTAATACGGTCTTTAGAGTACGCGGCGCACAATAGACAGCTCGCGATGGGCGGAGCGGGGAGCGGGGCGAGGAGCGAGACGGGGAGCGAAGCGGAGCGGGGGGCGGAGTGCGGATTAACTGGGACTGCAGCTGCTTGATATTCACGGCATGCGGCGGGACGCGCCATATTTCCAGACACGCGCCGGGACTTACTCCGGACCTAGTCTATCACGCCTGCAGCCTAATGGACTCGGCGCAAGGAATACTCTTGTCTTACATCGCTTTTATCATCTTTGTTTAAGCTTCCCCCAGAATTATTGAGCTCTATTTTTTAAACTCGGGTTCAGCTCGGACGGAGCGTGCTCAGATATCCACCTTACGATACTGCTTTAAAGTTACACTTCGGACGATTTCGCTGTACGAACTTCAACTTATCTTACATTCCGCGCGCCAGCAGTCCGTCGGGAGCATTACCTGGCGAATCAAATTAGAACTCGTCCGTCCGGAGCCGCGTGGATCACTCTGTAGTTGAAACTTCGCGTGTGGCTCAGTTATTGTCCTCGATATTTGAGTACCCATAGTTGGGCCGGTCCAGGTAGCCAAACTTTCCCCTTTGTCGAAGTAATGAATCCCGAACATTGTTTGCTCGAAGTTGCGCGTGTGGTTTGCTTCATTCCACGCAACTTTGAGGAAATAGCTCGCCGTATCACGTAATGTATGCTAAAGCAGCCGGCGCCGCTCTCTGCGGATACTTCCAGCTATCTATCGAACTATTCACCGCACGCGTTTTAAATTGGATTGGTATCATTCTGCAAAGAATTTAGAATTTATCATACACGTATAGTACTGTACTGTAATGTGTGCAAACAGTCAGAATAAAATATTACATTTGGTGGATTACAAAATGACGTATCTGCCAGTAATTGTTCTAAGTGAAGAGAACTGGCGCCGGGAAACTCGTTCACGGCGTATTTACATCACATTAACAACGTTATGATTCAATTTGAACGCCGCGACATCTCGTCAATTCTTCCCCTACAAACACAAAATTTCGTGGAATAATTATTTGCGAATTAATTTCGTTATCTCCTAAACGCCCGATATAATTCCCAACCGGTTCGGGGCTGACGCGCGCTATCCGACGAAAACGACGAAGTCCCATCCAATTTGGCGAAATAATTGCGAATTTTCATCCGGAGCCGCCCCGAGAGGACGAGCCTGAACTTCGAGACAAACTCAGGGATTTCGATGCCAAATTAGCGAACGTACTATTGCCAAGAACGGCGCAGTTCTTACACCATTGTTCTGAACTCGGAAACTTCCGATCTGGCTAATTTGTGGCAACTGTCATCGGCAGACACAAAAATTGCCCGTCGCGTCCGGACAGTTTTATGCAAAAGTGCTCCTCCAGTGTAATGCTAAAGTACCTAAGTAAGTAGAGTTGTAAACTTTCCGCCGCCGCTAGTAAAGTACGATAGGTACTCTTGTTTCGTCCTTTGTTTCGAATTAAGTTTAGGCGATGAGCTAAATAGACTAGATGACTTGTAAATTTTCTTAACACTGAAAGTTGGAACTTTAATTGATGTCGTTTTATTTGGAGCCGCCCGAATAAAACGAAATCCATTTGTTTGGACCCGACAAAAAGGAACGAGGGCGAATGATTAAAAGCTACATCTGTACCTGTCACCCGGGAAGGGAAAATACCTGAGTAGGGGCGTGTAACCGGCAGTCGGTCTGCATCTCAACGACCTGACTAGTGTAGTAACTATCTAGTAATCGGTGGTGGAGCTCTCGAGCTCGCAGACGCAGGGCTATTATTAGTAGGGAGTAGACGAGGCGCATGAATAGGGAATTAATGGGGAATTCAGCGCGGAGCCATCAGGAGAAAAACAATCGCGTCCTGGGACAATGGCTGCGGTGCGCCCCGCGTACCTTTGTGAGGTGGTTTAAGCGCTCGCTTGTGAAGGCATTAGTTACCTAAATGGAATGCTCGAAAGTGCTATTTATATGCATGAGTATAATTACTAAGTGATTATAACCTTCCAAAATTGTTAAAAGGAACATTCTTTAAGTGTTTTAATTTAAAATTTGTGGCGGTACCCACAATTACAAAGGTATTGATAAGTAGCAGTTCTAAAATAACGAATTCAAAAGAATCCTTTGTAGTGTTATAAAGGATTCAAATTATGAAACCACTCGGCACCTTAATTCACTTCAAAGAAAACACAACAAAGCGGCTGAAATTCCGGCGTGTATTGTGAGGTTATGTTAATGGGCAGATGACCGGACTTGGTCGAGAGTTAAAATTCACGAAGTTGGTGCTAATTGTGCGCCAGGTGGCGCCGGTCACGTCTCGTTAACATCTCCGAGATAAACTTTATTCTAAAGAAATGCAAATAGTACATTTCTTGTTTCTACTAATTTAAAACTTTTAATAATAAAATTAAAATAAAAACCATTTGCTGATGACTTTAACACTTTTTTTCCATACAAAGGTATTCCCCAATTTCCTTCCTGGATAATGCGTATAGACAAAATATCATGTTTTTACAATATTTGTTTACGATATAATTATGTGTTTACAATGTTTGTTTAACAATACAAATGTTTGTTTGCAATATTCGGATCTGTGAAAGCTATGCCTCTACGTTTGTTTCTTTTTTAATTTACAAATAAATAAAAAATAAGACCCTTCAAAAATAGCAAAAAATGAATGTTCCGTACCCCACACTCAACCAACACTTTGAAAGATCTTAGATAGACTCACCCTTTCTGAAGATATAAAAAAAAAATAGATAGGCTCTATTTTGAAGAAGGAACCAGAGGAATACTTTACATCGATTTACTGTATCTGTCTCTATCACAATACACGTGCCAGCGCAGGGTGAAGCTGGCAATAGTTTCTTCGTTCAAATTTTACTGTATTAGCGTTTTCTCTTAAATAGTTACACCTACTAGTTACAGGATTTAGGTAGATATTGTAATTGTTTTCATTCATCCACGACGCCCAAAAAGGTCCGTTATCAAAGCGCACGGCCGTGCGCGGCCAAGTTCCAGCAGGCCGCGCGCTTGCCGTGCACTATTTACACGATTTCGACGCACTTTTGACCCCCCTGTAGCTCAGTGCCTATTGCAAGTGCAAAGATAAAATTATACCTACGTAATTATATACAAGTACTTAAGCAGTATACCAAATTTCATAGATATAGCTTCAGTAGATCCTGAGATATCTGCCTGTAAAAATAGCTAATTTTGGCACTGACTCACTTACTCACTCACTCACTCACTCACTCACTGACCGGTAATCAAAACCTCTAGGCCACTTCCAATTGTCCTAGCGTTATGAAATTTGGCACACAGGTCGGGTATTATATTATGTAGATGACCAAAAAATTCAGAAATTTTAGAAATTTAAGAAATTGGTCAAGCGTGTGTCGGTTTATCTACGAAATCAAGAGACCGCTTTCAATTGACCTAGCGTTATGAAATTTGGCACACAGGTCGTGTGTTATAAGTAGATTAACAAAAATTAAGAAATTTAAGGTTTTCATGCTATACGGTAACACGTCTTGATGAATTGTATACTTAATTAGATAATATAATTATATAATTAAATTAACCTGCCAAGTTAAAATTAGAAGTATTATGGATCAGGCTGTTGCTGAAGATGATTACGATCGATGAAGTGCATCTGAACTTGTCATTGGATTGGATTTCAACTCTTTTTTGGTCCAAAAATTAGCCGATAGGAACTTGGCCCCATTTTTACAGGTCTGTTTTTGATGGGATATATAACACTATCATAGTTAATTTCGTAGCTCAGGACTTACAACCTAAAACGTTAACCACAGTCTAGTCGACATTTCCAATCACAAGGAGGGTTTCTAACTTTAGAAAAACAGACTAGAGACTAGACGGGCTGAGCTTATGATGCATGACAGATATTTACTACACGACACCCCAATCCCTAATCATCGTGGGCAACTTAAATCGATCGTCTCCGTGACGTGTCGCGACGTCCAGTAATCCTTATCAGATATATCAGATAACGACGCGTCGTAAACTCTTAAGTGTTATTCGATACACTTTTATCGCTTGCACACTCCTCGCTATTATTCTCATAAAATTTATAGGAATGTTATTATTTACGCTATATATTTAGTTAAAAGAATCAGACGTTACTTTGCGGAAATCCATAGCTTAAAATTTAGTATGTTATTATTTGTAGCAATATTCCGCGAAATAACAACCTGTAGGTAAAGTATTATGTATTTAGTCAAGACTGCTCATAGAAATTACGGCTACTTAATTTACTGGAAAGGGAAAAATAAGAGCTAAACCCATAACATCGTCCGAGGTATTCTTACAAGTTAAGTGAGACGATATAGATGGTGGATCCTTTCACACAGCAAACAACCTACAACTACATTTAAAAGGCTTTTCCCTCCCAACTTAATATAGTGCAAATTGCAAACGAACTTAATGTAAAAGACTTAGAGCCGGTTTCACCGCTTCCTGATAAAGTGCCAAATAGGCTATTGACAACTTTTTTGACAGATTCTCCATACTTTGTCTGTCAAGTCAAGTGGTTCAATTCGGCACTTATCAGGAAGTTCGGCATAGTGTGTTTAGACACTTAGGCACTGTTTCACCACTTCCTGATAAGCGCCGAATAATCTATCCACTAATTAATTTGACAGATCCAGTTTGGAGAATCTGTCAATCAGGTTGTGGATAGCTTATCCGGCACTTTATCAGGAAGTGGTGAAACTGGCCCTTAGTATTTATTATAAAGAGATTTTAAAAAGTCTGACCTTGGGTGGTGCGGTGGCGTGCGCGCCATCGTACACGTACAGGTGGTCGTTGCAGTCGAGCTGCAGCAGGTCGAAGTGCAGCATGAAGCGCTGCAGGATGGAGTGGGTCTGGAAGGTGACGGTGCAGTCCAGGTTGCGCTCGTTGCGGGACCACAGCACGCCGCCATCCAGCTTGCGGTACTGGCGTTGCAGGAAGTGGTCCTTGCATAGCGAGTCCATGTAATCTGGAAAGAATATGTTAGTCTTATTGACTTAGACTGTGAGGTCGTGGATGGATTAAATAAAAGAAAATCACTTTTATATTGCGCTTTATTTAGGTTAAGCGCATTCGGTAAGGCACGTCTTTACTCCAAGGAGGAAAGGAGAGTAGTAGTATAATATTTAACATTAAAATAAACTGTGACCTGCAGAGTCAACAAAAACGTTCCCATGCCAAATGTGAGCCTGACCATTTAAACTGAAAGGTCCCAACAATAAATTATTGTTTTATAGCTTTGGTAACATTGACTACCCTTGTTTTAAGAATTAGAAGTCGTTTATTATACTTCATACAATATCTTGACAGCAAGGTTAACATGTGGCATGCGAGACCCAAATGGTACTTGAGTTTCTCAGATCCTAAATCTTTCAATACATTAACAAAAGACAGGAATTTTTGTATTCGAATTTAAGTAAATTCGACACGCCCCCTCAAAAATTAATGTCTTTGGAATCAAACTCAAAAGTAACATAAACTTAAAATAAAATTTCCTAAATATCAAAACAAAAAAAATTAAATTAAGTACAATTAAAATTTACATTAAGTAATACCTAATTGACGTACCTTCCGTGCACTTTAACCTTCCGGGGAGATACAATATGATCCAACATTTGTTGCTAGGATGAGGGAAACCCCAGAAAAACCTCACCAGATCATTAAATAGTTAATTTCTACTAAGTATTTATTAAAACAATTTAAAATAAAAACATTATTCTTCTAAGTTTATTTTCTCTCGTAGCTCGCGGAACCTGGCTGCTGGCAGCGGCTTGGTCAGCATGTCCGCGATCTGGTTATCTGTTGAAATATATTTCAAAGTTATTGTCTTATTCACACATTGTTCTCGGGAGAAGTGATACTTAATGTCAATATGTTTGGATCTCTTGTGACTCGATGGATTATTTGCGATACTAATACATCCATTATTATCTTCATATATTAAGATAGGTTCTTTAATTTCAATATTAATACTAGTTGCTAAAGTCCTTAACCACAAAGCCTCTTTAACAGCTTCATACAGAGCCATATATTCGGCTTCTGTCGACGAGGCTGCTACTGAAACTTGCCTCTTAGAGTTCCAACATATTGTACATTTATCATACAACATAAATAAATAACCTGTTGTACTTTTTCTGTCGGAAGTATCACTTCCTCCCCAATTTGAATCGACATATCCCGTAAATAAATTATCATAACTTCCCTGTACATATTTTAATTTCAAATTAATTGTACCTTTTAAATATCTAAGTACTCTTTTTAAACAAGTCCAAAGTTCTTTGTTATTCTTATTCATGTATCTACTCAAAATATTTACAGTTATGGATAAATCGGGTCTAGTACATACCATTAAGTACATAAGGCAGCCAATAAGACTTCGACATGGCGCATCATATATCTCATTAGATTCCAATGCCTCAAAATTTAGTTTAATTTCTAAAGGTGTGCTAATTGGATTACAATCCATCATATTAAACTTGTTTAATATTGCCTTTATGTATGTACTTTGATCTAATATAATAATATTGTTGTTTCGGGTTATTCTGATACCTAAGAAAAGTCTTATTTCTTTTAAGTCAACCATCGAAAATTTGTTCATCAAATATTGTTTAAAGGCGTTCATAGTATTTTTATTTGCAGTGCAAATAACTAAATCATCAACATACAAAATGACATAAATATTCTGGGACACATATCCCTTATTTAGTATGTACATACAACGATCTCCCATAGAATTTTTAAAACCTATTTCTAAAAGGGTGTTTTCAAATTTTTCGAACCAGCATCTAGCGGCTTGTTTTAGGCCATATAGAGCTTTATTAAGTTTACAGACTTCATTTTGCTTGCTCTGTACTCCCTCGGGAACTTTCATGAATATTTCTTCCTTTAAATCACCATTTAAAAATGCAGTTTTTACATCCATATGGTGAATCAATAAACTATGTTGATTTGCAAATGCTAATATGAATCTAAAAGTTGAAATTCTCGCCACCGGAGCATAGGTTTCATTATAGTCTTCAAGGTATTTTTGACTAAATCCCCTGGCAACTAATCGGGCTTTATATTTTAAAGGTTTCCCAAATTCGTCGTTTTTTAATAGTAAATACCCATTTGCTATCTACGATATTTTTGCCTATTGGTCTAGGTACAAGTGTCCAAGTATTATTTATAGAAAGTGAATTTAATTCATCATTGATTGCCTTTTCCCATTGGCAAGAATCTAATCTGTCTTTTATTTCCTTATAAGAATTTGGAATAGACGATATAAAATATTGAGCTGATAACAAATAGTCACTAGGTAAATTTTCAGAATAAGAAATTGGATTTAGATTTTTATTTCGTTCACTTCTCCTCAGTTTATTATTGTTGTTATTCTGAGGAGAAATATTACAATTATCAATTTGTTCACTATTTCTATTTAATTCTGTATCATAAAAGGTAAGTGACCGCTCCTGGATTGTATTGTTTTCCAAATTACAATTGTTTTCATTGTTATCATTAAAAGGGGCACTTGAAGAACTAGGGAGGGACGTTTCTTTACCTGAATGTACATTTATTGAATTTGATTTTAATGGCCTGGACTTAAGAAAGCTTTTTTTCATCTACAATAATATCTCTCACTACCAAGTACTTGTAATTTTCCACATCATAAACAGTTCAGTTGTTCGTTGTCACATCAGTTGCATCGACGCATACGATGCGTGCAGACGTGTATTTGTGACGTACCTGTGTCCGTTGTGAATTAACGATGTCGTCTATTGTGAAGTGCACTAACTGTAATGTAGTGATTAATGAACTATTAGCATTTTTAATTAATGTTCTGGACTATATGGATGAGGAAAGCATTCACCTCTTAGTTACATCTGCATTCAGTATTGAACAAATAGTGACAGCTAAAACACTGCTGTTTGATTCTCTACCTAAAGTGAATAAGATGCCGCAGCGACGTGGTGATGGTAAAAAACGTAAATCGAAGGATTTGGAGGACATCATAAGTCGCCTGAAGAGTGTAAATTCTGAATTACTGCCTATATTCGTGGCGAAGGATCTTCATGTTCTTCCGAGCGTCGGTTTCGACCATATAGACTGTACGCGACTTCTGAAGGACATAAAGAACTTACAAACGCAAGTAAACCTATTACGAGAACAGACTGCAACCATCGAAATGATTGAATCGCTAAAACTTGAGATGCATAATATGAGGCATGCATCTTTAATAGAAAGTTCTCCGGCCTATAACTACGTTAACAATCAGCGAGGAGCCTGCCTGCGGAATAACGATAGTTATGATTTTAATAGTGGTCCCATGGGACTTCAGTATTTGCCCACTAAAACGGCGAATGATCCAGGTGATGAATCAAATAATAACGGTCACCTCACTCCTGTGCAATTATCGCCGGCGCAGGTTCAAGGCTGCAGTGACAATCAGGCTGTCTCTTTCCATTGCAAGGAAAAAGATGAGTCGGAACATGAACTTGTTATGGCCTCAACGGCGGTTTCTAACTATGCAAGTGAAAGGCGTTTGCAGGAGAGAGAAGACAATAACCTGCAGTGTGGAAGGAGCGAGACAGAGCACTGCGTTCAGCACGTGGAGGCCCCGAAAAGCACTGCGGTTTCGAATGCCCTTGAGGAAGGCGAGTCTGGAGCGGGCGGAGTGATAAGCGAGCGGAGCAAAACAGCTGTTTATTTCAATAACTCGGTTAAGTCAGACACTACGCGTACTGAACGAGTAATTAATAGTTCTAGGATTAATGACAACATGAATGAGTGGCAGGTAGTAAAATCGAAGAACTCAAGAAGGTTTAAACTTCTTGGACAAAAAGGTAAAACGTCTACGGCCCCCGATATGAAATTTAAGGCTGCGGATATTAAAATTCCGTTGTTTATATCCAATGTAAGTAAGGAGTCGAGTGAACAGGACATTATTACATATATAAAAGATAAAACTAACGAGACTGTGACACTAAAAATGATTAATATGAAATCGAATAGGAAATATAATGCGTACAAATTATTTGTGTCGAAAAATAAATTAAGTTTATTCTTAAATAATGAATTTTGGCCGGACGGCATTACGTTCAGAAGGTTTGTAAATTTTAGGTATAAAAATATGTTGCCTAGTGAGAATGATAATAGTTAATTTTTAATATGAATTGTAAAAATAATAACTTATTCAGATTGTACAGCTATAACTGTAAGAACTTTAAGACATCCATTGATGAGGTCCGTAATTTATGTAAAACTGGGAATATCGTGTGTTTACAGGAGACTTGGCTTTTAAATCATGACATTCCGCTCTTGGGATCCGTGTCTGATGAATTTGAGTACACAGGTAAGTCTTCTGTAGACACATCGGCTGGTATATTGAGAGGGAGACCATATGGTGGAGTAGCCATTCTCTGGAAAAAAGGTATGTTCGACTCTGTGTCCATTATAGAATGTCATAGTAAGCGATTAACTGCTATCAAAGGTACAATTGGGGATAGATCTATCTTGGTTTTTTCTGTATATATGCCAACTAAATCGCACGAGAACCTGCCGATCTTTACTGATATTTTGAGTGAGATAAGTGCAATCGAAGCGAGTAATAGTGTGGAGAATTCATTTATTTTAGGGGACTATAATGCCCACCCTAACGATTTTTTCTATACCGAACTAGAGCGCTTCTGTGCTGATCAGTCTTGGATATGCGCGGATGTAAAAATATTAGGACCGGCTGCGTATACTTTCATAGACCAATACCATAAAAGTAAAAGCTGGCTAGATCACTGTGTGGTCTCCCTGTCAGCCTGGCACACGGTATCTGGTGTAGGTATTGTGGAAGATGTATTTAGCTCGGATCATTTGCCTATTTACTTAGACTTTTTAGTTAATGTTGTAAGACCTAAGCGGGTAATACATGACACGCAAATAAACCTGGTTTCATGGGGCGAAAGAGACGAATCTCAAATAAAAGAATATAATAATATTTGTAACTTGGAGTTACGTGATATAAATTTCCCGCCTGAATTAAATGATTGTGCGCAGGGATTTTGTGATAACATAGGTCATAAAAATGTAGTGGACAACTTGTATGAACAGATTGTTAATGTGCTAATGACAGCGGCTATAAAAACAAAACATTGTGTTGATGCTAAACCTCGCAATCAAAAGGTACACTGTGGGTGGAATAAGCACGTGAAAGACGCTCATAGGGTGGCCAGGCTTAAATTTAAAATATGGGTGTCACATAATAGGCCTACATTTGGTAATATTTATGAACAGATGTGTGAATCACGTAAGATTTTTAAAAGTCGATTAAAATGGTGTTTAAACAACCAAGAGCAAATAAAAATGAATAAGTTAGCTAAGTTACGAGCTGATAAAAATTTTGTTAAATTTTGGAAGTGCACTAGTAAGTTTGATATGAAGCCTGGCCTTCCGACTAGTGTCAACGGCGTTAGCGACGAAGAGGGAATTGCAAATATGTTCATGGAGCATTTTAAAGTGCAGTCCCCGCTAAGTTCTACTACTGGGTCTGTCGTGCGGGGGGAGGTGCCTGTGCTTATGTTTACTGCTAAAGAAGTCGAAGGTGTAATTAAGCGCATGAGCAGGGGCAGGTCTCCCGGTCACGACGGACTCAGTATTGAGCACTTAAAATACGCAGGTCCACACCTACCGAGAGTTTTAGCACTACTTTTTAATATCGCTATTAAACACGCATATCTGCCCATGGACCTGATGAAAACTATTGTAGTTCCCATCATCAAGAACCGAGTAGGTGATATCTCGGACAAATCTAATTACCGTCCGATATCGCTTGCTACTGTATTGGCCAAAGTGTTGGACAGTTTGCTTGACTCCCATCTGCAAAAATATCTGAAAGTACATGATGGGCAGTTTGGATTCAGACCTAGACTCTCCACCGAAAGTGCTATCTTGAGTCTCAAGCATACTGTCCAATATTATACAAGCCGTAAGACGCCGGTGTACGCATGCTTTCTGGATCTTTCAAAGGCATTTGACCTCGTTTCTTATGATGTGCTTTGGAAGAAAATGGAGAGCATGGGTATACCGGTGGATATTATAAATATATTTCGTTTCTGGTATGCGAATCAGACGAATCACGTAAAATGGGCCAATAAATTCTCCAGGGCGTACAGGTTGAATTGCGGTGTGAGACAGGGGGGCTTATCGTCTCCAAAACTATTCAATCTGTACGTGAATGATCTCATAGTGGAGCTCAGCAATATGCGTGTCGGATGCAAGGTTGGTGGTGTTAGCGTTAACAACATTAGCTACGCGGATGACATGGTATTGCTGAGCCCCACTGCGAGAGGAATTCGGGAGATGTTGAAGGTTTGCGAGAGATACGCTGATTCGCATGCCATGAAGTATAACGTAAATAAAAGTGAAATTATGATCTTTAAGGCCGCCGGTAAAAATCCCGAAACCATACCTCCAATATGCCTCGGCGGAAAGGAGCTGAACAGAGTGTTCCATTTTAAATATCTCGGCCATATACTTACCGACGACCTTAAAGATGATCTAGATATTGAACGGGAGCGGAGGGCTTTGGCGGTTCGAGGTAATATGCTGGCCCGCAGGTTCGCACGTTGTACGGATGAAGTTAAGATCACACTCTTTAAAGCGTTCTGTCAGAATCTGTACACGGGCGGCCTGTGGATCAGCTATACCAAAGCATCCCTAAACACCCTTCGCATCCAATATAATAATATCTTCAGGATGATGCTGAAACTTCCCCGATTTTGTAGTGCGTCTGAGATGTTTGCCCAAGCAAGAACGGATGGCTTCCGGGCACTCATTCGCAAAAAAGCTGCATCTATAATTAATCGAGTAAGGGGAAGTGACAACAGCATCCTGAGGATTGTGGCAGATGATCCGCATGCACCCATATTGAGGAACTACGTGCGGATAATGAATGAATTCGAGAGCAGATCTCTAGGACACAATATCCGCACTTGGTTCTAATTGGGTGCATGATTTACCTTTTAGTGTCAAGTTTTTATTTTTAGTCATGTCAGTCATCATTTTTACTAACCCTATAAATTAATGTTTGTATTACTAACCAATGGACCATAGTAGTCTGAAATAAAGATATTTGTATTTGTATTTGTATAAACTCTATACCCATTTGGTTCATACCCCAATAATATGGCTTTAGATGATTTTTCATCGAATTTATTTCTACCGGTTTTTACATGCACATATACTGTTGAACCAAACACTTTTAGGTATTTAATTTGGGGTTTCTTATTGTGCCACATTTCATAAGGTGTTTTATTTACCTTCAATGATTTTGTTGGTGTCATATTTATAAGATACGTTGCAGTTAACACAGCATCGCCCCAAAACACTTTATCTAATTGGGCACCAGATATCATTGTTCGCGCCTTTTCTGTAATGGTTCTTACCATTCTTTCAGATATGCCATTTAACTGTGGAGTTCGTGGTATTGTGAGATGATAACTTATACCCTTTGAAACACAATAACTTTTCATTTCATTCGATAAATATTCTCTACCATTATCGCAATATAAATTAACTATTTTGAAGTTAAATCTAGCTTCACCTTTTGCAACAAAATCTTTAAACATTGCAAACATATCTGATTTGTGTTTTATAAGATATGTTACACAATAATGAGTGAATTCATCTACAAATAGTACAAAATAATTATCGTTATTTACAGAAGGTGGTGTGATTGGCCCACAAATGTCAGAATGAATATTAAATAGCGGCCGGTTTAGATATTCTTTGTTTTTAATTTGATTAAATGGTAGTCGGGCTTGTTTGCCATAAATGCATGCTTCACACATGTCATCATCAGGCATAATATTTTCTAATTGGTTTATGTCAGCGACAAGTTGTTTATTTTTGAGTTCGATAAATTTTGATTTGCCCATATGACCTAATCGTTGATGCCATAATTTATAATCAAGATTAGAGGCATTACTAGCACAATAATTAAACATATTTTTACGTACCTTGAACTCCAAAGTAAACAGGTTGTTTACAGTCTTACCGGACATCACGGGCTTACCGTTATAGTACACCATTACCCCTTCTTCACCAAAGGTTATAGAGTATCCGGCTTGTTGCATCTTGATTACGGACAGCAAGTTGTACGGGACATCAGGACTGTACAGCACGTTTTCTATCTTCCCCTCGATGCCCAAGTTGCTCGTAACAGAGAATGATCCAATCTTCGACGCAGAGATAAATGTGCCATTTTTCGCCACTGATATTTGAATTGGTGTTTTCAGTGTGCGAAAACAGCTTGCTATATCCTCTCGATTCGTGATATGATCGGATGCTCCAGAGTCCAACAAGAATATAATCATATCTTGTTTATAATCTGTTTGTATTGTGGCTCCTGCCATGAAAGCAAAACTCGTCGTAGTCGGCGATGATTGAATTGTGTTAACGCTCGGTGTATAATAATTAGCAGTGTTGATAGTTTTGATCTTCTTATTGTTTAGTTTGTACTTCATACCCTCTAGATAATAGCGACATTCGTATCTGTAGTGTCCTTTTCTTCCACAGTGATGACATTTTATATGATTTTTCTTATTGGATTTCTTGTTGTAGTTGGATTTCGGCTTCTTATTTATTCTTCGAGAATTCTTAATAATTGATGGTATTCGTTGGGAATTTTCGTGTTGCAGATGATTGTTTTTACTTTCAGCATGAAGAATTTTTCCGCTTGTGTCTAGTTTCTCGTCGTTTAGTTTAACTTCGTGGTCGAGGAGTCGCATCTTCACGAAGTTCAGTGTAATATCGTCTTCTGAGAGTGTTTCGATTGCAGTGACAATACCGTCATAGGCAGGCGGCAGAGTCAGCAATAGTTGAGATACTTTATCTGCCTCCTTCACAGTTGCACCAGAAGTCGCTAGCTGGGATATTAAAATATCAAACTGCATAAAATGTTGATTCAAGGTGGTATCTCCTTGGAGTTTCATATTCAATAACTTCTTTCTGGTTGCGAGCTGTTTAGCCGTACTTTTTCTCTCGAAAATGTTGTCTAGCGCAGAAAGTATTTCCTTCGATGTTGACTCTGTTCCCACGTGACTGATATAAGCATCAGACAGGTATTCTATGATTACGTTTTTAGTTGTTTGTTCGGCTTTCTTCCACTTGTTGTCAAGTATTACCGGAACTGGCTTCTCAATAACGTGAATCACATCTAGTTCACTTAAAAGGCTTCGGATTCTGAATTTCCAGATGTTGTAGTTTTCTCCCATGAAAATCGGAATATTTCTCTTGGTCTTCTGTTTCTCCATATTGTTATTTTAAAAGTTCAAATTTTTACAATCACTTTGAGTTCAAAAACTATTTTAACTTTTATTTAATCACTGCGTTGACTGGGCCACCATAACCTGTTAGTCTTATTGACTTAGACTGTGAGGTCGTGGATGGATTAAATAAAAGAAAATCACTTTTATATTGCGCTTTATTTAGGTTAAGCGCATTCGGTAAGGCACGTCTTTACTCCAAGGAGGAAAGGAGAGTAGTAGTATAATATTTAACATTAAAATAAACTGTGACCTGCAGAGTCAACAAAAACGTTCCCATGCCAAATGTGAGCCTGACCATTTAAACTGAAAGGTCCCAACAATAAATTATTGTTTTATAGCTTTGGTAACATTGACTACCCTTGTTTTAAGAATTAGAAGTCGTTTATTATACTTCATACAATATCTTGACAGCAAGGTTAACATGTGGCATGCGAGACCCAAATGGTACTTGAGTTTCTCAGATCCTAAATCTTTCAATACATTAACAAAAGACAGGAATTTTTGTATTCGAATTTAAGTAAATTCGACAGAATATGATGCAAAGTTAATAAAATGGGAATAAATAGTGTACATGACACAGGTATATAATATTATGAGAACTCCGAAGGTATTCTTGGAAAGCTCTTTTTTATGACTTAGCGAGTAGTAATTCGACTGCAGATTATTAACATATTTTTTCCGGGCATCAAATCCTTGATTAAGGAAACGGTTGTCAATAAAAGAGTAAATGGATACGCTACGAAATTCGTTCATCATGAGAAAAAGTACAAAAGTTGTGAAATTCCCATCTTATCTGTTGTTCGCAATAAGACCCGGCGGTATTTAATCAAGTCCACATTAAGTTCACGTCGACACACGACCCATTTTATTTCCAGCGCGGAATGTTCGGCGTTCGATTAAAGTTCGTCCTCCTCCGATATATCCCCGATATCTCCCCGATATCTCCCCGGTATCTTCGTGTATCTCCGTGTATCGTAGATAAGCTATCTCCTGCGTCCAGAGCTTGTATCTCACAGATCGTCTGCCTACGCAGGCAGCCATGTAAGTTTTGTACGAGTTATTTAGAAATTGGTAACGTGAAAAGGAATTTCCTTAAGTGATGTGTAAAAGATTGTGAAAAATTGTGTGTGTGTGGAAATTTATATTATGTGAAATTGAACATAGTGCTTAAACGTTCGTCGTGTTGTCAACAATTTCAACTATCTAAGATGACGTAGGTTATAATGTTAAGATTCTGGTGCTAAAAAATTTAATAATTTTATCAAATAAAAGAAATAGTCTACTTCGGCGTGTCTAAGCTTCCCTTAGCCCTTCTGGAGTTTGTATTATATAGAATTCCACAAGGCATTAAACCCACCGCTTTCCATGGCCTTGGATAAAGAAAATCAAAAATATTGGATAGATTCCAAAAATTGTAGTATTTACAATTTGATACTTTTCCGTAACATTGTGTCGCTTATCTTTACGAGTGCCAGTAACAATGATGTTGGATGACTCCCACGCAGCTCGATATTCAGCAGCTATCATCACAGATCGTGTGTCATCTCCATGTCTATATTATATTACTTAAATACTCAATATTATCTTTTATATTATTTGGGAAAAAATGCCAAAAATTACATCGATTAATAATAATTGAGATGTTAATAACTCTAAGAAAATTCAGTGAAGTTGAAAAAGATATATAAGATGTTCTCTCTTCTCTTCTCTCTTCTTGTTACAAAACATGACCTATTTCCTACGAACAATAAAAACTAGCAGCCTATTTTAATATCATTTATGTAGTTATTACACTTGTATGCTTATTTAACTTTTGTACATAAACGTTGAACGCGAACTGTATATTATAGTAATTTTTTACGCGAAGATCAAATGTAGGTAATCATCGCGTAATATTTTTCAATTGGGCACTTACGCACTAATTTCTACCACTGCAATTTCCGTGCCGCTAGGATCATCTTCAGGGC
The DNA here is from genome assembly GCA_905404155.3 of Plebejus argus. NCBI lineage: Eukaryota > Metazoa > Arthropoda > Insecta > Lepidoptera > Lycaenidae > Plebejus > Plebejus argus. The sequence goes on from FR989927.1 coordinate 24,614,072, forward strand.
CTGGTAGGCCTACTACGAAACTGTTTTGAGACTCAAACAATCGGAAGAGAATGTCCCGTCCTGCTCTAACAGCGTCATTTCATGTTTGTTAGAGTAGGACGCGGCATTCTCGGCCGATTGTTTGAGTTGAGTCTATAGATAATCGCTTGCCACGTCTTGTCTACTAGGGCTGATCTAGCCACTCCGGGCAAAGATCATTCTCGCCGCTCTTTACATACAGAAAACTTTATAATTAGTCATGAGCTAGTTTTCTAAGGGGATGATTAGAAAAATATTTAAGTACTTAAATATTTCCACTATCCAAACTTAGTTAGAGGGTAAAATTCTCAAAGTTGAGTGGTGAATGGCTAATGGCTGGGTTGGAAAATAGGAGTAAGTAAATTTTGCCACCCCTCATTTTTGCCGCTCTGGGTAAATGCTCGGCTCGCCCAGCCGATTGGGCCCTGATCGTCATAAGGTAAAATCTCGTGGTGGTTTCAGGACCGGGTGCGGCGCGGCGCTCCTGCTGCTGTTGCTGCTCAGCTCCGCGTGTGCTGCCCCCACATTCCGGGTCTCCCCCCGGCAGGTCACACGGCTGGCGAGCCTGGTGACAGCGGAGACGCGGGGGCTGGAGGTGCCGCGAGACCTGATCGCCGGCATCGGGGCCGGCTCCGGCGCCATGCAGCTCGTCATCAACGTCCACACCGACAGCTCCGGCAACATCGAGGTCTACACCAACTAACAACTTAACAGCTACGTGGTCGCTATGTGAAATTTTATATATATGGGCGTTTTTCATCGTGCATTTTTTTTTCCTCTTTCATAATAATATGCGTTATGAATAATATGTATGTCACTCAATGAACATAATATAGGTAATTATTGCACGAATATCGCATCTAATAACACAAACTACTGGAATGGAAGATTGGTCCACGGTTGGTCAGATATTTTTAGCGATGCAATTTTATTATTATCGTCGATATCGTAAAGATATTGTTATGATAGTTATTACTATGACGTTAAAGTGTCATTAAAATCTGATTAAGATTTTAAACGATATTTGACGCTCTAAGGTTTTACGACTAAGCGTAATTTTTCTATAGTTATTAAGTTATATGTTGTTAACACTGATGTCTATACAAGTACGCTGGATTGCTGATAGCCTTTGAAATGACAGCTATTTTTTGTGCCTATTCGGAATCAGCGCCCCTATTATTCGGGTAGAGAACTAAATCTGACGTAAAAATGACGTTTGTAAGCCGCCATATTGGCGCTGATAGCAGTAGTGACAGTATTTGGAACTAATACTAGTGATGACTGATGACAATTACTGTTGTTATTGGTTGTGGTTACGTCAAATTTAGTTACTCTACCCGAATAATGGGGGCGCTGATTCCGCTTCAAATAGCCACAATAATCGGCCAAGTGCGAATGCGGAATCGCACACGAAGGGTTCCGTACCATTATAGAGTAAAATTAGGCCATAAATTGTATTTTTTGGATGGGAGCCCCCCTTATTTTTTCATTTTATTTTAATATTATTATTAAATATTAAAGTACACATATAACTAAAGATTTTGTGAAAAATTCAAGTACCTACTTGTTGCCGTTTTTGATATAGAGCAAAAAAGGCCAAAAAAATCACGTTTGTTGTATGGGAGCCCCCTTAAATATTCATTTTATTTTATTTTTAGTATTTGTTGTTATAGCGGCAACAGATATGCATAATCTGTGAAAATATCAAATCTCTAGCTATTACCGTTCTTGAGTTACAGCCTGGAGACAGCAAAAAAGGCCAAAAAATCACGTTTGTTGTATGGGAGCCCCCCTTAAATATTCATTTTATTTTATTTTTAGTATTTGTTGTTATAGAGGCAACAGATATACATAATCTGTGAAAATATCAAATCTCTAGCTATTACCGTTCTTGAGTTACAGCCTGGAGACAGACAAACAGACGGACAGACGGACAGACAACGAAGTCTTAGTAATAGGGTCCCGTTTTTACCCTTTGGGTACGGAACCCTGAAAAGCATGTCTGTATCAGCAATCCAGCGCACTTGTATAATAGAGATCAGTGGTTGTTAAGGTGTGCAGTGCTCGAGCTATTATAAGCTATAAGCGAGCCGGATCACTAGCGCGGCGACTTCCTGAATTCAAAATGTCCACCCTCGCAGAATTTAAAGTGTCTTGAGCTACAACGCTGAAGTGCTGTAGCATGTTTATCGATCAAATATTATACAATGCTGCATTTCCGCTGTTACAGCAAAATGCTGTGATTAACTTGCAGTCGACAGTTTGCTTAGTAACTATATTGGCAATAGTAGCAATTCAATGATAAAAAAATTTACCCTAAGCAGTAGTTATTGCGTACGGTAAGGACGCCCGTATGACAATAAGTTAGTACATCAGTTACTATATTTTATGAATTACCAAATTGTAATGCTAAGATACGAAAAATATATTTTTAATGAATTTTTAAATAATTTTTTTATTGTGTTTTTATGTTTATAAAATAAACACCTCATGTAAAATAAAACATTTTATTTGATACTAGCTGTCCCGTTGTTGTTTTGCCATAATATAAATTATTTTTGGTATGAAAAATAGATGTTCACATGCTCACAAAATTTCATGAGAATCGGTCAAGCCGTTTCGGAGGAGTATGGAAACGAACATTGTGACACGAGAATTTTATAATATTAAATAAGATTAACTTTCCTAGATATAAAGAAATGTAAAAGGAAGACAATGTTTTGACTCACGTGCTGTGAATTCTATTTCTCATAACGTAATCATATACACCGATCTATGTGAAATATTATCTATATGTTACGCTCAAAGACCGAAAACGCTCAGTGAGCGAAAAAATGGCTCAAAACGCGTTGTGGTATTAGTGAAACGGCCACGACGCGTTCTGGTAATCACAGAAATACCACAAAGCGAAATTCGTGTCGTGGCTGACATGCCAGTTAAGTAGGAGTAATTTTATGTGTGTGTGGTTTCGTTGAAACCAGAGTGCTCTTGTGTATTGCGCACACACTTGGGCACTATAAAATTACTCCTGCTTAACTGGCCTGGTTTCATTAAAACCAGAGTGCTCTTGTATATTACGCACACACTTGGTCACTATAAAATTACTCCTGCTTAACTGGCCTGGTTTCATTAAAACCAGAGTGCTCTTGTGTATTGCGCACACACTTAAGCACTATAAAATTACTCCTGCGTAACTGGCCAGGGGGGTGAGTCAAGATTTTTTCGTTTTCATTTCGTTATAGAATCACCGATCAAAACGTATGGAATTGACATAAGCGTTCGTGACGTTGACGTTCGACATTCCATACATTTTGATCGACGATTCTATAACGAAGCGAAAACGAGAAAGTTTCGGCTAAATGGCCTGGTTTCATTGGAACCAGAGTGCTTTTGTGTATTGCGCACATACTTGGGCACTTTAAAATTACTCCTGCGTAACAACCAGTGCTCTTGTGTATTGCGCACACACTTGGGCAGTATAAAATTACACCTGCGTAACTGGTCTAGTTTCATTGAAACCAGAGTGCTCTTGTGTATTGCGCACACACTTGGGCACTATAAAATTACTCCTGCTTAACTGGCCTGGTTTCATTAAAACCAGACTGCTCTTGTGTATTGCGCACACACTTGGGCACTATAAAATTACTCGTGCTGAACTGGCCCGGATTCATTAAAACCAGAGTGCTCTTGTGTATTGCGCACACACTTGGGCACTATGAAACGATACTGCTCAACTGGCCTGGTTTCATTGAAACCAGAGTGCTCTTGTGTATTGCGCACACACTTGGGCACTTTAAAATTACTCCTGCGTAACGTGCTCTTGTGTATTGCGCACACACTTGGGCACTATAAAACTACTCCTGCGTAACGTGCTCTTGCGTATTGCGCACACACTTGGGCACTATAAAGTTACCCCTGCGTAACTGGCCTAGTTTCAATGAAACCAGAGTGCTCTTGTGTATTGCGCACACACTTGGGCGCTATAAAATTACTCCTGCGTAACACGGCCTGGTTTCAGAACGCGTCGTGGCCGTTTTCATTAGGGCCACAACACAAATTCGCGTCGTGGCTGTTTATAAAATATGCTCAGAACGCGTCATGGCTTTACTCGATTACCACAACGCGTTGTGGCCGAATAGCACGTCAGCCACGACACGAATTTCGCTTTGTGGTATATATATATATTATATAATTATATAAAACTCAAAGGTGACTGACTGACATGGTGATATATCAACGCACAGCCCAAACCACTGGACGGATCGGGCTGAAATTTGGCATGCAGGTAGATGTTATGACGTAGGCATACGCTAAGAAAGGATTTTGATTAATTCCAACCCCAAGGGGTTAAAATAGGGATGAAAGTTTGTATAAAATAATACTTCTTAACGCGAGCGAAGCCGCGGGCAAAAGCTCGTATTATATAAAACTCAAAGGTGACTGACTGACATGGTGATCTATTAACGCCCAGCCCAAACCACTGGACGGATTGGGCTGAAATTTGGCATGCAGGTAGATGTTATGACGTAGGCATACGCTAAGAAAGTATTTTGATTAATTCACACCCCAAGATTCAAATAGGGGTTGAAAGTTTGTATATAATAATACTTCTTAACGCGAGCGAAGCTGCGGGCAGAAGCTCGTCTACAGATAAGTGGATGTAGATTATTTCGATTTTCCTCAAAATAAATTCAGCTTTCTTATTAATCCATGCTGTGTTTAAAGGGAATTAAAATCGTATCAAGGTAGCGAGGTAGACGAGGTAGCGAGGTAGGCAGGTAGCAGCCGGCGGGGAACATCAAACACTTTACTTATTACTCTCCCCCTTCTCCCACTCCCACCTCATCGCCCCTTCCTCGTATTTCTATAAATATGATCCGGACAATATAGGATTACGCACTGGGGTCGACACGCAGAATAGATTAAGATAGAAGTCAACGAGGTTTAATAGATGGTATTTAGGTCGACCTTGAAATTTGTAAGAAGCCTTACCATTACGACTAGTCTTTACCGTCGTTTGTCTTTATTAATGTTTTAAGCACTGCCTTGTACCACCAGGCATGGTCCAGTGCTGAGATTTGGGATGAATACACCAAGGCAAACCGTGTAAAAAGTTATTAAATAGTAAATACCTTGTTTAGAAAGATTTTGAACACTAATGAAACACAATTTTCGTGCACTTTTTCCACTATATTTAAGAAATTATAATAATTTTAACAAATTACACGACCGGTTTCAAATTTTTTAAAATTTTTCTAATTTCTTAAAAACCAAAATTGTGTTTCATTAGTGTTCAACATGAATTTCCACCAAGAACCAACAGTGCAATCAGTTACATATAGAAAGATTTTGCCTCAATTTATTTTCTCCAAAGCCTCTTTCCGCGTTCACATCAATGTAGTGTTCGACATATTTTGTCAAGTATGTAGTCGATTATGAATCGACTAAAAACCTGTCTTCTGTTAATATTTTCTCTGTGGTCGGACTTTCAGGAACTCTACGTGGTCGGTTCTCACGGACTTATACGGCAATTCTTCGCTTTACCGACATCAAACCGCTTTTTGTGGCCGAATTTTCCGTCCTAATGTAGACAGTATTCTATGTATTATGATATTAAAATTATAATATTCTTCTATAAGTATATTAATTCAATTTTGTCAAATAGTAATATAATTAATACATACTGTATAAGATATTATACTTTTATTTCAAGAATTCATCCTTTGTTTCCATATTTGATTGATAAAGATGCCAGGAATGAAAAGCGGTGTACAATGGTACATGCTTTGAGGTTTAAAATTTTGTAAATACTTTTCCGTTAAAAAAGATAGGTAACTTTTAGTCACCAGTCACCGCTGGTCACCACATTTATCACATGTATCGTCTCACCAGACGATACACGTGATAAATGAAAGAGTCACTGACGGACGGAGGGACAGGTAATTGATGGTCCGACGACGTCGTGCGTCGCTGCGAGAACCCATCACACTCCCGATAAACATTGAGGAGAAACAACACGAGTGTTCACAGAGTAAATATGAATACCACAACCACATACACTAGCTCATAAACTACAAAACTAGACTGCAAATTAAATATCCAATATATTATAGTACCATTTCTTAGGGCCCGTCCAGACACGCGACGCGCGCAGCGCGCTGAATCCGCGCGCGCATATAACGTGCGCACGTCTGAACTAAAGGCGCGTTCATTAGAAATATTCGAACGAACTCAGAATTATTCTAATTCTCGTATACAAATTTTCATTTATTTTCATAACTAGCTAAATAGGGAAATAATATTTACCTGCATGATAATGTTCATTGTATCATTACTAATAACCACAAATATTATATTACATACTATTAGTGTGTTCAAGTGAGGGAAAGTCCAACAATATTATGAGATATTCATTAGATATTTTACGATCATAATATAACAAGATGGCGTCGGCAGCGGGCAGTTTTCCCGGTAGCTCGTAAACTCCTCGAACACCAGAATTCACCGGAAAAATGCCATCATGTGTCCAATTACTTTTTCAATAATATTTAAGACCACTTGTTACTTGAATTGAAATAAATAAGAATAAGGAGACAATATAGACAAACAATAATAGAAACTGCAAAAATAGTTTGGATGGATTGTTGGATTTTTTACAGACAAAGACTGTTGCAGAATAGTATACAATTTAAGAGCCTCTTATCTTTAAGTAGCCTTTGACTCATTAAACTTAAAGTTCGCTTCAGAACAGACAGGTTTTGTAATTAAAATGGGACTAGTTTAGTTTCGTAGAGCCGCTACGTGGCGTAGCGCGCTACGGTGGCTCTACGAGATAGTTTAAGGCCCAGTTGTACTAGCCAGAGGTAAAGTTAATCGTGGGTTATAATATCTCCATCCTAAGTATCTATGACTATGGGAGATGGCGGGATATTAGCAAAAGATTATAACCTAGCGGCTAGCCTGACGCACGTGAGCCCAAAATGTATCGAAGAACACTTAGTATAAAATGCGTACTCTTTATTTTGTAAAGAATAAAAGTTACTTTTATAATGCAACTTTTTATTAAAATTTGTAACACCAAACCGATAGATGATAGATATAACTAAAACTAGGATAGATATATGGGAAAGTTTTTACGTACATAGGAAGTTTTTAAAAGGTGTCAGCTAATTCATTCATTTTATTTCAAATGAATATTCATTATATACAAATGACGCGGACATCTCATTACCCGCTGCTCGGCGCGCGGCGGCGCTCGAGTGCGCACGGCGACGCTCGACGACGCCCGAGGGTGCCTGAGGGTGCTCGAGGCGCGCCGCCAAAAATGCATAAACGTAATTTGATACGGAAACGTTCTGTATTGCAGCCGCCGTAATGTACGCCCAGACTCGAGTACTGTATGAGGGAAGTGGAGCTTACTTAATAGTAGAAGATCCGAACTTAAATCGACCTTCGCATTTCAGTTCGGTGAAGGTCGATTTAAGTTTGGATCTTAGACCATAGAGTTTTTATAATCTTCAGTCTGTAAGTTTAAGTACAAGGCGATGAAATGACACGACAAACAAGACTACATAGTACATATACTTTGTGTTTGTTTGTGGACAATGTGCGTATTGAAAAATAGGAAATTAATCCATATTAGATAGGTAGATGGGTAGATAATTTATTGCTCACAATAAACTAAATACTAATACTATAAATTCGAAAGTGTACATGTTTGTCTTCTCTGCCGGCCAAACCAATTTTGATGAAAGGATTAATTTCATTAAAATTGGTTCATTCATTCATCGTCAAAATATGTTGAGTCAAGGAAATGGACATAAGATATCTTTATCCCAGAATATTGTACGGTTCCCACTAAATTAATAAGTCATCTACTAAATTAACACGTAAGAAAATGACAAAACAAAATGAAATTGTAAAAATAGTTATATAATTTAACAATTCGTTATCGTTATAAATTACTTTTGCGAAGGGAAACAATCACGGCTTTCTAAATTTAAATATAACCTGTCAGCCGTCCGCACAGCTATAAATATTATTATACTCTCGCACATTACAACACATGTTATAAACTATTATCTATGTTTTGTTAAATTATTTTGAATTATATCATTAATTATTTTTTTAAGTGTCCATAAATGCTATTATCCATGCATGTCCATATATTAACAAAATATTTGTTCTAAATACTTTTGTTACTATTTTGATAACATATACTTCTCAATATCTACTTGAAATTCGATTCGACTAAGCGATTAACGACTAAGCAACAAACAATATTATCATAGTTGAATGCCGGTCATGTTAGACGGAGATTAACTCGTGTTTTATCATTAGTGGTTATCGGTGCCCCACATCATTATCATTCAAGTTCAGGGCAAAACAACACCAGCCGGGCTAGCATTTCATTTAAGATTTGTTACCGGTCTTAGTAGAGAAGGATTTTTTTTATAAAAAAGGGGCAAGCGAACAAACCTGATGGAAAGCAAATACCGTCAACCATGGACACTCGCAATATAGAATATAAGATCCTGCTCCGATAAAATATATGGCTAAGCGGGCTGGTAGAGCTAGCCACAAAAATCTGACAAAGAAATTAACAGCTGTTGTACTAATAGATATGAAAATTTGGGAGACTTGTGAGATATTTGAATCAACTCTGATGATTATCTTCGATTAATTATTATGGTGCTTGCACGTGCTCTTATCTAGTTTAACTCTGTTGAAATACCATAGTGGCATAGCCCTTTCTTTCATTAATACGTCGAGATTTTCCTTAACCCAAGGTCTTCAAGCCCGACTGGCGTGATTGGGTCTAATAGTAAGTTGTGCTAGATTTATAAGTTATATTAGGCAAACACTAAAATACAACTTCTATTCAAAGAAATAAGGGTTTCAAAATTCGCAGAATATATAAAAAGCTTACATAAGGAAACTGTAATCCAAAACTGCGAGAAATCTGCATGACATTTTCAGTATGAATATATCTTTAATATGTTTAAAGTATTCGCAGCATATCCTGCTGACATGTCGCCGAGTGTCTTTGAAGTCAAGTCGCAAATCCCAGATATTCCTTTAACTACGCGCCTCGAATTCCACAACTATTATATACAAACTATACCATACAGTTGATGAATTTCACGTGTAACGTCACTCACTAAAATATTTTACGCAAAATATTCCTGCTACGTATATAATTTTAGATACTGTTGGTTTAGTTAAAGACGGACGCAAAAGCAAATAGATCCATATCCATTATCCATACCAATTACATGAATACGAAAATGTGTGTGTCTGTTACTTCTTCACGCCCAATCCGCTGAACTGATTTTCCTTTTGGTATGGAGATACTTTTAATCCTGGGAAAGGATATAAGATACTTTTTATCGCGGAAAAATGTACGGTTCCCGCGCAACAACGAATTTGAGTGCAATGAAATTGCGGGTGTCAACTAGTCTCAAATAAACCTCTTTTTTATCAAAGATAGGTCCATTTTTTGTACTGTTACAATAGGATTTCAAATCTGAATTACGGTTTATTTGGAGAAAATTTTACCGATAACAATTATTATGTATCATGAGAGAAGTTAATTCATAATATGACAATGGCGGACGGGAGATTCGGAGATTTTGTCATTAACTAGACATACAGGGTGCAATTTAACCTTCCTGCCAAATTTTGATATATTGATCCTTGTTAAAAATAAAAATACACGTATTTTTTCTTTTATAATCACTCAGTACTAAAATGTCGAGAAATAGCCTCCGAAAGTTATCCTAAAAGACACTACAATTAATGGACACTACGCGTCGCCCGCGTATGACTTGCCCCCGCGCGCGCGCCTCGCCCCGCGTCACCCCCGATCACACCCACCGCCGCGAGTGAGCATTCTGCAACGATTTTAAATGGGATAAAATATGTCATTAACAAAAAAATAAAACCCATTTTTTTTTGGTTACATGGATTCTCCTAATGATACTTAAGCCCTGGAAAAAATTTGGCAGAAAGGTTTAATTGCACCCTGTATAAATATTATGTTTGATAGAGTTCTACCAAACACCGTCGATCCACCACATGACTATTACTACCTATAATATATAGGACAATATGCAACTTTCATTACTCCATATTAATATGATGAAAACAACGTCATCTCAACTCTCGCATCGGGGACAATAGCTGTAAAGTGGACAGTAATAGGTTATATTAGCGCTGTAATTGCGGCCGCTCTCGGGGGGCGGGGGGTCAGGGGGTCACAGGGGGGTCACACGTGACAGCAGTCCCCCTCCCCCTTGCGTCGTGATAAAGCATTAATGGTGTTATGTTATTATTATGGAGTTATGATAGGGAAGAAAGTGACATAGAAATTGTTACCTTATCCATACTATACTTAATGTGTAATGTGTGTGTCTGTCTGTTACCTGTTCACGCCCAAACCGCTAAACCGATTTTGCTGAAATTTGGTATGGACATACTTTGAGTCCCGGGAAAGGACATAATAATATTTTTTATTTTGAGAAATTGTACGGTTCTCACGCGGTAAACGAATTTTGGCGCAGCTCCGTTGCGGCCGTCATTAATATTTGATATGATTAATTGATAGTCATAAATAAAGAGGTCCGAACCACGTGTATAGTGTATACGTGGTGCAAAGTAGAAGGTATGAAACAAAATAATGTATCTTACTTAATTATACAAAAAATTCAAACAGTCCATGTTTGAATTTTTTTGTTAGACGATTTTACCGACCCTTAAAAAGGGGTCGTCTGAGCAGAAGCGGAACGCATGCGAGAGATAATTCGTTATAAGTTTATAATTAAAGATAAATCTATATTTTCTTTTAAAATAAAATTGTCATAATCCTTCTCAAGTTACTGAAACGTTGTTAAAGCTTAAAATTCTCGGTTTTAAGCGTTATTATCCTCAGCATTTCCATCTGCGAGAGGAATTATTGTCGGGAGATTCATGGCTGGAGCGGCCCGCGCTGGGCCGCGTCGGGGCGGGCGGCGCGCGCGACATCTGCTGTGACACGAAATGAAAATGTTATCTGCTGACTGCTAGTAACAACGAGGTATAATATTAATTACCAATTTCATTTAAGTCTAGACACAGAAATAATTAACTGTACAGAAATATATTTCGATCTAATTAACTAGTAGGTAACCAAATAGATCGCTGGAAAATGACTTTGAGCAGTTAAACTGCTTTTAATTATATCGATTGATTTTACTGTAATAAATCGTAAAAGAAGCTCGTTTAGACTTAAAAAACCACATAATAACGAGACGTTTTTAGGTGCGCTGCAGGGCCGGTGCTGCCAACATTTTAATTTTTATGAGATCTAAATGAAATTTCTTACATTTTCGCGCGTCTATTAAAATTCTTTAACTCCTTTATTAAAAATTCACGTCCATTGCTCCACAGTGTCTTGGGGATGCTTTTAGCTGTACTTCTAGACGGAGGATCCGTCATATAGCGGCTGATATTCAGCGGTGACTAAATTTTCATTAAAGAAAAAGTCAAATAATAATATGTACAAAAATCCCATAACCACGTTAAAAAAGAATTAGGAAATTAAATATTAACAGACTAGCCTAACTAGCCAATTTAAGAACTTAGCCACACAATGAACATGATATCATTAATTAGGTAATGATGATTAATTAGGTAACTGACGTGGGAGAGCCATGCTTCGGCACGAATGGGTCGGGTCGACCGGAGAAATACCACGTCCTCACAGAAATCCGGCGTGAAACGGCGCTTGCGCTGTGTTTCGCCGAGTGAGTGAGTTTACCGGAGGCCCAATCCCCTACCCTATTCCCTTCCCTTCCCATCCCTACCCTCCCCTATTACTCTATTCCCTCTTAAAAGGCCGGCAACGCACCTGCAACTCTACTGATGCTGCGAGTGTCCATGGGCGACGGAAGTTGCTTTCCGTCAGGTGACCCGTTTGCTCGTTTGCCCCCTTATTTCATTTAAAAAAAAAAGGTAATGATTATTTTTAGGGCATTAAGATTATTATTATAGGCATTAAAAATATAATCTGGGGGCACGGTAGTGCCCCCGCCAAGTCGTATATTGTAAATGTAGCAGTTTATTACAAAAAGGAATGCAATAGCTCAAAACGAGAGTAATAAATGTAGCGATAGAATCATCACGCTCGCGACAGGAGTGCGACGACAAACAGCTCGCGCTGCTCAAACTACATTTGAAATTCAATGAGCGGTGAAACACCTGTTGGCGCTGCGGCACTTGCGGTGTCTTGCCATAAATGGAAATATAAAAATGTCGTGACACAGGTTCACACGAAAGCCTGAATGAAATATTGTATGCTGGTCCGCGGTGAATAAGGCAGGGTTTCAGAGATGCGTTGCGAGGTTTTTTCTAAGATCCAATAGGATTGTTGCGTTTAGCAAGGTCAGGCAAATTCAGCGATCCCATTAGTTCTTAAACACACCCAAAATACAAATTTATTGAATGGTTTGACAGAAATTGACCATTAAAAACTGATAAGAACCATTACCATGATTATACCAAGGCTGTGTTTAAGTGGCCACTTGACTCTACTTGACCACCGTAATCTACCCTAATGGGGCAGGTATAAGGTTACAAACCACATAATATCAATAACTTTTATCCTCTACATATAATTATTTGCCCAAAATAGGCAATCTAAATATATAAAACTCAAAGGTGACTGACTGACATGGTGATCTATCAACGCACAGCCCAAACCACTGGACGGATCGGGCTGAAATTTGGCATGCAGGTAGATGTTATGACGTAGGCATCCGCTAAGAAAGAATTTTGATCAATTCCACCACCAAGGGGTTAAAATAAGGGATGAAAGTTTGTATATAATAATACTTCTTAACGCGAGCGAAGCCGCGGGCAATAGCTCGTTGACCATAATTATAGTGAACTGGAATGGAAGAAGTGGCATTAAGTACAGGGAGTTTCGAGACAAAATCTGGACTATTGTGTTTATTTGACTACATAGTAGTTTTAGGACTTCCGTTTAAAGTTCAAAGTATCACTCACTGATATTAGGGATCAACGTGGAGACCCCGTAAGCACAAAACAGTACTCAGGTCGGCCTGCGATCAGTCGGACCGAATAAATCGGCTATTTGACCTAGCTTTGCTCGGTATTCGATAAAACTCGAATAAAATGACATTTTCTAAAAATGATTCCTAGCTAGATCGATTTATCGCCCCCGAAACCCCCTATACCTATACTAAATTTCACGAAAATCGTTGGAGCCGATTCCGAGATTCCAAAAATACCTATATATAGATAAAATAATTATACAAGAATTGCTCGTTTAAAGATATAAGATAATATTATGTCGATAGTCAGCTGCTTTATGAGATAATAAATAAAAATCGGCCAAGTGCAAGTCGGACTCGCACACTAATGGTTCCGTACCGTTATAGAGCAAAAATAGGCAAAAAATTGTGTTTTTTGTAAGGGAGCCCCCATTAAATTTTTATTTCATTTAAACATTATTCTTAATTATTAAAGTAAACATACTATTTAAGGCATTTGTGAAAATTTCAAGTGCCTACCTGTTGCCATTATTAATATCGAGCAAAAAAGGCCGAAAAAATCACGTTTGTTGTATGGCAGTCCCCCTTAAATATTAATATTATTTAATTTTTAATATTTGTTCTTATAGCAGCAACAAAATATATTATGCACAATCTGTGAAAATTTCAGAAGTCTAGCTATAGCGGTTCTTGAGACAATCTGTGAAAATTTCGGAGGTCTAGCTATAGCGGTTCTTGAGAAACAGCCTGGCGACAGACAGACAGACGGACAGACAACGAAGTCTTAGTAATAGGGTCCCATTTTTACCCTTTGGGTACGGAACCCTAAAAAGAAGGCATCAGGCAACCTAAAACGCTAAGCTCATCCAGGAATCCATTTAAAAATCTCTAAATCTCCAAGGGTAAATCCTCGCTGGAGATATATTAAAATTCGGTCCAAAGCGGGCGTTTACGTTACAAACAATATAGAATTTCAAAGATTTTTAGGAGCGGAGCCGGAGGGCGGCGCGGGGGGCGGGCGGGCGGCGCGGGGGCGGGCGGGGTTATCGACCCGGCGGAGTGGGGCGGCCGTTCACCCCGCGCGAGCCGAACGCGCTGCGATTTATGTTATTAGGGTTTTTCTTCTCGCTGTTTACCTGCGGGCTGCGGCGCGTGCTCCAATGTCAGTGGGTTATGTGGCTAACCTCGATTCTGTATCGTATGCCCCGAGCCGAGAGCGGAGAGCGGCGCCTTCCGGCCGCATTACGATTGGAAAACAATAATGTAACCCAAAGCCGCAATTAATGTATCGACAACTCGCAAATTGGGCAACTTAACCCCGGTCCTTTGAAAGCTGCCGAGCCGTGCGGTGATGCACGAGCGGGACGATTCGACCGCGCGCCGAGTACCACGGACTAACGAAGGGTTAATCGCACAATATTCGCTACTGTTGATTGCCGTTTATAAAACAATATGCACAAAATTTTCATTTTCATGAAAAGTTCAAAAGTTTATCAATTCACAACAAAATACCTGACAAGGCGTCGTTAATAAGAACTTTGAACTTTCTTGCGTAACCAATAAGTATGATCTAAGTTGTTCTTAAGCACACAATAACACTATAATATGCAGTTCGCAAACAAGTTTTCTCTATTAGGTTTTCTCTAATAACTCATTACTCATGTCTAGATACCAACCTAGTATAGCTCCATTTTCATAATTCAAACATTAAACAGCCGAACCCCATCATTCCGCACGTAAATGAAGTAAAACTTCCGATATCATATTATTATGGCTGTATTGGAGCTATCTGGGCCGCTCGTAGGGCTGTCGCCCGCGGGAACTCTGTCACACATGCCGCGTGCTACTCCGTCCCCGAGGTGTCGCTGGCCGGTGGCGGGTGGTAGCCCTGCAGGCTCGGCGCTGGCGGCGTCACGTCCGCCGACTCAGGGGAGTTTATCGCCTAATTTCTTTGTAAATGGCTGCGCGGGCGAGCGCGGGGCGAGACGAGACGCGGGGGTGTGGGGTACACATATACTCCGGACTCCCCTTTATCATAACGAATAACTCGGCGTGCACATTACACTTTATGGTTTACGAAATTATATTTTTTATATACAGACATGTACAGCATCTCAAATGTACTGTCAGGCGCTGTCAGGAATATAATTTCCTTACTGTTTTCGTACCCTACAAAGTGTTAAATACGATGTTGACGCTACGTCTTGGTACACGATATAGGAAATAGGATATTCAGTCATAGCTCATGAGATACCTCACGAAACAATGCGCTTCTCACGCAACAAAGATCAACAAGTTTGGGGCTAGTTTCAGTTGTAATAACTTACTGATTAGATAGCAAAAAAGACTTATCTATTGTTAGAATAAATAAGAAATAAACTATTTAATCCACTGCCAAGGACACTCGTAACTTTATAGTTTCAAATCTTATCTATACATATAATAAAATTGTAGTATGAAAATTCTGTACATTAAATATATTCAAAAAACAATAATCGGTGGGGTTTCACTACATCTCTATAGAAGCCAAAAATGTGGTTAGATTTTTGTCTGTCTCTCTGTATGTTTGTTCCAGCATCAAACGAAAACTACTGATCCGATATATTATTTTTCTTCTTCCAACTTAATATCTGATGTAAAAAAATCCCCCACCCCTCTAAGGGGACAAAAGAGGGGGTCAGATTTTGTATCAATCTCTTTTCTTTAATGGACTTACTTCATATTATTTACTGTTTTCGTACTTAACATCTGGTGTATAAAATTTTTCACCACACCCCTCTTAGGGGACAAAAGAGGAGGTAAGATTTTGTATCAATTGATGAAGTAGAAATACTTTATTTGGCAAAACAACGTTTGCCGGGATAGCTAGTCTAAATTCTAAATCGTGATACACGTAACACAAGTTTCAAGTTAGTTTGTTAATAAAAATCGCAAGAGTTTTTTTTTATTTAATAAATAATATCAGAAACTACCAGTTATAGTTGAATAACTACCTGTTGAATAAGGACTTAAGGATACAAATACGCTTAAGATATTTTAAGTCAAAGCAACTACTAGATTTGAAAGTAAAACATATTATTTAAATACGCCTTAAAATTAACCTAGACAAAACTCATTTAATGTATTTTAAGAATAATTGTAAAGAAGATTCTATAAGGGGAGGTATAGATTATATGAACTCTAAAATTAAACAAGTGTCAGTTTCTAGGGATATACGTAGACTAGGCTGGGTCATGACGAAGGTGGTGCTGCTGGCTGCGAGGCCAACGCGGTGCTACCGATGTCTTGACACCGGCCACTTGGCGCCGAACTGCCAGTCCCCGGTGGACCGTAGCGGGAATTGCTTCCGCTGCGGTAAGCCGGGGCACAAGGCCGCCGACTGCGTGGAGGAGCCCACATGCTTTCTCTGCGCCGAGCTCGGCAAAGAGAGCAACCACGTGCTGGGGACTAACGGCTGCATCACAGCAGCTAGCAAGTCGCCCGGCACGAGAAAAAAGCGCAGGGTTCCCTCCAAGGCTCAGCCGCGTAAGCGGCCTGGAGCCGATAAGGCCGGGGCGAGTGAAACCGTCCCCGCCATGGAGGTTGAAGCCTAGACCTGTGGGTGGTTGATCGGGGGATCACCGCTCACAACATAGGTTCCGAGGAGAAAGGCTCCCTCGATGCCCGGGGAGCCTCTCGGTGCAGACAGGCGGCGGCAAAGGCTGCTGCAGCCGAAGAGGTGCCGGAAGCGGCAAGCGCTGCGGGGGACGCGGTTGAATGTTTTACGATCCCGCTCCTTCGCGATCGCGTGTAGCGTTGACGAGGGCATGGGGGGGTTTTAGTCGGTAAACCTCTGCGGAGGGAGTCCGACATACCCCTGCCCCTCCCCCCGAGGGGGCGGGGGATGCCGTAATGCATTTCCCCTCCTCAAAAAAAAAAAAAAAAAAAAAAAAAAAAAAAAAAAAAAAAAAGGGATATACGTAGACAGCCAACTAAATTGGAAAGAGCATTGTAACTATATACGAGGAAAAATCAATAAATTATCCTATGCCTTATACATGCTACAAAAGATTGTTGGCCTCACAACACTTAGAACAGCATATCTGGCGCAAGTCGAGTCATTGTTGCGATACGGAGTAGTATTTTGGGGCAATTCTACTGAAAAAGACCAAATATTTAAAGCTCAAAAGAAGTGCATAAGAGCAATATGTAAAATAAGAATTACTGACAGCTGTAAGACACACTTTATAAATCTTAAATTATTAACATTCCCTTGCCTATATATATTAGAAAGTATAACATTCATAAAATGTAACATACATGAATTTGAGTTCTTTCAAAGTCACCGGAATAGCCACAAGATATGTCACCCTAGTAGCAAAACTGCGTTACTAAAGAATAGCTACCTTAGTATGGCGATCCGTATGTATGTTATAGTCAAAGTCCGATACACAGTCTTTCCGCGGAAGGACTGGTTTATCCTAGGTTTGGCCAAAGCCGTCAGGCGATCCCCGAAATACATTTCAATTTCGCCCTTTGCCTGAAGTATTTTTAGTCAAACCCAGGAGCTCCTAACTTTTCAGTCAAACGTCGAAAGTAAATTATTCTGTTTCGGTTTTGGCCTAGTCAATCCTAGAAGCGACTGCAAAACTCGGTCAAACGTTGATCTGAACATGTTTAAACAGGTTCATAATGTCTCTCGCGGTGTTCCGACCAATTTCATGTTCGTTCATTGAGCAAAATAACATTTTTACACAATTACACGCCCGCACGGGCGTGTAATTGTGTAAAAATGTTATTTTTCATCAAAATTTTAAAAATGTTATTTTTTATACCTAATCTTACAAACTAACCTCCGTATATTCCAAAGCATATTTTATTTATTTATTTTATACTTTATTGCACATCGTACATAATGCCACACGGCATTCTCTCAAAGCATCTCAAATATAAAAGTGAAAATCACGTAAGCTGACCAATCAGGGGGGTTATTATGAGCTCTTATATCCAGCCAGTTTACAGGCCAATTTACAGGCCATTGCATAGACACGGCTTGTAAACTGGCTGGAAACTGGCTGGATATAAGAGCTCATAATAACCCCCCAGGTGTCAGAACTGGCAGAGTTAAGCGGTTAAGACTTGAAAGCTGCTTAAATGATAAAATGCTTCCAAATATACGAAGATAAGACACTTCATACCTATATCGGAGTTTGACTCGTCAAACCCCGATTTAATAAAATTGTGTTTTGACGTTTGCCTGACCAAATTAGTCCCTCCCAGGTTTGACGAAAATTGTTTAGTCAAAGGCCGAAAATTTACATTTGTTTGGGCTTTGACTAAGTCATTCAGTCTGACCTGAGGATTGACCAGTCCAACCTAGGAGCGCCGGAGCTTCGGAGTTTGCCTATAACATGTATAATAAGCTACCAAAAGATGTTTTAAAGATAAATAATAAGCAACAATTTAAAAACAAAGTTAAGGCAATATTGTTAGAAAAAGCTTATTACGATGTTAGAGATTTTTTAGCTGATAATGCAATTGTAGTGAAATGATAATCATCGGGTTTATAATATGAATGAGGTTAATCTATTTAATTAATATGTATTGTTTTATGACTTAAATGAATTGTAATATTAATAATTTTTGTAATTCTTTAAATAACGTACCTATATTATCGTGTTAATCAAAAATTTATCTGATGGATTTATTACTATCAATTGTTTGTATTCAGACTTTTGCATGCCCAAAGCGGCCTATGTGATGAAACTAAAAGTAAGCGTAAGACCTGTATGTAACTCACATATGCAAAATAAAGAATTTGATTTGATTTGATTTGAAATAAATATAAAATTATTTTAAATATATTTTCCCAACGTCATGTTTCCAAAATTGTAATTATTTTAAGAAAATAAACTACGCGTGTAACAAGCAATCAATAGATATTCAGCTGATTCTAGAGTCTATAATATAATATAGTAGGATACGAAATAGAGGACTAAGTGGACATCAGACCTGTGGCTGCCCGGAAATCGTCGAGAGCTGGGACGGACTGGGACTGGCTCAAATTGCAAAGATTTGAAATTTCAATGGTTTCGACGAAATACTCGCACTGTACTATTCCACATTCTATAACGTTTGTTTTGCGGATTTCTCTCTCTCTCTTTTTTCCAACTAAATAGTTTTATTTATATATTAGGATCTCTTTAAGTTCCATCTTCAATTTCATCATCCAAGACCATCCCGTGGTAGTGCTCCTTGTAATATTAATCATTATGAAAAAGAAAGAGCCGAACAGCGAGCTCTAGCGATAGAGTCATTGATTTGGATTCGTCCACTGTAACCGAAGACCGAGGTTTGCAGTTTGCACGATTTTGTTGCTCCAGGCGCCTCAATACAATTATGTTAAAATATAAATAGTAAACAACTTAACATCCCCCCCCCCCGCCCCCCCACCACTCTTAGTGGACAAAAGAGGGGGTAAAATATGTATCAACTGATTATGTAGTTCAAAATATACTTTAAATGGCAAAACAACGTTTGCCGGGACAGCTAGTAGTAAATAAAGATCAAGTCTATCTTAGTAAAAACTTAGTTCTATCTCTTTTATTACCACAAAGCTCCTGTCAATGACAACGCCCGATTGGCAGACAATTAGTTCTAAACAATGTATTTTGCGGCGTATTTTTACCCTCGCCGCGGTCAGTGGTATCGACACCACCCTCGGCCCCCCGCCCGGGACCCCTGCGACCCCCCGCCACCGTCACTCGCCGTGTGATTAATTAATCGCGAGATTAATGTAGCCGCCGAAAAAATTCAAAGCCGATCAATTACCGTTTTGCAGCAGCTCTCGACCCCCCGCGAACCCCGCGACCACCCGACCGCCGCGTCTCCGGGAGATTGATGGTGGATGATAATGGGGAACGCCGCGGTTCTTACGGCGCGTGTAAGCCCGCCTTAAGTACAAAGTGGGAAAAACTTCCACTACATTTTGTTTTTAGCCCCCGACAAAAAAGAGATTTTTGCTACAAAGTTGTGATCACCAGTGTCCTTAGCGAAGTTCATCATCATCAGCGCATCTTTAGCGATCCCTATCTTCTATACATATTATAATAAAACTGTAGAAATGACAATTATGTACATTAAAGATATTTAAAAAATACGGGGGGTGTCACTACATCGCTATAGAAGCCAAAAATGTGGTTAGTTTTTTGTCTGTCTGTCTGTATATGTTTGTTCCACTAAGTATCACACGAAAACTACTCATCCGATTTGAATGCGGTTTTCGCAGATATATTTTTCTTCTTCTAACTCAACATATTCTGGTGTATAAAAATCCCCCCTCCCACCCCTCTAAGGGGACCAAAGAGGGGGTCAGATTAATTTTGTATCAAACTTTTTTCTTGGACTTACTTCATATTATTAACTGTGTTTTCCAACTTAACATATTCTGTTGATAAAATTCACCCCCCCAACTGATGAAGTAGAAATACTTTAAATGGCAAAACAACTTTGCCGGGACAGCTAGTAATCGATAAAAACGTTGCTCACATAATATAAAAAACATAGATACGTAGAAATATAGAAGATTTTTCTGACAAAATCCAAAAAGAAACGTAGAAAAGCCGACCAAGTGAGTATCGAGATCGAGATCAAGAGTATTTATTATAATAGAGTTCCATAGTACCGCTAGTTTTTGATAATTTTTTTTGTATGGTCATATGAATTCTCTACATTTATAACTGTTTTACACTACTAACAACATCATCTCAGTTACGTTCAAAGGAATTTGAACAAAAAGTTCCTTTATATACTTCTCCGAATACTTTTTTTAGTTGATCCACTATTACTCAATAATTATTTATGAATTTTTCTTAGCCGTGATAGTTTTCCTTTGAAATTCAGCATATTTCCTACTCCCGTGAATTTTTCCACATTTCCAAAAGCAAGCGTTTAGCTGGTAGAATGGGGGCACTGGACTCTAACGATTTTTTCCACTTTAAAACTTCATATTATTTCACAAATGGATCCCTAAATTGGAAACCTTGGGGGTTGGGGGTTCTGATTTAGGATCTAGCGAGGTTCGGGGCTTTTTTTGTCGGGGGTTAAAATTTAGAGTTTATTTGTTTATTTTATTTTAAAGGAAAACTTACAGCTAGTACAAAGGTAGTATAACAAAGTAGCAATATAAATGCCAATTAAAAGTTTTCACGACTAAATTTGTGATGAAGATACGGCGAAATTGGTTTATTATAGTTATTTTCATTGCAGAATGTCTTACGGCATTCTATTATGGGGAAGTGCTGCTGATAATAGCACAATATTTTACCTTATAATTGTTACCTTCTAATTGTTTCCTCTCCTGATCACGTTACAGCACACGGACAATTCAATGCCGAAGCGTTTTCCTATTATGACCTACCTTCCTCTCTTAGAAAATTCGATGTCTTAAATCAAAACCACGACGTATCGTAATGCAGCGTAATTTTAACACTATAGATACGAATTCGTTAAAAG
This sequence comes from Plebejus argus, assembly GCA_905404155.3. Classification (NCBI taxonomy): domain Eukaryota; kingdom Metazoa; phylum Arthropoda; class Insecta; order Lepidoptera; family Lycaenidae; genus Plebejus; species Plebejus argus. Next base: position 24,635,635 of record FR989927.1, read on the forward strand.
ATGAACCCACAAGGTAGCATACTAGGTTCATTGCTTTTGACACCACAGCTATAATTATGTAAAAATATAAATTATTTGACAAAATGACATTTATAATATAATTTAAAAAATCATGACATGTTAATTTAAAAATATAAAATATTAATTTAAAAATTTATAATATCAATAAAACTAAAATAATACAATTTAGAGATCATAAAACACGACCTATTGACTTGAATATTAACATTGACAGCACTGCTAATAGAAGAAGAAAAAAAAACTTGTGTCTATTCTATCTTGTAAACTATTGTGTAAGGAATCCGGAGTTCTCTTAGTATCTTCGGAACCATAGCATACCTTGGTGCAAAATCTTACTTTTTGGTAGCAAATGCTTAGGTCCATACTTCTCATAAAACCAAAATCACCATATTATTCCATATAAATTTTGAGGAGTTTCCTCAATTACTCATGGATCCCATCATCAGGTCACCACTTTTGTGTGAAAACCCAATACAACAAAAATTTTGAAAATCGGAAAAAAAAAATCCACAGCCGAACGCATAACCTCCTCCTTTTTGAAAGTCGGTTAAAAAGGCTAATGCAAAGTATAAAATGTTACATTTTCTGGTGTGTCTTTCTGATCTGACCGTCTGATACTCATGTCGGCTCATTATGGAATTAGAGTAGTGATATTACTTAACTGACCAAATATTTTTAAATATACCCAACTTCCAGGAAGCTAAACGAAATGTACAAGTCTCAGATCGACAGAAAAATCAGGGAGTTCCAACCGGCGCGGCCCGACACACTTATTAGTGACTCCTAATATGGTCCTGGCGGTTTTTACTGGAAGAATTAAAAAAAGTCTAAGTGTCATCACCATTCTATTAAGTACTATATTTCTTTCCGTAGGACTGCTGGAAGAAATCTCTGTTAGAGATAAAAAAAATAAAAATATAAAGAAATGCATTACAACCGCTTACCGCACGTAAATTTAATAACAATTTGGGTTGGTGGCGGCTGCAACACAAACTACAACTAGCGAGCTGCGACTTGCGACCCACTGCTGGCTAGCAACTACAAGTTACAACTATTACAAGCATTTATTAGATCATATTCTTATTCTCACGTGACGCGGTACTTCACGAATTTATCAAATTTTGAAGATAATGCAATATACAACATGTTTCCGATTGAAAGGGTGATTAAATTTAATTCGACGAATAGAACCTTCAGAATAAATTATTATCTTAGATTTGATGAAAATTATTTTGCCTAGATGATGATGACACAATGACACAAGAGTCCCTCTCCCAGTCTCCGAGTGCTTATACTTCCTATTTATGTGTGACGACCTCCTAGTGACGACCTCTGTGGCTCAGTGGGGAGCGCGTTGGTAGCTCAAGCCGTGGGTCGCGGGTTCGAATCCCGCCGACGGAACAAAAAGTTTTTCAAAGTACTTGGGTCATGGATGTGTATTAAATATGTGTATCATATAATAAAATCTTAAATATATGTATAGTATAAAAGTATTAAATATACTAGTTACCTATATTTTGTAAATAAATATTGATTTTATCATATTACTAGCTGTCCCGGCAAACGTTGTTTTGCCATTTAAAGTATATTTTATCATCAGTTGATACATGTTTTACCCCCTCTTTTGTCCCCTAAGAGGGTGTGGGGGGGGGGAAGGTCATACACCAGATGTTAAGTTGAAAAACACAGTTAATACCTAATATGAAGTAAGTCCACTAAAGAAAAAAGTTGTATACAAAATCTGACCCCTCTTTGGTCCCCAGAGAGGGTTGAGAGGGGAGGGGGGGAGGATTTTTATACACCAGATGTTGAGTTGGAAGAAGACAAATATAATATATCTGTGAAAACCGTATGCAAATCTGTGAAAACCGTATGCAAATCGGATCAGTAGTTTTCGTGTTAAAGAAAAAAGTTTGATACAAAATCTGACCCCCTCTTTTGTCCCCTTAGAGGGGTGGGGGGAAAAAATTTTATACACCAGATGTTAAGTTGGAAGAAGATAAATATATCTGCGAAAACCACATTCAAATCGGATCAGTATTTTTCGTGTGATGCTGGAACAAACATACAGACAGACAGAAAGAGTGACAGACAGACAGACAGACAAAAAACTAACCACATTTTTGGCTTCTATAGCGATGTAGTGACAAAGGTGTAATTTCGGGTGTCATTTCATATCTTTTATGTACAGAATATTCATTTCTACAACAGAATATTTTCTTCCTCCCGCACGCGCTTTGGTGACGCTCACTATCGTAATATTTTAATTTCGCCATAATTTCAAAACCAAACGTCCAATTTTAATCATTCAAAGACCAAATATTATCTACATAAACTGTACTTAGTGATAAAATAATTTATTTTGATAAGGATTAATAGCGTCAGTAAAATATATCCGTTTAAATTTATTCCAAAAAAAATTTAGGATTTTTAAATAAATAAATGGTTATTGTGCCTCACTCGACATAGATAGGTATAGTGTGTCGCGGACTTTTTTGTAGATATTTATAAGATCTACAATTACTTAGAACATTTTATGGTTCTATCTTTTATAGTTTAGGCAGCGTACGCAAAATAAGTAACTTTTCTAGCTGATTTTTTACACCTTGCGTCCGAAAAACTCAAATATCTTACGGAACCCTACTTTTTTCCAAAATAAAATGTAGCCTATGTTCAGCAGAAATAATGTGAGATTTCAATAGCAAAAGAATTTTTCAAATCGGTCCAGTAGTTTCGGAGCCTATTCGACTCAAACAAACAAATCTTTCCTCTTTATAATAGTAGTGTAGATAAGTAATATAATACACTTTATGTATGTATTTTTATGTCGGAAAATAATTTTACTATTAAAACACATTACAGAACTAATGGGAAACAAAACGAATATATTTTTAAGAAAGAAAAGGAAGCGCAAAAATGTAGAAAATTTGGAAAGCTTGGAAAAGGCAAGAATGGCTAAAAGGTTGCTATTATCACTGTTATCCTTACTTCAACTTATTTTTTCATTTAATTACTTACAAATAACGTGTTTTGTGTGCTTTCTATTTGTGTTTTTATTTCAGGCAATATAAAAGTAAATCAACTGAAGAAACAACAACGGAAAAAGATGAATGTGAAAACCAACACGAAGAAAAGGTGCCTTGAATTGTATTTGAATAGCAGTATTTTTTTTTTGACCGACTTCCGACTTCCGAAATTAAGTACAGTTAATAGGTGCTAGTTTCATGCCTGAATTATATGTATCTGCAACTGACATTTATGTTATTTAATATTTAAAAAACTAAAAAGGGTGAAATTATTTTTTTTAACAAAAAATTTAAACCGACTTCCAAGGTAAAAACAATAAGAATATTAGATGAATAGCTGTCCCGGCAAACGTTGTTTTGCCATTTAAAGTATATTTTCTACATCATCAGTTGATACGTCATGTTTTACCCCCTATTTTGTCCCCTAAGAGGGTGTGGGGGGGAAGGTCATACACCAGATGTTGAGTTGGAAGAAGACAAATATAATATATTGACTGTGAAAACCGTATGCAAATCGGATCAGTAGTTTTCGTGTTAAATAAAAAAGTTTGATACAAAATCTGACCCCCTCTTTTGTCCCCTTAGAGGGGTGGGGGGAAAAAATTGTATACACCAGATGTTAAGTTGGAAGAAGATAAATATATCTGCGAAAACCACATTCAAATCGGATCAGTATTTTTCGTTTGATGCTGGAACAAACATACAGACAGACAGAAAGAGTGACAGACAGACAGACAGACAAAAAACTAACCACATTTTTGGCTTCTATAGCGATGTAGTGACAAAGGTGTAATTTCGGGTGTCATTTCATATCTTTTATGTACAGAATTTTCATTTCTACAACAGACAATAGTCTTCCTCCCGCACGCGCTTTGGTGACGCCCACTATCGTAATATTTTAATTTCGCCATAATTTCAAAACCAAACGTCCAATTTTAATCATTCAAAGACCAAATATTATCTACATAAACTGTACTTAGTGATAAAATAATTTATTTTGATAAGGATTAATAGCGTGAGTAAAATATATCCGTTTAAATGTAGTCCAAAAATAATTCAGGATTTTTAAATAAATAAATGGTTATTGTGCCTCACTCGACATAGATAGGTATAGTGTGTCGCGGACTTTTTTGTAGATATTTATAAGATCTACAATTACTTAGAACATTTTATGGTTCTATCTTTTATAGTTTAGGCAGCGTACGCAAAATAAGTAACTTTTCTAGCTGATTTTTTACACCTTGCGTCCGAAAAACTCAAATATCTTACGGAACCCTACTTTTTTCCAAAATAAAATGTAGCCTATGTTCAGCAGAAATAATGTAAGATTCCAATAGCAAAAGAATTTTTCAAATCGGTCCAGTAGTTTCGGAGCCTATTCGACTCAAACAAACAAACAAACAAACAAACAAACAAACAAACAAACAAACAAAAAATCAAATCTTTCCTCTTTATAATAGTAGTGTAGATATTCTTTTCAACTCTTGTCTCTGGGACTCAGCTGATCTGAGACTGGCCGTGTAAGCATATAAACTATACTATACCATATAAACTATAACTGTGCAAAATTTCATTCCCTCGTCTCCCCATTTTTCGTCAAAGGGATACAAAGTTTTTTGCTCGCGTCTTAATAAATAGATTATAAGGTGAGTCATTTTCATGACAAAATTCGATACCAAAATTAGAGCGCAATTTTAGATTTAGTCATAACAACTTGTTGCGAGCAAAATGAAACAAACATGTTGTCCGGTACAAAATTAATTATTATCCATCAGGTTTCAGTTTAGCATGACGTGTAATATTATATTAAATACGTCTAATGACATAATACTCGGCCTCACAGGGACTGCGGCGAAAATGACACTTTCAAATCAACTGATCATTTATTTTGCTGGGCCATTCTGCAAATAAATTCATGTCATGAGTCATCATGGCATGTCAGTTTATTGCCAAACTAGCTGTCCCGGCAAACGTTGTTTTGCCATTTAAAGTATATTTTCTACATCATCAGTTGATAAATGTTTTACCCCCTCTTTTGTCCCCTAAGAGGGTGTGAGGGGGAAGGTCATACACCAGATGTTAAGTTGAAAAGCACAGTTAATACCTAATATGAAGTAAGTCCACTAAAAAAAAGTTGTATACAAAATCTGACCCCTCTGGTCCCCAGAGAGGGTTGAGAGGGGGGGGGGATGAGGATTTTTATACACCAGATGTTGAGTTGGAAGAAGACAAATATAATATATCTGTGAAAACCGTATGCAAATCTGTGAAAACCGTATGCAAATCGGATCAGTAGTTTTCGTGTTAAAGAAAAAAATTTGATACAAAATCTGACCCCCTCTTTTGTCCCCTTAGAGTGGTGGGGGGAAAAAATTTTATACACCAGATGTTAAGTTGGAAGAAAATAAATATATCTGCGAAAACCACATTCAAATCGGATCAGTATTTTTCGTGTGATGCTGGAACAAACATACAGACAGACAGAAAGAGTGACAGACAGACAGACAGACAAAAAACTAACCACATTTTTGGCTTCTATAGCGATGTAGTGACAAAGGTGTAATTTCGGGTGTCATTTCATATCTTTTATGTACAGAATTTTCATTAAACAGAATACTGTCTTCCTCCCGCACGCGCTTTGGTGACGCCCACTATCGTAATATTTTAATTTCGCCATAATTTCAAAACCAAACGTCCAATTTTAATCATTCACAGACCAAATATTATCTACATAAACTGTACTTAGTGATAAAATAATTTATTTTGATAAGGATTAATAGCATGAATAAAATATTTCCGTTTAAATGTAGTCCAAAAAAAAATTCAGGATTTTTAAATAAATAAATGGTTATTGTGCCTCACTCGACATAGATAGGTATAGTGTGTCGCGGACTTTTTTGTAGATATTTATAAGATCTACAATTACTTAGAACATTTTATGGTTCTATCTTTTATAGTTTAGGCAGCGTACGCAAAATAAGTAACTTTTCTAGCTGATTTTTTACACCTTGCGTCCGAAAAACTCAAATATCTTACGGAACCCTACTTTTTTCCAAAATAAAATGTAGCCTATGTTCAGCAGAAATAATGTAAGATTCCAATAGCAAAAGAATTTTTCAAATCGGTCCAGTAGTTTCGGAGCCTATTCGACTCAAACAAACAAACAAACAAACAAACAAAAAATCAAATCTTTCCTCTTTATAATAGTAGTATAGATTTCCGTTGTCTGTCACCTGTAACACAAGTACTTTACCACAGGGCCAGACTGACGTGGTGTAAAAGCGTATAGATAATATTATCTGGGGGCACGGGAGTGCCCCCGCCAAGATGAGCCAAGCGAAGCGCGCACGGGCACTACCTACCTTTTCTCGAAACGTTTCGCCGTATTTTTGCACCCTCGTAACTTTGGTTTGGATAATGCCAGATAGTTGAAATTTTCAAGATATTATGACATGAGTATAATAATTAAATGCGCAAAGTTTGAATATTGTTACTATTATACTTTAGATTTTATAGGGGTCCAAAAACCCCACAATAATGGACTGACTCACCGATCATCAAAATTGTTAGGGTACTTCCTGAAGTCATAGAAAGCTGAAATTTGGTATGTGACATACTATTAGTACAGAAACAACAAAAAAATTATCAAACCCAACCTAACCTATCCCATCCCCTTGATATAGAGAGGGGATGTTAGTATGAGATACCCCCGTTTCTTGTGCTGGATACAAAATTAAAAATAGAGTATAAAATAATTCTTGTGCCAAAAAAAATACGTATTAGACATGAGAGACAATAGACTCACAGAAAACCGGCGTGAAACAGCGCTCTCACAGAAAACCGGCGTGAAACAGCGCTTGCCCTGTGTTTCGCTTAGTGAGTGAGTTAAGCGGAGGCCCAACTGCACCCTACACCTTATTCCCTATCCCTGTTCTCTTCTGCTGATTCCCTTAGCCTATTCCTTCATAAAAAGACCGAAAACGCACTTGCAACACTTCTGATGTTAGTGTCTAATGTCTATAGACGACGGTAGAACTTACTTTCCATCAGGTGACCTGTTTGCTCATTTGTCTCCTAATTTTATATAACAGATCCCCTCTTAAAGGCTGGCAAAGCACTTGCAACTTTTCTAATATTGCGAGTGCACATCCTCGTTAATAGCCCCTTAATTTCATAAAAACGTAATAATTTATGTGGTAATTTTTCCATCATTCAAAGAACCATTCCGTACCTCCTTTTAAATAATATTACATCTATACTAATATTATAAATGCGAATTGTAAGGGGGTGAAAATGCGTAAATTTGTTCAAATAAAGTTAGTTCCAAAAATTCATAATAGATGGCGCCGCGCCGCTGCCGCGCGTCTTCTACATCGCACTATCGCTTACCCAAACGTGTTTCTATAAGAGGTGGTAAGGATGAACATAACGTTTCGATTAATTTGATATTTCACATAATATTTGAAATATATTGTATTAAGAAGAGTTGATGTTCGACTTCGACCCCACTCCCCAGCTGTTAATAACCCCTATGCAAAAATCTATAATACGTATTAGACATGAGAGACCATAGACTCACAGAAAACCGGCGGGAAACAGCGCTCTCACAGAAAACCGGTGTGAAACAGCGCTTGCCCTGTGTTTCGCTTAGTGAGTGAGTTAAGCGGAGGCTCAACTGCACCCTACACCTTATTCCCTATCCCTGTTCTCTTCTGCTGATTCCCTTAGCCTATTCCTTCATAAAAAGACCGAAAATGCACTTGCAACACTTCTGATGTTAGTGTCTATAGACCAGGGGTTCCCAATTTTTTTTCGCCAAGGAACCCTATTTGATTATACTTTTCCTCGCGGAACCCTACGCACGCCTTGCCCCTCTCTCATGCGTAAAGTGTACAAAGAAGTCGGTGCGCGCGAGAACAACGTTTGCGTTGGTCACGAAACGTGTGATAATATTTTTATTTTTTACGGAACCCCAGGGTTCCGCGGAACACCATTTGGGAACCGCTGCTATAGACGACGGTAGAACTTACTTTCCATCAGGTGACCTGTTTGCTCATTTGTCTCCTAATTTTATATAACAGATCCCCTCTTAAAGGCTGGCAAAGCACTTGCAACTTTTCTAATATTGCGAGTGCACATCCTCGTTAATTGCCCCTTAATTTCATAAAAACGTAATAATTTATGTGGTAATTTTTCCATCATCCAAAGAATCATCCTGTACCTCCTTTTAAATAATATTTTAACTATACTAATATTATTATAAATGCGAATTGTAAGGGGGTGAAAATGCGTAAAAGTTAGTTCCGAAAATTCATAATAGATGGCGGCGCGCCGCCGCCGCGCGTCTTCTACATCGCACTATCGCTTACCCAAACGTGTTTCTATAAGAGGTGGTAAGGATGAACATATCGTTTCGATTAATTTGATGTTTCACATAATATCCTACTAATATTATAAAGGCGAAAGTTTGGATGTATGGATGTTTGTTACTCTTTCACGCAAAAACTACTGAACGGATTTTAATGAAACTTTACAATATTATAGCTTATATATCAGAATAACATATAGGCTATAATTTTAACCGACTTTCAAAATGGAGGAGGTGTTATGTTAGTTTTTTATGCTCAACGATTACTCCGCCGTTTGTGAACCGATTTTCAAAATTTTTCTATTGGTGTATAGGGCATTATCCCAATTTAATATCATGTTCACAAAAATGGTGATCTGATGAAGGAATCCATGGGTAATCGAGGGAACTCCTCAAAATTTATATGGAAACATGTGGTGACTTTGGTTTCATGAGAAGTATTCCGAGTATATGCTAACAACAAGTAAGATTTTGGACCCAGCAACACCCACCCATGGTTCGGGAGCTGCTGGGAGAACTCCTGACTCTTCATAGATATACGTTTGAGAGTTTCGGTGTTGATTTAAGATCGGAAAGCAGATTTTACTATGCAAATTACATTCGTCATCATCATCATCATCACTACCAAGTACCATTTTTTTATGAAAAAAGGAGGCAAACGAGCAAACGGGTCACTTGATGAAAAGCAACTTCCGTCGCCCATGGACACTCGCAGCATCAGAAGAGCTGCAGGTGCGTTGCCGGCCTTTTACGAGGGAATAGTGTAATAGGGTAGGCGAGGATAGGGAAGGGAATAGGGGAGGGTAGGGAAGGAAATAAAGGAGGGTAGGGAAGGGAAAAGGGTAGGAGATTGGGCCTCCGGCAAAGAAAATATACACTACGCGAACCTCCGGTCAACTCACCACTCGGCGAAACACAGCGCAAGCGCTGTTTCACGCCGGTTTTCTGTGAGCCCGTGGTATTTCTCCGGTCGAGCCGGCCCATTCGTGCCGAAGCATGGCTCTCCCACGGTATCGTCCCATGATACGTTTCATAGTCTTTTAGATCGAGACTCGAGTTTGTCAATCGATTTAAAAAAAATGTATATAATATCTACTAATATTATTTAAAACCTGAAGAGTTTGTTTGTTTGCTCGAACACGCTTATCTCAGGAAGTACTTTCTGGTTCGATTTAAAAAAAAAATCAGTGTTAAATAGCTCATTTATCGAGGAAGGCTATTTATTATTACTTACGCTAAGACTAAAATATATATGACCGAAGAATCAGAAGAAAATGTGGAAAAACCCGGAAAAATTATTAGAAACTAGAAAGGGTTTATCTCACGAAGTACTAGAGCATTTTTGATATTATTTGTCACAACTCACAGATATAGAATAGACCACGTGAAGGGACAGAACTCGGTATTTTTTGCGGGAAAATGTACGGTTTTCGTAAAATTCCTAATTTACGCGGGCGAAGCCGCACGGGACATCTAGTTTGAAATATATTGTAGTTGATGTTCGACTTCGACCCCACTCCCCAGCTGTTAATAACCCCCTATGCAAAAATCTTCTATACATAATATAATAAAACTGTAGTAATGAAAATTCTGTACAATAAAGATAATGTTAAAAAAATAATAAGCGGGGGGTGTCACTACAATATCGCTATAGAAGCCAAAAATGTGGTTAGTTTTTTTGTCTGTCTGTCTGTCTGTATGTTTGTTCCACTATCACACGAAAACTACTGATCCGATTTGAATGCGGTTTTCACAGATGTATTTGTCTTCTTCCAACTTAACATCTGGTGATAAAAAAATTCTCCCCACCCCTCAAAGGGGACGAAAAAGGGAGTCAGATTTTGTATCAAACTTTTTTCTTTAACACGAAAACTACTGATCCGATTTGCATACAGTTTTCGCAGATATATTTGTCTTCTTCCAACTCAACATCTGGTGTATAAAAATCCCACCCTCCCACCCTTCTAAGGGGACCAAAGAGGGGGTCAGATTTTGTATCAAACTTTTTTCTTGGACTTACTTCATAATATTATTAACTGTGTTTTCTAACTTAACATCTGTTGATAAAAAATTTCCCCCACACCTCTTAGGGGACAAAAGAGGGGGTAATATTTTATATCAACTGATGAAGTAGAAATACCTACTTTAAAATGGGAAAACAACGTTTGCCGGGACAGCTAGTTTAAAATATGTAAGAAATGTTTTCTGTCCGTCTGTAAACATTGAAGTTTGAAGTAAGCGTCCCCCGGAAGCACCTCTAGTCTGTCGTGCAAATGCAATTTGCAGTAATGTAGCAACGAGAACTACTTACCATATAATATTATTATATTATAATAAAAGTTGCTTTATGACGGGTACTACCGCGCGCTATTTAAAGCTAAAGTCCACGCGGACGGAGTCGCGGGCTCGCGGGCAACAGCTTGTATAATATTATAATTGTATGTTCCTTAAGTATATTATTAATAACTTTACTTTGCAGACTCTAGACCTTAAATCATTTTAAAAATATGTAAGTGTATAGTCATAGTCTCAGCATTTCTTTGCAAATATTTAATTGTAGGATGTAAACAACATCGGTTAGTTCAAAGAAAAAGCCTGTGCCTAAAAGTTAAACGGCTAAAACATAATCACGTCAAACAATAGTGTGATGTAGATACCTAACAGTGAAATCTCTTATTGACTAGAGTACATTTACAAGTATTATGCGATGTAGATGACCAGCAGCGACATCTATTATTTATTAATTATTATCAAATATCAATAGGAAAAAATAAAACCACGTTTGTTGTATGAGAACCCCGCAAAATATTAAATTTATTTTGTTGAAATAGGTACATGATCGATGAAAATTTCAACTCTCCAGCTACTACCGTTCTTGAGATACTTCCAAGAGACAGATAGACAGACAGACAGACGGGCAGCTGACAGACACTGAAGTCTTTGAATAGGGTTCCGTTTTTACCCTCTGGGTACTGAAACCTAAAAGAAATACACCAAAAAAAAAAGAAAGAAAAAATGAACTAAAAAAACAACGTAAACCAACTTACAAAAAGAAATGAAATCCCACAAAAAACATTTTCATGTAAAATGTTGCCAAGATGAGAACATAATATTATTATAGTTCGTGGTGTCAAAAAGTAGTGAAATCTCATGTAGAGCCAAGTTTCTAACCTTACATACTCAGCCCTAAATCTAAAAACCTTAATTTTACACCAAAGCGCGGCAAAATATTTGATAATAATATAATGTGTCAGCCGAACGAGAAGAATCTAAAAACTCTACACATTAGTCAAAATCGGTGGCTTGGCCATTTTGTTATTCGGCAGGGCTTTGAACTTAATATACCCTAACTAAAGAAAAATGGCCAGGCTATCGATTTTGACTAATGTGTAGAGTTTTTAGATTCTTCTCGTTCGGCTGACACATTATATTATTATCAAATATTTTGCCGCGCTTTGGTGTAAAATTAAGGTTTTTAGATTTAGGGCTAAGTATGTAAGGTTAGAAACTTGGCTCTACATGAGATTTCACTACTTTTTGACACCACGAACTATAATAATATTATGTTCTCATCTTGGCAACATTTTACATGAAAATGTTTTTTGTGGGATTATTATTATATGATTTATAACGTTCACTTTAAATATCAAATAAATGTTGAACCTTTTAGCGCAATATATGCAAGTCGACTGGGTATTACTATACTAATACAGTATATTTACTCGAACTTGTCCGCATAACAGCCGCTTCTGGTCCTGCGAATTGCCTCACCCACACGAAAATGTATCGCCGCAATTACCTCCATCGCCTGCCAAGATTCATCGGTACGGTAGTCGGTAACGGGCTTCGAGACCTAGGGTGTAAACCATATTATATTTATGTAAACCTACAAAAATTGGGACACGCGAAAGTATAATATAATATCGTAAAAAATAAAAATAACAATACATCGTTTCAAAATGTAATATTATGCCACCCATGTCAGCAGGATTTTTTTTACGCGAAATCGCAGGCTACACGTAGTATAGCCAACGAATCTCCTAAATCTAAACACGAAGATGTAATAATATAATCAGTTTGATTGTCGTGTAATCTGAAACGGCCCGATCCCGTGTGTGGGGAGTTTATAAGCGCAGGCGCAGGTCGGAGTGCAGCAGTGGAGCGGTCAACATGCACGCGGAGAGCGCCGTCAACAGCGGCCGCACGGCGCGTGCCGTCGCCGTCAGCGTCACCGTCATGGCTAGCCTGGGCCTCATCGCCGGTGAGCTCGTCGTCACTGACTGCACCGTCACCAGCGGCTGGCTCGCCCTCGGGTCGCCCTCGGGAGAAGCGCGCGGAGAAGGAAAAGGATTTAGTTGAATATCTCTCGCAGGGACCTAGGCAGTTCCATTTATTTTTTTCTCAGCAGTTCTCGCCCGCGAAGGCTACCGCATAAAACTTGACGTTGTGACGTCACCGCGATTGACCCGCGACGCCGTGGGATAGTCGGGGGCATTCGAGTATATATTCCATTGTCTTCGCCATTTTTACGTCTCATTCCACTAATTTATTGAGTCGTAAAACTTACTTCTTTTTACATATTTTATTTCAGTGTTTACCGTTTCCTCGAGTGCAGATGCCACGTTTGCCGTGCTCCGTGCTGGTTCCGATTACTTGTGTTTTTTCGTATTGCACCATGTGTAAGGCTCGGCCCATATTTTTGAGGAATATTCTACTTCCGCCGCTTCTACGCGGTTTTAGACACGGTTCTCATCGTTAAAATAAGACTTCCGTCCGGTGCCTCATAACATGTGTGTTGCAGGTGGCGTCACCTGGGCCGTGCTGAGCCGGCTGAACCCGCCGGCGGCGCTTGCCCAATCGACTATGACGCCTCCGCCGCCCCCACCTCCCCCGCTCCCGCGCACCCTTCCCCCGCCGCCGCCGCAGTACTCCCCGGACACTCCCCCGCCACCGCCGCTCACGACGCCGTCCACGACGGAGACCCCGCTGGACGAGGAGCTGCGGCCCCTAGACTGGTGGGAGCACTGCGTGCTGTACCAGGTCCACGTCCGCTCCTACAAGGACAGCGACGGCGACGGAATCGGGGACTTGAACGGTCAGTTCAGAGCTATTATAGAACGGGCATGTTATAGGATGCTCGGGCTAACCGATTCGACGTATAGTCGGTATACGCTTGCATTTGTAATATTTTGTCGCTCGCAGGGGTTGCCATGAGGTTGGACCACCTGAAAGACGCGGGGGTGAAGGCGGTGTGGCTATCGCCCATCTTCTCCTCGCCGCAGATCGACTTCGGCTACGACATCAGCGACTACCTCGAGATTCACTACGAGTACGGCACCATGGCGGACTTCGACCGACTCGTGGCCAAGGCGCACAGCATGGGTGAGTTCCGAGTACTCGTATTCAAATAAGAAGAGAAAAAGACAAAGAATTTCTTGATTTTGGATAATGGATCTAACATAGCTTTGTTAGTATGTATCGATAGTTTACTTATTTGAGAAATTGAGCTTGCAATTTTTGTATGAAAAGAAAATAATTATTATTGAGTAAATGAAGTGAGTAAACAACAATAATTTAAGACTATCATTTTGCTGCATAAATGGAGGCCTTAGGACAGGGAAAATGATTGATGATATTTTATTAAGTTATGCACTGAACCAGTAGTATCAACATTCTGAAATCATTTTTTTAAATCTATTCAGAAATGAAACAATAATTGTCATTTTGTTTTATTTATTTATTTAACCCTCTCATGTCTTCAATAATAATAACAAAGATAGATCAAGCGTCGTTGACTCATAAACTTTTTAATAGGATTAAAAATTCTGCTCGACTTCGTCCCAAACCACTCGAGCTCGGAGCACCAGTACTTCAAGGACTCGGTGAAGCGGATCGGCGAGTACGAGGACTACTACGTGTGGGCCGACGGCTTCCCCGACCCCAAAAACGCCAGCAATAGGCTGCCGCCTTCTAATTGGGTACGCATTCGAACACCTTTCACTAATATCTTTTCGAGGTGACGTTTATGTAGCTTTGACATTTCCTGATTTCCTAACTACTTTTTTGTAATAATAATTGTAGAGTTTAATGGATTTCGCTTAGTATTTTCCGCTTAGTAGCTTAAGCTAAATTGAAATCGTATTTTAAAATTATAAAAAAATGGAAAAATGTTTGGCATAGTGCATTTAAAAACAGTACCTCAAACAAAACATTAAGGGCCCGGGTTACCCTCGAAATTTTCATACATTCTTAATACCAAAATCATTTTCTCATACGAAAATATTTAACATGTTTGAGTTATTTTTCAGCTTAAAATAGTAATTACCTAGGGTCCCGTACAAATTTTTTTTACAAAATATTTAAATAAGTACTAAAAAAAAATTTTTGTATTTAAAAATTTTTTAGTAAATTTACTACTAAATATTTAAACACCAAAAAATAGACAAAAACACTAAAAAATATATAAATAAATAGTAAATTTACTACAAAATATTAAAATAATAAAAAATATTTTTTAAAGTTTAAATATTTTGTAGTAAATTTACTATTTATTTATATATTTTTTAGTGTTTTGTCTATTTTTTGGTGTTTGAATATTTAGTAGTAAATTTACTAAAAATATATTATATAAAGTATAAACATATTTTTTTTTTTTAGTATTTAAACATTTTGTAAAAAAAATTTGTTCAGGACCCTAGGTAAGTACTATCTTAAGCTGAAAAATAACTCAAACATGTTAAATATTTTCGTATGAGAAAATGATTTTGGTATTAAGAATGTATGAAAATTTCGAGGGTAACCCGGGCCCTTAACGCAGGAAAGTCTGTTCGGCGGCTCCATGTGGGAGTGGAACAACGTGCGCAAGCAGTTCTACCTGCACCAGTTCACGGTCGGCCAGCCGGAGTTCAACCTGCGGAACCCGGTGGTGGTGAAGCGGCTGGAGAGCCTCATGAAGTTCTGGCTGGACAAGGGCGTGGACGGGT
The DNA here is from genome assembly GCA_905404155.3 of Plebejus argus. Classification (NCBI taxonomy): domain Eukaryota; kingdom Metazoa; phylum Arthropoda; class Insecta; order Lepidoptera; family Lycaenidae; genus Plebejus; species Plebejus argus. The sequence goes on from FR989927.1 coordinate 24,651,033, forward strand.
TCCGGCTGGACGCACTGCCGCACCTGATGGAGGCGCCGCCGGACGCGACGGGCCGCTACCCGGACAACCCGGAGGTGCCGGTGAAGGCGTTCACCCACACCCAGGTGGGCAACACGCTCCAGCTGTTCACGAAGGACCGCATCGAGTCGTACCCCGTGCTGTACGACTGGCGCGACTTCCTCGACCAGTACAACGAGGAGCACGGCGGGGACACACGGTAAGATCCGCTATCTTACTTTATACTAAAGATTTTTACTTTTAGCATGACACAATTTTAACTTAACTTTAGCACACCAAAATGACATGAGAAAACTACCCGTTTTCTCATGTCATTTTAGTGTGTAGCGTTTGTGACCCAAAGTTAAAATGCGTCATATTTTGGTGTGATCTGATGCTAATCACACTTAAGCAGAACTGTGTTCCCAAATAAATAGCATAAATATATGTTGTGTCGCTTCTTTTGAGCAAAACAGATTTAATATAATATTTTAGTTTTAGTTAACTTTAACCGAAAGTGAGCATGAAAACCATAAAACTGTTAACTGACACAAAGAAAGTTTCTATATCTCGAGAGTGATAGCCAAGTTTTAAATTATGCATCTCTATAATAGTCGAGAGAGTGGTCCATTACTCCGACCGTTAATGTTTATTCCACCCACAAATTAGTTTTTATGAAGCGCGCGCCCCTAAGATTACGTGAACGAGGGGAACGTTGTCATTCGTAATTTTAGCGAGGCGAGATTAATAGGCTCAGTGCGACAAATTACGCAGGTGCTGCCTTTTACGTTCGTCCGACTGCGAGACGTTATCACGCCCCGCGCCCGGCGCCCGTGAGTGCGTGACGCATTGCATCATGTAGCATACTGCAAAATTTTGAATTTTTTGGTTCGCATCATCTTCCATAATTTTTAGGGTTCCGCACCCGAAGGATTTAGACGGGACACTATTACCATTCGCTGTCTGTCCTGTGTCCGTCCGGCCGAGTATACATATTATATTATGTCACAAGGCTGTAATCTCAAGAACTACGGTAGCAAAACCGTTGATATTTTCACCAATTATGTATGTCTGTTGCCGCTATAACAACAAGTACTATGCCCACTTGCGCCAATTTGGGTTAAAGTTTACTCTGAGTTAAACATCATGTCATATCTGTCACTCACCAAGTCAGTGATAGAGATGACATGATGTTTAACTCAGAGTTAACTTTAACCCAGATTGGCGCAAGTGGGCCTAAAGATAGTAAAATATAATATTTACGAGTGGCTACCACACAAAAGACTCTAAAATCATCAATCAAGACATCAATTTTCCTCCTCCTCCTCGCGTCGTGTTCCTCATTGCTGAGAGTCGTGATTCCCCTTTTATTAGTGACGACCACATTACGCCATCTGTGGCGATCCTTGGCAGAATGGAGAGCATTATGAAGGCCGGTATCTAGAGTTGTGCGCACTAGGTCAGACCATCTAATAGAGCTTCGGCCTCTTGGACGGCGACCGTCAACTTTGCCTGTAACCACAAGCTGTTGGAGGTTATGGCCACCCTTTCTTGCGATGTGACCGAAGAAATCCAAAACTCTACGTAAGCAAATCGACGACAGTTTTTTTTCATCTTTAAGTCACTAAGTATGGAGACGTTTGTACGAAAGGCGGTCCATGGTATTTGGAGCATTTTTCGCCAGCACCACATCTCGAAGGAGTCAATTCGATCGCGATCCGCTTTCTTCAGAGTCTACGTCTCCTCTCCGTAGGTGAATATGGAGAAAACTAAGGACGAAAAGTTTCATTTTTGTCTTCCGTGAGATGTTACGATCTTTCCATATTCTTTGGAGCTGCGACATTGCATTCTTGGCAACATCAATTTTATTGTTTACCAAATCAATGGTACGCAACTCTTTGTAGGCGATTGCGGCTTTTAATGTTAGTAGTTAGTACCATTGTTAGTAGTTAGTACCATTAAATTTATGTTTAAGACATTTATTTCTCAAAAGAACTTACATAAAATTCACTTAACTGAGAAAATATACTTACAATTACATATCAGTTTATTAACTTAAGCGTACCACGTGTACAGGCTGAACAATAATACAATAATTACTAAATAATTATAAAACTTTGCATAGAACATTACACCACATATTCACAACTAGTTACATTTTTTTTTTTCGTTTTGATGGTAGACAGTAAAAACTTACGTAAACACAGAATAACATCATAGTCCATAGATCTCATATTACTGGATGTGGCAATAGTTATATTTAGTTTATTGTTTATTATTTTTAATTATTATCAATGTAGCAAGTATTATTTAGTTTAAATATTAATTATGTGTGTATATAATTATTATGAAATCGATAATAACCTAAGTGCATATTATAACATATTTAAGCATGACATACAATATATTATATAAATTGCCTAAATTTTTAATTTTAGAGTTTTAACGTGCTGTTTAATTAGATTTTTAAATTTAGACATTGTTTTTGAATCTTTAATGTTTTTTGGAAGGTGATTATATATCTGTACTCCCTCAAATAATAGATTCTTTTTACCATAGTTCGTTCTTGGTAAGCTGAGTACGATGTCATTCGAATTTCTTAATTTCATTCTTTGTATCTGCTGTTTTTTTGTTAATTCTATTTCGGAATGGATTTCCTTGTTAATAATTTTTCTAATGAGTATAGCTGTGTAAAATTCAAATTCAAATTCAAATTCATTTATTTTTGCTTATGTGTGTTACATTAATAGGTCTTATATTTGATACTAGGTTCAGCACATAGGCCTCTTTGGGCATGCAAAATTTACAATAAAATCATTACAGTCTACAACAATAATTATTAATAGATTAATAACCATCACACTAGTAAAATTTAAGCGAATAAATTAAACATTGAAATAAAATGATGTCATGCAATCGCCAAGAAGTCATAAAAAGTAGTGTGTAGTAAGTATATGTTTGTAGGATGTTCATTTTATTAGTTTCTGTATATATCTTATCACTTGGCGTTAGGTAATCATAATTAAACAATATTTTTAGTAATTTATTTTGAGCGGTCTGTATAATTTTTAAATTTGACTTGGCAGCAGTGCCCCAAACTTCTATAAGGAAATCAATATGCGGCTTAATTAATGAATTATATATTGTATGACGTACTTTTATAGGCAAACTTTGGGCAACACCGTGTAGTAGTCCAGTTAAAGACGTTATTTTGGATTTGACATTTTCTATATGAGATCTCCAGGTTAAATGTTTGTCCAAAATTAAACCCAGGTACTTTTCATTATCTACTCTTTTAATTATTTGATTGTCGATTTTCAGTGGTTCAAAGTCATGTATTTTTTTGTTTTTAGCTGTAAATATTATGTAATTAGTTTTATTCATATTAATAGTTAATAGGTTTGAGCGAAACCATGTATTTAAAACATTTAAATCGTGTTGTGCGTCAGCAATAACACTATGTATTGTTTGACCAAAATAAAATAAGCAGGTATCGTCTGCGTAAAGTCTAGTATCTCCTTTGAGCCCTTGATTTTTTGAATTTTGAAATTAGCCAAAAATGTTTATTGTTTTTGTTTCCAGGATCTTTCTGTCGGAGGGCTACGCGAACATCTCAATGACGATGCTGTACTACGGCACAGAGTCGGGGCGGCGTGGCGCGCACATCCCCTTTAACTTCGACTTCGTCACCTCGATCACCGACACCTCCGAAGCACGGGACTTCGCCTACCTCATCAATCACTGGCTCACCTACATGCCTTTCGGCATGACCGCCAACTGGGTGGTGAGTGCTGTTCTGTATCCGTATTTTAAAAACGAGACGACCACGAGCCTATCCTACTAATATTGTAAAGGCGAAAGTTTGGATGTATATAATATGGATGTGTGGATGTTTGTTACTCTTTCACGCAAAAACTACTGAACGGATTTTCAAAATTTTTCTTTTTGTGTATAGGTTATCATCCCAATTTCGTACAATATTCATAAAAGTAGTGACCTGATGAAGGGATCCATTAGAAATCGAGGGAACTCCTTTAAAATTTATATGGAAACATGTGGTGACTTCAGTTTCGTGAGCAGTATTAAAAACATGATATGCTACCAACAAGTAAGGACTTTGCACCAAGATACACCATGTTTCGGAAGGTGCTAAGAGAACTCCTGACTCTTTATAGATACAAGTTTGGGAGTTTCGACGTTGTTTTAAGAATGGAAAGTATATTATGCTACTATGCAAATTACATCAATCGTCATCATCACTTCCATTATCCATTATACAACCATGTATCGTGCCTTTTTGACCGTATTATTGGTACTTTTCATCGTCTTTTATTATATGTACTTATATAACTTAATCCGCGGGTAACACCGCGGGGCACAGCTAGTACAAAATACTATTATAAAGAGGAAAGATTTGATTTTTTGTTTGTTTGTTTGTTTGTTTGTTTGAGTCGAATAGGCTCCGAAACTACTGGACCGATTTGAAAAAATCTTTTGCTATTGGAATCTTACATTATTTCTGCTGAACATAGGCTACATTTTATTTTGGAAAAAAGTAGGGTTCCGTAAGATATTTGAGTTTTTCGGACGCAAGGTGTAAAAAATCAGCTAGAAAAGTTACTTATTTTGCGTACGCTGTCTAAACTATAAAAGATAGAACCATAAAATGTTCTAAGTAATTGTAGATCTTATAAATATCTACAAAAAAGTCCGCGATAAAAAATAAAAATAACCATTTATTTATTTTAAAAACCTGAATTTTTTTTGGACTACATTTAAACGGATATATTTTACTCACGCTATTAATCCTTATCAAAATAAATTATTTTATCACTAAGTACAGTTTGTGTAGATAATATTTGGTCTTTGAATGATTAAAATTGGACGTTTGGTTTGAAATTATGGCAAAATTAAAATATTACGATAGTGGGCGTCACCAAAGCGCGTGCGGGAGGAAGACAATATTCTGTTGTAGAAATGAAAATTCTGTACATAAAAGATATAAAATGACACCCGAAATTACACCTTTGTCACTACATCGCTATAGAAGCCAAAAATGTGGTTAGTTTTTTGTCTGTCTGTCTGTCTGTCACTCTTTCTGTCTGTCTGTATGTTTGTTCCAGCATCACACGAAAAATACTGATCCGATTTGAATGTGGTTTTCGCAGATATAGGTATTTATCTTCTTCCAACTTAACATCTGGTGTATAAAATTTTTCCCCCCACCCCTCTAAGGGGACAAAAGAGGGGGTCAGATTTTGTATCAAACTTTTTTCTTTAACACGAAAACTACTGATCCGATTTGCATACGGTTTTCACAGATATATTATATTTGTCTTCTTCCAACTCAACATCTGGTGTATAAAAATCCTCCCCCCCCCCCCTCCCCTCTCAACCCTCTCTAAGGACCAAAGAGGGGTCAGATTTTGTATACAACTTTTTTCTTTAGTGGACTTACTTCATATTAGGTATTAACTGTGTTTTTCAACTTAACATCTGGTGTATGACCTTCCCCCCCATACCCTCTTAGGGGACAAAAGAGGGGGTAAAACATATTGTATCAACTGATGATGTAGAAAATAATATACTTTAAATGGCAAAACAACGTTTGCCGGGACAGCTAGTACAAAATATACCAGGACGTATATATTTCAAAAGCTGGCTGAGATTATGCCTCAGAAAAATAAAGCGGATATCTAAACATGCAACATTATTATGCATAGATCAGGAAAAGGTGTTAGCGAATAAAATTCCGATATCTGCTCAATTTCAGTTCGGTAACCACGACAACAACAGAATGGCGTCGCGTTTCGGAGACACCATGGTGGACGGGCTGCTCGCGCTGGACATGATGCTGCCGGGCGTCGCCGTCACCTACCAGGGCGAGGAGATCGGCATGCGGGACGGCTACGTCAGCTGGGAGGACACGGTGGACGTCCTGGCCTGCAACCGCGGGACTCCCGAGGACTACCTCACCTTCACCCGCGACCCCCAGCGCACCCCCTTCCACTGGGACGACAGCCCCAATGCGGGCTTCTCCACCGCGCCCAAGACCTGGCTGCCAGTCGGCCTCGACTACAGGGAGCTCAACTTGGCCAAGCAGAAGAGAGATCCTATCAGTCACTTTAAGGTATATCCTCTTTCAAGGTATTACTTATATTTTCAATCATAAGTCGATTAAAATAATAGATCCTTTTCGCTTTCAATGTATTTATTTTTTTATTTTTATTTTTAATATGTTTTTAATGTATTTATTTTTATTTTATTTATTTTTATTATTTCTGTATAATAATTATCCCACCAAAAACATAAATGTAAAAATGGAGAGCCAAGTTCAATACAAACATTATTCTTGTCTATGAACTTCGCCGTAAAAAATGGAGATCTAAATTAGTGCCAAGTTCTACGGAAAATCGAAATAATATGTATTTATAGGAACCAAATAACATTATGAACAAAACAAAATATAATAAAGTATATTAATTCTTTACTTTATTGAGTATCTATAACAATTGCTGATATTTAAATAATGTGAGATCTTAAGTAGATTAGATTTAATTTGGCCAGTTTTCATTACATCAGTCATTTCATAATGTTATTGAACATTTTAATTCTGATTCTGACGTTTATGTTAAATAGTTTTTGAATTATGAGGGGGTCAGAAGTGGCTCCAAATGGTACGTGTAACATTACACACGGTGCTGCTTGCCAGTTCTGTTTTACTTGAACTTGGCTTGACACACTACCGCGTGTGTAGATATTATATATTAAGTGTATGAAATTATATATATTAAATAAAATTGACATCGGCCCGACATTTTCACCCACTCCAGGTGTACCAGAAGCTGACGACCCTCCGCGAAGAGAAGACGCTGTCGCACGGGCGGTTGGAGGTGGGAGGACTGTCGCTGAACACGCTGTACCTGGTGCGGCACCTGCGCGGTCACGACACCCTGGTGCTGCTGTTCAACGTGGGCAAGGCGCCGGACACCGTGCGCCTGGAGCGCTTGCCCTACCTCACGCTGCCCGCGACCGTCTACACCTCCAGCACGCACTCCATGCGGAGGGAGGGGTATGAGAATTGTCTTTTGCTATGTATTTCGCTGAGTGCTGAAATTGTAATTATTACCCGCCTACAGCTGCATCTAAAACGAAAAGTAAATATTTTGACAGTCTATATGTTCGTGGGAATCTATGTTAGTAGTTCCTCCGCGCCTTCTCTCCTACTGATGCGAAGTATCAATAGATTTTTAATAGGATAAGAAGTATTATCAGATAAATTCATTCATGGGCAGATTGTAGACCTGCGTAATTTGGTCGCGTTTTGACAAGCCCAGCCGACAGATCGCGAGTTGCGAGTTGCGAACTTACGACTAATATTGAATTAACATAGACCAACCAAATGATGTAGACGTCCGTCAACTGTCTATGAATCAATTTGTTCGATGGTACATAGATCATGACACTGACTTTGTGTATTTCTCCCCAGCTACCGGATCTACTCCCAGGAGCTGACGCTGGCGGACGGGGAGATGCTGGTGCTGCGCGGCCCGCCCGTCACCTGCTACTGAGCCCCACAGTAGCGCACCGATCAGCGCACAGTTGGATCGCGCTATCGAAGTTCAGCCGGAGATCACTAAATTGCTCTCCAGGTCCGAGCATATTTTGAATATAATTTATATATCGCCATTCGCTATTTAGGATGACGTACTATTATAGGATGCCTCATCCCTCCGTGTAGATTGAAGTCAATCCAGTGACCCCCTTCTAGCTTAACACATTTTGACTGACACTTCCATAGAGTGTTACCAGTTCCATAAAGTGTTACTATTCCCTCTAATGTAATGCTGAATGATCATTAAACAGTTCCTAATAATATAAATTTTATATTGTGCTCACCATAAAAGTAATATTATTGTAATGAATATTATAAGTTTTATTTATAATTGTATTCTATATTTTTGAAAAAAATAGCAAATTAATATATTTTATCTTATGTACCTTATGTGGCTTTAATATTATGTCTAATAATTACAATATTATTATTTATTTATTATTAACAGATATTGCTCCATACGTAAAATTTACAACATTTGTATGATTTAACGTGTATTAAGGATAAGTACTTTTTAATTTTAGTGCCTAATGAGCCAACCTGGTACAAGTTTATAGGTATAGATTTTATTCTTATTTAAGTATATTTAAATGTTTTAAAACCAAATATTATACTAATAAATAATATGTCACCCACTATTTGCTATGGTAGGTATGTCTTGTTGCTGTAAATACAATTAATATGTAGGTAGTGTTCGTGTTGTTGTTTGCTTCGTAATGTTGTTAATGTTAACTTATTAAATTTGGTTTCGGTAAACGTCCTTTTTATTCGACTACCTGTACATACCACTGAACAAACAGCGCAATTTTTTATTTTAAAATAAAATAATATTATAGCTGAAAATTTGCATAATCTAAAGTAATACTGACTCATAGAGTCGTAAAAAGCAAACTTGTGTACGACCGAGTAGTAAATAGTAATTACCATTGTGTTGTACTGTACTACTGTCACGAATCTGTCCCACCGCAGCGCCAAACGACGAGGCGCGGATTAGCGCTGATAAGATAAACTATACAGAATGATCTCATTTTCTCACTCAAATATACTATAATCAAATGAAAAAAATGCAATTCTATAGAAAGTGGCAGATACTGATGCTGAGCCTGAGAATAAAGTCAATAAGGTGGTTCACGACTGTGTATGAATAATACGAGCCACCTGAAGGACAAGATCAGAAAATATCACAGTGCAGTGGTACCAAAAACTTTTCAAGTTGACGATCATGTAGAACCGATTATTCTACTTGTAGGTACTATTCATGATGGGAATTTAATAACTATTATTAAAGTATAAAAGTTTGTCAATCGTATAATATAATGGTCTTAAAGAAAAAAACATTTTCAGCAATTCAAAAACAACCGAATGCTGCATAATTCACATAACGTATAAAAGGCAAATATAAAAATATACTAACGCGAACGATCCAATTGGGATCACCCTGAAAATACAGAAACTGTCCGGAACAAATTATTTAAGATAGCGCACGCCGGTGTGGTGGTGACACAATATGCTGGTGGTGCCGAGCGCGCCGCACGCCCACGCGACCACTACCACCACTACCGCCAGAAACACCATTAGCTGGTGATCCTTAACTACCTACCAGAAACACCACTAGCTGGAGATTCTCAACTACCACCAGAAATACCACTAGCTGGTGATCCTCAACTACCTACCGGAAAGACCACTAGCTGGATATCCTCAACTACCACCAGAAATACCACGAGTAGCTGGAGCTCTCCAACATGAAGTCGGCAAAGCTGTTCGGAGTCACCGCCATCGTGATGGTGGGCCTCGCCCTCATCGCAGGTACATTATATTATGATACAATTAATTAATGATACAAGTAAATAATATAAGTAATAGTTAAAAAACTAAAAACACGCTTTTTATATAAAGGGTTACAAACAAACATACAAATTGAAAATGGAATAATTATATAGAATTAGTGTATTGTCATCGGTCCTCGATAAATCTACAAAGTTTGAACGAAATCTGGCCGTTTAAAGTGGGTCAAAATCGCGCCCAAAGAAGTCGGTTACAAACATGTTACAAACAAATATACAGGTGAAGCTAATAAAAAGCGTATAAAAATGGCTTTATGAATGACTAGCTGTCCCGGCAAACGTTGTTTTGCCATTTAAAGTATATTTTCTACATCATCAGTTGATACATGTTTTACCCCCTCTTTTGTCCACCAGATGTTAAGTTGGAAGAAGATAAATATATCTGCGAAAACGACATTCAAATCGGATCAGTATTTTTCGTGTGATGCTGGAACAAACATACAGACAGACAGAAAGAGTGATAGACAGACAGACAGACAAAAAACTAACCACATTTTTGGCTTCTATAGCGATGTAGTGACAAAGGTGTAATTTCGGGTGTCATTTCATATCTTTTATGTACAGAATTTTCATTTCTACAACAGAATATTGTCTTCCTCCCGCACGCGCTTTGGTGACGCCCACTATCGTAATATTTTAATTTCGCCATAATTTCAAAACCAAACGTCCAATTTTAATCATTCAAAGACCAAATATTATCTACATAAACTGTACTTAGTGATAAAATAATTTATTTTGATAAGGATTAATAGCGTGAGTAAAATATATCCGTTTAAATGTAGTCCAAAAAAAATTCAGGATTTTTAAATAAATAAATGGTTATTGTGCCTCACTCGACATAGATAGGTATAGTGTGTCGCGGACTTTTTTGTAGATATTTATAAGATCTACAATTACTTGGAACATTTTATGGTTCTATCTTTTATAGTTTAGGCAGCGTACGCAAAATAAGTAACTTTTCTAGCTGATTTTTTACACCTTGCGTCCGAAAAACTCAAATATCTTACGGAACCCTACTTTTTTCCAAAATAAAATGTAGCCTATGTTCAGCAGATATAATGTAAGATTCCAATAGCTAAAGAATTTTTCAAATCGGTCCAGTAGTTTCGGAGCCTATTCGACTCAAACAAACAAACAAACAAACAAACAAAAAATCAAATCTTTCCTCTTTATAATAGTAAGTATAGATATAGATATTCTCTCACCGTCTCCTAAATACCATAGTCATTTGTGAGGGATAGAACCCAGATTGTAAGGCCCCATGACTCTGCTCACGTTCCCACTGAAATTCCTGTGAAACTTGTAGGTAATTGCAGACAACAATAATTTTCAGACGTTATGAGATATCTAAGCTGTGTTGAAAACCGTAACGAATCAAAAAATTCTTGTGGGTAGGAAGATTTCCAAATATCATATTATTCAAAAAATTTAAAAAAGATTTCAGACAAAATGTACATTAACATAAGTCATAACAAATCGCTAATTAGCGCTGAAGAGAACTGACCTTCGCGAATATCTGCACTGTTATTTAATCGCTCACTTACGTCACCACTAACGAGGTCCAGTTATTTTAACAATTCTTAGAAATTCGGGTATTGAAATTTGCAAAGAAAATTATGCCACCGACTCACTGACCCGACAATTTGCAAAAAGTTATACAAGCGCAAACAAGTTAACAAGCGAATGCAAATGATGCCCCTTAGAGGAAAAGTCTTAAATAACAGAACAATAGCTTAAGTCTAGATGTCTCCGCATGGTATCATGGCGAGAACATTAGAACACGATAGCTCTAACTAGAGTCTGCATCGAAACGGGATAGCGTAGATAAGAAAGGTTAAATGTAGATTATTAAGATTTATGCAACTTTAAACCCTTAAATAACAATGCTATCTGTATTTGACACGATGACGAGGATACCAGAAATTATATTCACACTTTATCAATGGAAGCTTGCGAGGCTAAGAGAAGTGGCTGTAAGTAGACTACTTCATTCAGATTTGACAATAACCTTGGACAGGTGGAGTAACGTGGGCGGTGCTAGCGACGAGAGGCACCACCCTGCCGCCACCGGAGCTGAAGCCCCTGGACTGGTGGGAGCACTGCGTGCTGTACCAGATCTACCCCAGGTCCTTCAAGGACAGCGACGGAGACGGCATAGGAGATTTACAAGGTATGTTATACCCGAGATAGTAAGGGGTAAAAAGTTCGCCTTGTCTGTGAGATTGTGGTTCTAAAATAGTCAAATTTTGATGAGGCTTATAAAATTAAACCGTTAGGTTTTGTATTAAAACTTTTAACGAGCAGTTAAAAATATTACGACGGGAAAACGGTCTTCGATGGCAAAGTATTGATGATAATGAACTTGAACTAATTATTATATCAGAGGACCTCTCGTACGGCGAAATTAATACCACCAATAAAAGATATGATAACGTTACAAGTAAACAGATTAGTGGATATTTATTTAGGATTAGCTCAATTTTAATCTCACTGTTATCCTTTAATTTGCACAATTGTGCAATACTTACGTATTATTAGCTTTATTAGTTATCTAACGAGTTGAAATGAAACATTTCATCCGCAACATTTACACATCTGCATGATGCGAAAATATAAGTTATCTATACTTAAAATAATTGTAATTCTGAAGAGTTTGTTTGATGGAACGCGCTAATTTCGACAGGAACGAACGAACGAACTGGTCCGATTTGAAAAATTATTTCAGTGTTAGATAGCCCATTTATCGAGGAAGGCTATTTAACATCACGCTGTGACTTTTAGGAGCGAAGAAACCGAGGAAAATGTAGAAAAAAGCAGGGAAAATTATTTATTTTTGAGAGTTTCCGTTGCGTGCGCTGCAAAAACAGTCCAAGATATCCTTAAAATATGTATAAAAGAATTTAAAATTCAAAGTTAGAAGCAAAGGTGATGATGATGTTTGGTATATTTGTGTCCGGTGGTGGTGACTGGTGTTACCATTTTATGAGCTAATGGCTTCCTGCGTTTAGGTGGGAGTAAATTACACCGCCGATTATAACATCGTTACATCTTACTAAACTACCCAAATGTAACTATAAACGCCCCTACCCTTTTATTGTTATTTTAATGATGACGTAATTTTCAGAGTTCCTTCGTCTAGTGTTTGACCCAACTGAAAAAAATTTGGCGTACAAAATACAGTGTTTTTGTTTTTCCACTGAAGCCGTAACAAGTCTGTCTGTCTGTCTGTCTGTCCGTCCGTATGTCACAGCCACTTTTCTCCGAAACTATTAGAGCTATACTATTGAAACTTGGTAAGTAGGTGTAGTATGTGAACCGCATTAAGATTTTGATGCAAAAATGCAAAAATTATTAACAATTTTAGGGGTCCCCATAGGTACAACTGAAACAAAAATTTTTTTTTTCATCTAACCTATGCGTGTAGGGTATCTATGGATAGGTCTCTAAAAATCATATTGAGGTTTCTCATATCATTTTTTTCTAACCTGAATAGTTTTCGAGAGAGACTCTTCCAAAGTGGTAAAATGTGTGTCCCCCCTCTAATTTCTAAAGTAGGGGCATGATAATTCTAAAAAAATATATGATGTAGATTACTATAAAAACTACCAACGAAAATTGGTTTGAACGAGATCTAGCCAGTAGTTTTTTTTTATACGTCATAAAAGGTAAACCTTAATCTAAATTTCATTAAATCGACTGAAATATAAAAATACATCAAAAACCCTTTAATTTCATAAAAATAAACCTTATTGCTGCTGCGAAACCCTTCATGGGCGAGTCCAACTCGCACTTGGCCGCTTTTTTTTATTACAATAGGCAATTTATGTATTTTAACTAAACAAGAAATAATCAAAGTTATTTTCCAGGGACATACTTTTATATGTACTTCAGAAAGCCGATACAGTGCTCTGGTGCTAAAGATGTACATTGTACAGTCATGGATCGCGATCGTGTTACGTTAGTCATGTTTGGCCATTTGCATCTTACAAGTAAATATTGCTTGCGTTGCTTTCAGGTATCATCCAGGAATTGGAACACTTCGTGGAGGCTGGCGTGGACGCGATCTGGATGTCGCCCATATTCACCTCGCCCATGGTCGACTTCGGCTACGACATCAGCGACTTCTACAACATCCACGACGAGTACGGCACCATGGAGGACTTCGAACAGCTGCTGGAGAAAGCGCATTCGTTGGGTGAGTGGTCATCAAATAGAAACCAAATCGCCATGTCATATTGACACTGCGAGACCGAGACATTTTTAATGCTCATCGATATCAATAAATAACAAACTATTTCAGGCCTGAAAGTGTTATTAGACTTCGTGCCGAACCACGCGAGCACAGAGTCGCAGTACTTCAAGGACTCGGTGCAGAAGAAGGTCGGCTTCGAGGACTTTTTCATGTGGGCCGACGGCTTCCCCGATCCCAACAACGCCAGCAACACCCTTCCACCCTCTAACTGGGTAAGGATATAAAAAAATCAGTGCCCTTCATGACCTTCTTATTATAATTTACATTAGGGATGTCTTATAAGCGTGTCTTCCTAATTATCAGGTCAGTCAATTTGGAGGATCAGCGTGGGAGTGGAACGCTGAACGCCAGCAGTTCTACTTGCATCAGTTTGCAGTGGAGCAGGCTGACTTCAACTTTAGGAACCCCGACGTCCAGAAGGAAATGATTAAGATTATGAAGTTTTGGCTCAAAAAGGGCGCTGATGGGTTCCGGGTGGATGCACTGCCGTATCTGATCGAGGCTGACCCGGCTGACCACGGCGGGAGATACCCCGACGACCCCCTCAGCGGCATCTCCCACTTCCAACCCCACCAGCTCGGGTACACGATCCCGCTCTACACGAAGGATCTTATTGAACTATACGATGTAGTTTACGAATGGAGGGAATTCGCTGATAGATATCTGGAAGAGCATGGAGGCGATACTCGGTGAGTGTCCAGAATTATTGTTGTGTGTAATATGATAGTAAAATTACGTTAAATTAAAAGTTTATTACTTGACGTAAATAAAAAACAAATTGCTTCGAAAACTTATTCGGGTGGAAGCGAATAATACCCTTAACCCTGATGATATAATGAAATTGTTTTTCCTGCAGAGTGCTGTTTTCGGAGGGTTACGCCAACGTGACAATGACAATGTTGTACTACGGCAACGAGCAGGGGGAGACGGGGGCGCACTTCCCCTTCAACTTCGACTTCATTACTGACCTCTCCGCCGAGTCTAACGCCCGCGATTTCGTCTACATCATCCTGAGGTGGCTGACTTACATGCCGTACGGCGGGGTCGCTAACTGGGTGGTAAGTGCTCTTTATTTAACGATAATTTTTTATTGCAAGCGTAATCAGAAATTAATATTTATGGTCACTACTACCCATAGCGTACGAAGAGATAATCGAACTTTGCTCTGGAAAATTTCAGTTCGGCAACCACGACAACAACCGTATGCCGACGCGCTTCCGCGACAGCATGGTGGACGGGCTAAACTCCCTGAACATGCTGCTGCCGGGCGTGGCCGTGACGTACCAGGGGGAGGAGATCGGCATGCGGGACGGCTACGTCAGCTGGGAGGACACGGTGGACGTGGAGGCGTGCAACAGGGGCGATCCCAACACCTACCACCTGTACTCGCGAGACCCCGCGCGGACGCCCTTCCATTGGGACAACTCCTCACACGCCGGCTTCACCACCGGCCCGAGCACGTGGCTGCCCGTCGCCGACGACTATAAGCAGATAAACCTCGCCAAGCAGATGGAGGATCCGATCAGCCATTTCAAGGTATTTGCGATGTTTAAGGATTGGTCCTTTTAGTGGTGAAAGAAGGGGGTACCCTGTTTTTTATTTAATTAACTAGCGGGCCCGCCGGACGTTGTCCCGATTGAACAATATTAACGTTAAGATTTCATTGGTTTCAACAATGTTCACAGGTGTACCAGGAGCTCTCTAGCCTCCGCAAAGAGAAGACCCTCTCTCACGGCGCGTACGACATCAGGGCGTTGTCGGACCACACGCTGTATCTGACGCGGTACCTCAGCACCCACGACACCCTGGTGCTGATCTTCAACGTGGGAGAGATTACAGACACGATCAGACTGGACAGAGTGGCGCGTCTGCAGCTGCCGGCTACCGTCTCCGTGTCCAGTATACATTCTTCTAGAAGAAAAGGGTACTTATATCATCTACCTATAGGATTGCCAAAAACTTTCATTTACTGAGAGTTTAAGAATTGTTTTCGATGTCTGCCAGAGTAGACAATGTTTATAAAAAAATATTTTATTTTTGTTTGCAGTTATCAAATTTCTGGGGAACAACTGACCCTGACTCCCGGAGAGGCTTTGGTTCTGAGAGCAGCGCCGATTTCATAGTGAAATAACGAACCGATAAAATAAACTACTGCTACTACTATGAGTACAACTACCTACTATTAATAGAACTTAATACCTTATACTGAGGACATGTTTAGGTGAAAAATTTTACTTAAAAATAGTTGTAAATAAAATAATTATGGACCAGCAAATTTTTACTTACTTAATTTATTTAATGAGCTGTTTTCATTCTTAAAACATACTTTGTTGTATGTACATAATCACACTGGTGATGAAACTATTAATTTTAATGTGTATTATTTTTTACTGCATTCAATGTACATAGTATTGTTATGTATGTATTGTAATGTTTTTTTAGAGCTATTGTAAATATAATATAATTTTTAATTTTTAAGTAGGCGATAATTTTTATTATAAAACATGTTTTAAGGTCATTGTAAAAAATATTAAAATGAAGTATTTTATAAAAATAAAATAACACGCATGACTAATTTTGAAATTTTAACTCCACCTTTAAACTTTTCTTTTCATTGTGGTGATAATCCAAGCCAATGAAGCAAAGATACCAATGCGGTTATTAGGATTGTTTATTACTAAAAGCCTAATTATTCCTCTTTCCTACAGAAAAAAAACTACGTAGTAGTTTTTGAAATGCAAAAAATTATATCGAACTTTCACTTTTTCCCGAATATTCTTTTACTATTCTACTTATCCGAGAGTCTAGACCGTTTGTTCTGTTTATTTACCAAAATGTTTTTTGGATCAGTAAAAATTGGTAGTTCGCTCTATTTATTAGCGCCATCTTTATTACGTGTTGTGGAGTAGGCTATGGCGTAGGTGTCTACAAACTTTAATCTACTTTTATTATTATTATTCTATTAATATAGAGATATATTAAATTCTATATCATTTATGTTACATCGAATATTTTTGAAATCACTGATAGTTGTATATTTAATTCACTAATATTATAGCAGGTATATTAAGTGCTGGCAAAATGAAAGAAAGAAAACAATATGTGGAAATAAAATCTATAAATAATAAAAATATACTGCAATCATATAAATCACAACATAAAGTCAACGATATAGGAGTTCCACAAGGAAGTGTACTTGGTCCACTGTTATTTTTATTTTACATAAATGATCTACCTGACATTACTAACTATGAAAATATTCTATTTGTAGATGACATATCAATAATAATAAATAGTAAAGAAAATATTGACATTGAAACTAATAATACAATTAAAAAAGTAGTAGAATGGCTTGATAAAAATAACCTAAATATAAACTTGACTAAGACAAACTATATACAATTTCATAACTACGGTACTAAACTAAAATGATTTGAATATTAATTACAAAGATAAATGCATTCAAAAAGTGCACAACACTAAGTTCTTAGGTATATATATTGACGAAAATCTTAACTGGAAAGCCCACATAGAGCATGTATGTAAAAAATTAAATAGTTACGTGTATGTCCTACATAGACTGAGGCAAATAGCAACCTTACCAACTGTTCTCTCGGCATACCATGGATATGTGGCCTCAGTACTCAGATACGGACTATTACTTTGGGGGAACTCAACTGACATTAATAAAGCATTTGTAGCGCAGAAAAAATGTGTACGGGCCATATGTGGTAAGCCCTCATATGAGTCATGTAAGCCTCTATTTAAAAAATTAAATATTATGACGCTTCCTTGCCTTTATATATATGAACTAGTTAACTTCGTAAAAATTCACTATAGTTATTTTACAGAGGCAAGTGAAATTTACCCGAGAACTAAAAGGAAACCTAAACGTTTAGTATTAAATATCATTCCCAGAACTAATCTTTATCAAAAACAATATTATGCCATGTGTATAAAGGCATACAACGCTACACCAACAACCATAAAATCCCTACCTTATAATAAATTTAAAAAAGAAATGATAAAATGGCTTAAGGTAAAAAATTATTACTCTATTACAGAATTTCTAAATGAGTAGTACATTACACAACTAATTGATTATAATACTGTTGACATTAAAAATTATTGTTAAAATGTATTTTAATTATATTATTGCTGACATAGAATTATTATTTTGAAATCATCTTATTATTGACATTGAATTAATATTTTGAAATCAATTGGAAATGTAATATTAGTGTAGCTCGTAAGATTAGAGACATGTAAGGGTTTATTATTTTGAATGTTGTATTCCTAAATCAGTAATAAAGTCTTATGATTATACTTTGACATTAAATACTATTGTTAAAATATTGCTTAATTATATTATTGACATTGAATTACTATATTGAAATCAATTGAAATTTGAATTAATATGAGATTAGATGTACATACGAAAAGCGAATAAGGGATTTAGAAGTCAAGGAAAAGGAAAATATGACTCTTAAAGCACAAGTCCTAGCCCTACAGAATCAACTTCATAAGCAGGCGCATAAATCTACGAGATCAGAGATAGAAATTATAGGTATTACTGAATCCCCAAACGAAAATCCATATCACCTAGTTCTTAACACAGCCACTAAAATAGGGATTGAGGTAGATGAGCGTGACCTCAACTATCTGAATTTTTTAACGAGAACTCTTATTTTATTTCTCTTTTTTGTTTATTGTTACGTTCTTACTTTCAATATTTTACTGTTTGTTATAACAGAAATTTATACACACGACAATGACATACACTCACTCACATTACACAATACACCATTTCAATTCACATTCAATCTTCCTGTACACTTACAAAATCTCAGAATCTTATTATTACTCTGCATGAACTCGTCTTTACCTGGAAAAAAATCAGCAAGTCTTGCAACCTTTTATAACATAATCTGTACAAAAATATTTGGCATTCTCAAATCCTTTGATCTATTTCACATTTTATTTGATAATCTTTTTCAATGGCTACGTTAGACCTTTTAAATGAAATTGATGATTCCTTGAACATAGAATGCCAATTAATTCAAGATCTTGAAGGTTGCAAAACTAAAATTAATAAGTACTCATTAAAAATTTTGCATGTAAATATTAGAAGCATGCAGCACAACTTCGACGGCCTGCTTATCATTTTAGGTAGATTAGGTATTAATTTCGATGTGATTGTTCTCAGCGAATGCTGGATCTCCGAATCTTCTATTATTAAACAAATTGATGGGTATCAAAGCTTTAACACTACAAAATTCATAAACAGAGCTGGAGGAGTCATAGTTTATGTCAGCACTAAATGGACAGTGCATGCCGAGGAGCCCAATATTGAAGATGCAAATGGATTAAAAATAGAAATACCAAACTTTTTCACCCTTTTGGCCCTCTATCGATCTCCTTCTTTTACTAACACTGAACATTTTACTTCTTCTCTCGGTCAAGTATTAGAATCAATACAAAACTCTCCCTGTCTCTTCGTGGTAGGTGATATTAACATTAATATAATAGACTCAAATACTCACGACGATACTTCTTCATCTTCATCTTACCTTTCAGTGTTATCAGAAAATGGTCTAGTCCCTTGCATTAATCTTCCGACACATGGCCGTTCATGCATAGATCATATTTTTATATCTTCCTCAATAAAAGCAGAGTCCGTGGTAAGTCCTACTGATCTCACTGATCATGATATAATTATGGTAGGAGCTGATACTGTTAAGTCAAAAATACGTGCCGTTAAGGGGAAAAAACGAGTAATTGACTATGAAAATTTAATAAAAGATATCGAAGGAACAAGCTGGGAAAATGTATTTAATAGCTCATCTGTGGACGAAGCGGCAGAAAATTTTATGACACTAATCATAACAGCAGTTTCTAAATTTTCTTCTACAAAATACGTCAGTCATAAAAAAATTACCATCCAACCTTGGATGACTCCCGGTCTGATCAGGTGCGCAAAACACAGAGACAAGTTGCATTTACAAAGTAGAAAAAACCCAAACGATGAGATGAAAAAACTTATTTACACTAGATACCGGAATTTTTATATTAAAATACTAAGAAAAATTAAGTCTGAATATGATACAAATGATATAACAAGTAATAAGAATAACCCCAGAGGGCTTTGGAAAGCTATAAATCGAATTTCACACAGATATTCCAATAAGACTAGTGCCTTACTAGATATCACAGGGATTAAAAGGACTGTAGAAGAATCTTTAGATTCCCTAAATACTTACTTTACATCAGTAGGAAAGACACTGGCTGATAATATTTTTATCAATCTTAATGAAACTCACGACTCCATAACTGCTAAGTCTACTTTAATTCCATCACTTCCAAATTCTTTCTTCTTAACACCAACTGATCCAAATGAGATTCTAAATATAATAAAAAATCTGCATCCAAATAAATCACCAGGACTTGACGACATAGACAACAAACTCCTAAAAATTCTAGCTAAACATATAGTGGACCCTCTTGCCTTCATTTTTAATCTAAGCATTGAATCAGGTACCTTTCCAAAAATATGGAAACAAGCAGCTGTAGTGCCTATATACAAGGCTGGCCCAAAATCAAATCCAAATAATTATCGTCCAATTTCTTTACTATCCAGCATATCAAAGCTACTCGAACGAGTAATAAATATAAGACTTGTCTCCTACTTAGAAGATAATAATATAATATCTGACAAACAATTCGGTTTCCGGCATGGGAAGTCCACCGAGGATGCTGTCACACTTCTCACAAATTCAGTAGCTTCATATTTAGACAAGGGACAGAAATGCATTGGCATATTTCTAGATCTAGCGAAGGCATTCGATAGTATTTCTATACCAATTCTTTTGAAAAAGCTAGAAGCCTACGGCATAAGAGGGACTCAATTAGAATGGTTTTGTAGTTATTTATCCGATAGAATCCAATATATTAGAATAGCTGGTCTGAAAAGTAATATGAGTCCTGTGACTTACGGTGTACCACAAGGCAGCATTCTCGGTCCATCCCTCTTCCTCCTTTATATAAATGACATTGCAGCTCTGAAACTGAAAAATGCGGACCTCCAATGCTATGCAGATGATACAGCCATCATATTCCATGACTCTAGCTGGGAACGAACCTGCAAAAGAGCTGAGGATGGAATGTCCATAATATTAAAATGGTTAAGTTTTAACCTTCTTTCCCTGAATACCACTAAAACCAAATTTCTTTGCTTCCACAAAACTGCGTCTTCGGCCCCTTCTTCTCTAAATACCGTAAAAATTCACTCTTTGAACTGTTTATCACACAATACTCCTTGTTGCTGCCCGTCTATTCTACGATCTTCAACTATACGCTATCTCGGAATCACGTTAGATGATAAAATGACTTTCAAATTCCATGTTGAAGAAATGTCCAAACGAGTACGGAAACTCATGAGTGTAATGCGAAATATACGCAGTGCGGTCGATGGTAATATATTAAAAATCATCTATTTTTCCTTGTGTCAGTCCCTCATCAATTACTGCATCTTGGCTTGGGGTGGGTGTTCTTCAGCAACTCTTATTCCGCTCGAGCGAGCGCAAAGAGGCGTATTAAAGGTAGCGTTGGAGAAACCTAAGAGATACAGCACAAACAAACTTTATGAGGAGACTAGGGTTTTAAGTGTTAGAAAACTATATTATGTTAGGGTCATTGAATCAGTACACAAATCCGTTACAAAATCCAAAAATACTTATGAACAAATGTTAAGCAGACGACTTTTCAGAATTCCCAGTACCCCCGTTAAGACAACCTTTGCCTATAGATTCGGAACATTCTTATATCCCTTCATTTACAATAAACTAATAAATTTATTTGAATTAAAGCAGTATTCAGTACAAAAGGCTAAAAAAATACTATCTAAATCCATACTAACCTGGTCATATATGGAAACAGAAAATTTAATTAAAGTGTACAAATAACTCAAAAGACATACACACACACACACACACACACACACACACACACACACACACACACACACACACACACACACACACACACACACACACACACACCCACACAAAATATGATAATAATTTAATAATTTAACCTAAGATTTTTAATTTTTGTTGTGGTATTATATTAAGTATTATTATTATTATTTGTTAATTTCGTCTGTTTTTATTATTTGCACTCTTTTTATTGTAATTCGATAATAATTCCCCCATAGCACAGGCTGCGCCTAGTTTGGGGGACTGCCACTTGTTTAAAAACATTGTCAATTTTATGGAAATAAAGATTTGTATTTGTATTTGTATTTGTATTTGTATATAATATTAATATAGCTTGTAAGATTAAGACATGATTAAGGGTCTATTATTTTTAATGTTGTATTTTTTTGTACTTTATTGAATTAATTATAGTATGAAATGGAATGGAAATTAATGTATTTAGAATAAGTGCCCAAAAATTTGCATGCTATATTACTAGTGAAAAGTGTGAAGACTATCATAACTGTAACACCAAAATGTACCACTTTTGAAGCAAATAAAGAAAATATGAATATGAATATGAATATGAAAAGAAAAAATTTCATATTTGTGTAACTGTGTCAGTAAGCTTGTACCAAAACTGCTGTTGTGAGTGTACTATTATGTAGGTATTGTTGTATTTGTCACCAGGGATTAGTTATATACTTTATCGATTTATCAAAGTCCATAAACAATAAATTACCTTAAATTATAACTTTTACGGATGAAATCAAAATTGAATATTGAATAAACAATATTAGTTTAAATTACATAATATATAAATATAGACTCGACTTTAGTTTTCATTCATGAGTTGACTATAGTAACGCGTCAAATAATATTTTGTTATAAATATATTATATAATAGCAAAAATATATTATGTGTGGCACACGGGACTGCCACGGTAAAGCTATTGCATATCATTTTTTCAACCTAATAATATGCAATTATTACAATTCGCATATTCTAGTCACACGCACACATACACCGTGCCGAAGTCTGCCGAACTGACACAACGCTAGACGCACTCCGAACGCTGCGGCGTTGCCGGCCGGTCGGAGGGTGTTAGGTTTTTTTCGTTACGGAATTTCTTGATTCGGCCGCCACGCACAAAGCCCGCGATAAAACCTATGCAATAGATTAAAAAATCGGCCAAGTGCGAGTCGGACTCGCGCACGAAGGGTTCCGTACCGGTATAGAGCAAAATTAGACAAAAAATTGTGTTTTTTGTATGGGATCCCCCCTTAAATATTTATTTTATTTTAATTTTATTATTTATTATTAAAGTACAAATAAAATTAAAGATTTTGTGAAAATTTCAAGTGCCTAGCTAATATCATTATTGATTACGAGCAAAAAATAGCAAAAAAATGGCGTTTGTTGTATGGGATCCCCCCTTAAATATTTAATTTATTTTGTTTTTAGTAATTTGTTGTTATAGCGGCAACAGATATTCACAATCTGTTAAAATTTCAGAATTTTAGCTATAGCGGTTCTTGGGTTACAGCCTGGAGACACACAGACAGACGGACAGACGGACAGACATCGAAGTCTTAGTAATAGGGTCCCGTTTTTACCCTTTGGGTACGGAACCCTAAAAACATTACTGTAGGTAAAATATTCATTTAGAATTTTTAACATAATACTTTTTAGCCTTTTACATCGTAAATTATTATTATCTGTATTTTATAAGTGAGACTGCGTTATAATAATATAATATAATATAGTGTAATGCAGTCTGCACTCAGCACAGCACTCAGCGAACAAAGCAGCGAATATCGAGTAGTACAATTTTATTGACCAATAAATATTTTTATTTACAGACCAGATAAAAATATCTTTATAATTTACCGAATCAAGGAAAATATCATCGTATCTGCATTCGGGCAGATAAGGCTGTGGATTTATAGCGGGCGAATGGCGATAGCCGGGTCTATAAGTGAACCCCCGCGGGTCGCGAGCCCGCCACCACCTTAGTTCTAGTTCTACAGGAAAAAAACGTAATTGGTGGTAGAATTGGTGCCAAAAAACGCCACCACCATTAAAAACATGAGGGCAGTGTGGATCACCATATGTGTTCTGCTGAGTGCGGGGCTGGTGGGTGTCCTCACCTGGGCAGTGCTGCTGCACCAGCGCCTGCAGGTGACGCCACCGGACGTCCAACCGCTGGACTGGTGGGAGCACACCATCATATACCAGATATACCCCAGATCGTTCAAGGACAGTGACGGTGATGGTATCGGAGATTTAAAAGGCAAGTATTGCCCTGTTAGCACCCAGTAAAATATTGTAACTTGTAATAATCAATGGGGGGGGGGAAATTTTAACCTCTAATTCTAGAACAATCTTGGTGATCCGATAAGTAAACGTCATTACTCGCTTTTGCAATGTGCATATCACTGGGTTTTTTGTATACAGGAATAACATCGAAGCTTCAGCACTTCGTGGACATCGGCGTGGGGGCCATCTGGATGTCCCCCATCTTCGTGTCTCCCATGGTGGACTTCGGCTACGACGTCAGCGACTTCTATAATATCCACGACGAGTACGGCACGATGGCCGACTTTGAGGAGTTGGTGGAGAAGGCACACGAATTAGGTATACAGTACCTTTTTTTTCTTATTTATTAGGCTTGTGTCGAAACCATAAAGTTAATATACCTAGGTATATTAACTTAATGGTCGAAACCGACAATGCCAGCCTCATAAATTACATCAAAATTATAAACTTCATTACTAACAATTCGCAAACAGATACTAATTAGCTCTACACTTAATAAAATTTAAATACATTAAAATTAAATACGTTACAATTACATTACAATTCCATTACATTACATTACATACATTACATTACATAACCAGGTATGTACCTTGGTTAAGTAATATGTACTCAAAGTCATGAATAGCTCCTTTGATTTGTATCGAATATTTAAAAGCTTTTGAAAAAATATCGTAAGCCTAAAATTTCATTATTTGCACATTTAGAGCTAAACTAGTGCCTCTGTCATTTTCAGGTATAAAAGTGCTGCTAGACTACGTCCCCAATCATGCGAGTACCGAATCTGAATACTTCACAAAGTCAGTGGCCCGGGAGTCCGGATTCGAGAACTATTTCGTCTGGGCCGATCCTATTATCGACCCCAACAATCCCACAAATCCTCTGGTTCCTTCTAATTGGGTAAGTATTGGACGATAGTCGGATTCTTGAAAAAAAAATACGTGAAATGTAGCAAGATGTGATTTTCAGATAAGTCAATTTGGAGGTTCAGTATGGGAGTGGAACGAGAGCCGGCAGCAGTTCTACCTGCATCAGTTCGCCATCGAGCAGGCCGACTTCAACTTCCGGGAGCCGGCCGTAAACCTGGAGATGATGAAAATCATGAGGTTCTGGTTCGACAAGGGGGCGGACGGGTTCCGCGTCGACGCCATACCCCACCTGTTCGAGGCGAACCCCGCCGACCACGGGGGTGTGTACCCCGACGAACCCCTGAGCGGCAACATGTTCCTGACGGCCGACCAGCCCGGCTACACTACGCAGGAGTTCACCAGGGACCAGATCGAGCTGTACGACATCGTGTACTCCTGGAGGAGCTTTGCAGATCAATATTCGAAGGACAATGATAGAGAAACTATGTGAGTAACGGTACCCAAGGCATAAGGATGGTGAATTTGGAGTACGAAGTCATTTTATTTCCATTGCCTGTAGAGTGCTGCTGGCGGAGGCGTACGCGAACGTCTCGATGACGATGCTGTATTACGGCGACGAGGATTCGCGGCCGGGGGCGCACTTCCCCTTCAACTTCGACTTCATCACCGAGCTCTCAGCCGGCTCCAGCGCACGAGATTTCGTCTACGTTATCAAGCGATGGCTGACTTATATGCCCCCAGGACACGTCGCCAACTGGGTGGTGAGTATAGATTGTTGTCTTAATGGAAGCGATATTGAATTATAATTTAAAAATAGTAATAAATACAAAGGAGACCTTTTTGCAACCATGATAATGCCACTCCCGTTTGCTTAGAGACAGGCGTTGGAGTACAAAATATGGTCGTTTATTTCGCAGTTTGGTAACCACGACCAAAAGAGAATGCCGTCCCGGTTCAGAACCGACATGGTAGATGGGCTCAACGGCCTGAACATGCTGCTCCCGGGCGTGGCCATCACCTACCAGGGCGAGGAGATCGGCATGCGGGATGGCTACGTCAGCTGGGAGGACACGGTCGACGTGGCCGCCTGCAACCAGGGCAACCCGGACAACTATCTGGACTATTCCCGGGACCCGGCCCGGACGCCATATCACTGGGACAACACCACCAGCGCCGGCTTCTCCACCAGCCCCAACACCTGGCTGCCCGTCGCCCAGGACTACATGGAAATCAATTTACAATCGCAGTGGGATACCTCTAGGAGTCATGTCAAGGTATACTCGGAATAAAGTTAATAGGTACCAGTGATCTAAAATAACGATTATATTTACGGTAGTTCATAGCAAAACGATGTCTTACATATTTTACTAAAGTGATATTTGGTTTAGGTGTACCAGCAGCTATCTGCTCTACGTAAGGAACCGACACTATCCCATGGGCAGTACCACATCCAGGCGCTGTCGGAGAGCACGCTAGTACTTGTGCGCCACCTGCCCACTTATGACACGTTCGCGCTGGTGTTCAACGTGGGCGCCACGGCGGACCGCGTGAACCTGGCCGATGTCTCCTACTTGGCAGCGCCACTCGCTGTCTACACTTCCAGCGTACACTCCACTAGATTAGCCAAGTGAGTTCAATTTAATATTTTTTTATGACTTTTTGATGTAATAGTGGTAAAAGGAACAGAACGTAACATCCCATCGACCATCAACACGATGGTCAGCCGTCTCAAGTATGTTACATCTTACGGATCTTTTATTTATTCTTAAAATAAATTATAAGATTGTAGTCTGTTGTTAAGGACGTTTGATGTTTCTACTTGAATATGGTCCTTTGATAGCGTCGTTATTTCTAACTCAAAGTGGAATTGTCTAAACCTTTGTGCGAGCAGAAATACCCGGCACGTCTCCGGCGGATTAGCCCCGAACAATTTACTCACATCAAAGGATTAGAATTTACTTTTGGCAAAAATACAATTCGAAATCGTTTATTTTACTGTCGCTGGGGAGCGAAGGTCCTCTAATCGAGGGAGAGTCACCGTTTTGTGAATTGTTTCAGTGACGTCGTCGACTTCGGCGAGGTGACGCTGCAGGCGGGCGAGGCGCTCGTATTGCGAGCTCCACCCACGTAGACCTAGGCTTACTAAATATAGTAATCTAAGTGCCTTGTTGTTTATCATTTCAATTAATTCCTACGGTATAAGATGAGCAAAAAACGAACTAAAGACTAGGCCGTAGTCTTAAAACCTAAAAGACATTTGAGAGGATCCTTAATCTAAAGTTTTAGAAATATTAAGTGGTATTTCAGTTACCGATGACAAACAATAAACATAATATACTGGTGACACCGGAACCGACCGATTTTACCTAATCTGCGGACTCCGTAATAAGCTAAACACAAACTAATTTAAACTTGTTACAAGCGTTTTTTATTACCGCTGATGTTAGTTTTTACGACCAATTCAATATAATATTACTATACAGTTTGTGGAAAACAATTGAAGACGTGAGTGGAAGAATCGATTAAGTAACATTTCGTAACATACGGACAGCAACACATTTTTTTCCTAATTATTTCAATAAAACTTGTAACTTATCTACTTCATAACCTAGCTAATATATCTGGCTACACATACAATCCATAGTTTTTCTGTTTCAAATAACTTTTCCGGCCCTAAAGCCTCCATTTAAGCAAAACAAACGGGAAGTTTTTTCATGTTACTTACCTTATTCTTCCACTCACGTCTTGAATTCAGTTAACACTTATTTTATGTTGTTTCAACGTTTATATTACTTATAACTCGTGTTTGCAATGTTGGAAGTTGTAAGTTATAATAATTAGTATTAAATGTCAGGAAATTGAGACATAAGACTATCTTCAAAATATAGACCAATGTACTAGGACAGTTCCTATAGTACACTCAGTTCGTATAGAGCAATTAAAGACTGGACACAGCAGTCCAGTGCGAGCTAACGACGTTAGTTCCGTCCAACAATATGTATTTATCGTCGTAATGGCAGGCTGACGAGGCTTCAGCGATTGTCCCGCAATTATAGAGTAGTCGGTGTAGTGACGGACGTAAACCGTTTACAAAACCTTTTAGCCCGACATCTCTGTTTTACCGACCAGTTTAAATTTCGTTACCGCCGCGCCGCGCCGAGTAAACGGTTCTTTTTCGCCGATCGAAAAACACACTTTTAGCTACTATTGTGAATTTTCCATTTTGTAAATGTAAATTCGAATTTCATCGCCGCATAAAACAATATTTACGCTCGAGATCTTTTCCGAATTTTTCATATGGAGCACGGTAACGAATTTTAAATGCCGTCAAATGTGCTCGGGTAAACGATAATTTATGAGACGAAATAGCTTGAAATGAATGAAAAATATTATTTACTAAAAATAAAATAACCTTACTAAAAATCAGCCAAGTAGAAGTGGGATTGGCGCACCCTAAAATACGGCTATACTCGCGCCAGCACTAGCCCAAGGGCGTGACACAGCAAGCACTAGCAGCCAGTACCGTCATGCTAGCGCTGGTGTGCACGCTCGTGTCGGCGCTGAGCGTGCTGCCGGTGGGCCAGGCGGCCGCGTGGTGGGCCACCACCGTCTATTACAGGATCGATGTCGACTCCTTCAAGGACACGAACGGCGATGGCTTGGGTGACCTTCAAGGTAAGACGGTAAAGTAAACCAAAGAGCTATAAAACCAAAGAATAATTGCCTACATTTAAGCCAAGCCAAGCGGCTGTAACAATTTAAGTGGTCGCAATTGAAATCAATGCACCAGCAAAACCATGCAATCGCCTAATAGGAACCATTGTTTTATGCTGGTTTTAGTGTCACGCGGGCCGTCGGTACGGATCGCTCCGTAGACCGATTTGTATGAAGTTTTCAGGAGTAATGCGGACGAGTCCGTACGGACCCCTCCGCATTACTCTAAAACGCTCCTTATAGCGTAATGCATATTGCTTATATACGGAGCGATCCGTACCGACGGTCCGCGTGACACTAAAACCAGCCTTACTATAGAAATGATACAGATGATAATATTGTATGAAGAACTATGATTTCCGAAATTCAAGTATTTCTATCTCCTTAATAGTCTCAAAGATGAAAAGGAATAGAGATGCCCCCGACAATACAAAGGTAGAGGAGATGTGATCTCGAGGAAGTTACAAGAGGTAATAAAATGTCGCTATCTGGTATTTAGGTATTACGTTCACCTGGAGGAGGGGGGCAATATAATATTATTTTTACTAACTTATCCGATATAGGAAACGTATATTTTTGTTCATTTCATCCTATTTAGCTCGAGTTGATTATCAAAGATAGATATTATGAAGAACCTATGCAATTAAAATAATTTTTTAAGGTTCCGTACCCAAAGGGTAAAAACGGGAACCTATTACTAAGACTTCGATGTCTATCTGTCCGTCTGTCTGTCCGTCTGTCCGTCCGTCTGTATGTCTGTCTGTCTGTCTCCAGGCTGTAACTCAAGAACGGTAATAGCTAGAGAGATAAAATTCTCACAGATTATATATTTTTGTTGCAGCTATAACAACACAAATACTAAAAACAAAATAAAATAAATATTTAAGGGGGCTCCAATACAACAAACGTGAATTTTTTGCAATTTATTGCTCGATATAAATGATGGCAACAGATAGGCACCAGAAATATTCACAAAATATTCAATTGTTTAATGGTAAAATTTAAATAGAATAAATAATTAAGGGAGGCTCCCATACAAAAAACACATTTTTTTTCTATTTTTGTTCTATAATGGTACGGAACCCTTCGTGCGTGAGTCGAACTCGCACTGGGCCGATTATTAGTTCCTTACATCAAGGACTTTCTGTATCATCGGTAAAATTTCGAGCCTCTACTGGAGTAATTTGGCGATTTAGAGATATTTTTCGGGGATGAACTATTATGTCAATCGTATGCAGGCACGAGTAAACAGCTGAGCTACGTGAAGGCGCTGGGCTGCGACGCCGTGATCCTGTCGCCGGTGGCCGCGACCAGCCGCGACTGCGCCGCGCCCGGCGTCACCGACTTCACCGCCATCGACGACAGATATGGCACGCTGGCAGACTTCAACGAGCTGGTGCAGAAGGCCAACAAACTGGGTGAGGAAACGTTGCATGGAAATCCGTGAAGGGACCAGCATTTATAAATCCAAATATTTCTAGATTGCTCCAAACTTTCCTGTAGACCCTAGAGTCTAGAAGATAATTATTACGACTTTGATGATGGTTATAATATGAAGACAAACCATTAGGCATATAATATAAGCAATGAGCATAGGCTCTAAAATTTACTTTGTCTCAGTTTAAACACCCATAACATAAAAGGTCCACTACGGCAATATCTGATATTATTTTATTCATCTCGGCGCCATTGCTCCTTTAAATCGCTGGAATTGGCGCAGAAAATGGAACAAAAGGCTCCTGGCTAATTATTTATTCTTTAGATGTTGAACAAGAAATAATTAAAGTACACCCTGATTACGGATTTTCTCATTTCTCGCCGCGACTGTCGCCTGACACGCCCTCCAGAACATTGTTCGAGGCTGTCTCGTGACGGATGATGGTTGGATAGTGGTTGGATACATCATACATGTGTCTTGATTCTTGATAGTTTAAAAAGACAATAAGTATTGGCATAAATAATTTTAAAACAAAATTTTAAGGCGCCAGCAATAAGACCACTGCAAACGAGTGGCGTTATATTTTCTTAATTGGTAATTATGGGCCACAGATCTAAAGGTGGTGGTGACCTTGGATTTGCGGACAGTAAGCAGCGACTCCGAGTGGTTCCGGTCGAGCGCGAGCCGAACGACGGGGTACGAGGACCACGTGGTGTGGGCGGACGAGAAACTTGACGACGTCCAGGTTTGTACTACAGCAAGGGAAAGATGATCGGTAAAAATATTGTAAGCAGTGGGAAAGCCTTTTTAACCGAGATTATTAAAAATCGAAGGAGCGTGTTTTCTACTCGTGAATTTTTTGTACCCAGTTTGTTGTGTGTTTTCATTGAGTGTGTTTAGATAGTTCTATCCATGCCGATTTGATGATAAATAACTGGGCATTTATATAAACTCCTTTTCTGCGGAGAAAAACTCGCGCAAACTCCGGGAACTGCGTGAAAGTTATGATGGAGCACACTTGGCCTCTTGTTTGTTTTGTGTTCGACGGCCCCAACTCCGCCGTTTGATAGTCGCTCCACTAAACTTCTACATTCTATGAGGATAATGCTTGCTTTTTACTTGCAATATTATATTATGAGGATAAAAGAATATCATTTTTAGCTCTTTAACTTTTTTGTATTTTTATTAAAGACTGCGATTTCTCCAAAGTTTTTAAAGTTTATATTACGTAAAAGTTATATCACTCGAAAGACAAGACCTGTCTAGACAACAATGACTTCAACGCCTCCCTCTGAGGTATCCTATATTTATCTTTTCCCAGGACGACACGTCGTGGGTATGGCACGAGCAGCGTCAGGGCTACTGGGCGGCGCGAGACAACAGCTCCCTGCTCAACCTGTGCTCGTCACGCGTGGCGGCGGCGCTGGCGAGCGCGCAGTGCGCCTGGCTGCGGCGCGGCGCGGCCGGCCTGCTCTACCGCCCCGACTTCCCCCGAGACGTGGACTGTGGCGTGCGCCTCGTCTCCACCCTGACTACTGATGCCGCCCGCTGCGCTAGGGCAGCAAATTTGGATGTGCCGTGAGAAGGAATCGAATTTATTTTGTTGGGGATTATCTTGTAGGGGTAGATTTGAGTTTAGACTTTAAACTCCGGACTGGTGGCCGGATTATATGAATAATATGCAAAGGTTTAGTCATTCTACATGAAACTATGCCAAAAGCTATGCCAATATAATATGTATTGCCTGTGTCAAGCGAATAGCAATGTAAAATCTAGACGCGTCTTTTTCTCGTTGCAGGGTTATTATTGCGGAGAGTGCGCTGGGGGCCAGCACGGCGGCGCGCTACTACGGCGAGGGGGAGGCGGGGGCCAACAGCGTGGTGAGCGTGTTGGGCGGCCCGGGCGCGCCTGGACGAGGCCCCCCGCCAGCCCCGGACCTGGCGCTGGATCTGCATGCCGCGCTGCTGCTGGCTCCGCCCGACGCGGCCGTGGCCTGGCTCGTGAGTCAGCTCTTTCCCACTCACTTCTATACTCTAAGCGAATGTAAGCCCGGCGCTCGGTTGTCTAAGCCAATAACGAATTTGGAATCCATTTTCCTGCACGCGAATTTGCATTTCGCATAGCTGAATACATTTCAATAGCCGCTCCGACCGTCGCGATATTCGCATACATTATATACGCCGGCGGCGGCGATGTAGTTTTTGTTCATGTATTTTGCGATTGTTTAATGAAATGTATAGCCTGATGTACGGTAAACTGATAAATCAAATATGATTTTATGTGAAACATTTTGTAGGCGACGATCGCTCCCGGCTCGATACTGTTTTAGTATCGCCCCTCGGAGCCGACACTGGACACGACGTGACGACCGTATAGTTGGCCGCTAAACAATTCGAGGGTCATTACGCTAATGATAATAATTACTATTGTATTAGGTCCGATTGGCCACAATTTACGGCGACGAACCATCAAAATATATTGAAGCGGTTCGATCATCAGCATAAAATCATTAAACGTCTGAAGATGTTAGGAGCTTTTACGAGCTATTTGACAGAAGTAGTATGACGCATAGAGCCTCCGAACAATAGATTAATGCACGAATAGTCGACCGCAAGCTGAATCATAAAAGCGAGCGTCAAACAAGCGAAATACCCCGGCGTCCACAACAAAGCCGGGCGGGCCTTGTGCAGTTAATCACGACCGCTGCAGTCGGCGGATGAGTAATGCGCCGCGCTCGCCCGCCAGTCGCCACCGATGTGTATTAATTTGCAGACCAGCGCGGCTGGCGAGGCGCGGCTGGCGACGCGGCTCGGTGCCGACCTGGTGGACTGCTTCAACCTGCTGGCGCTGGTGCTGCCCGGCGCCGCCGTGCTGCAGCAGGGGG
Organism: Plebejus argus; assembly: GCA_905404155.3. NCBI lineage: Eukaryota > Metazoa > Arthropoda > Insecta > Lepidoptera > Lycaenidae > Plebejus > Plebejus argus. Next base: position 24,683,939 of record FR989927.1, read on the forward strand.
ACGAGCTCGGCGCTGCTGACGCCATCCTGGACTGGGCCGAAACAGGGAAGTGCTGGCCCCGGCTGGCACACTCCGCGGCCGCGCCATTTCCCTGGGACGATACGCCCCGCGCGGGCTTCACCGGCGGCGAGCCCTGGCTGCCCCTCGCCCCCAACTACCGCTACGCCAACGCCAAAGCCGAGTTCGCCAACGAGCTGAGCCACGCCGGCGTGGCGCGCACCGCCGCCGCCATGCGGAGGTCGCCGGCCATCGGCCCGCACGTCGAGGTACAGTGATTACAACTCTATTAGCGAGTAACGTAAAGGAGCTGGAGTATCTTTGACTAGACGACGTTCTATTTCAGATCAAACGTCTGGGCCCGACACTGGCGGTGCTGCGGTGGGGCGGTGGGGGCTCGCTGCTGTACGTGGGGAACCTGGGGCGGAGCACTGCCGAGAGCGAGGTGGGGCGGGTCCCCGGCCTGCCCGCACAGATGACAGTGGCGGCCGGCTCCGGGAGCTCCAGCTACCCCCCGGGGACGCACGTCCCCACCGACAAGGGGGTGCGGCTGGGCCCGGGCGAGGCGGTGCTGCTCGTGGGGCCCCCTCGCCACTGCTCCGGCCCGGGGCCAGTAGACAAGATCGCGACCAAGCTCACGGAGGGCTGGCAGAAGATCAACAAGTACTTCAGCAACTTGTAACGCTCGTCGGAAATTCTCGGGGGAAATAGATATTAAAACATTTTGAATTCATTATCGTTTCTATTTGACGTCGTTTCTATTTACCGACTGACCGCAAGAAGTAAAATAGTTTTCCAGGAACGAATTGGAATTATAGAAAATGTCGATCGGAGCTGACCACGTAATCTGATAAACTCGGGAGAAATTGCAATTTACAATAACTGCCGATTGCGGAATTGATAAAACCGTTTGTATCTGCACGCTATTTGCTCATTTGTAGAATACTTATAGACTGACCTGTTCAATAAAACACAATAAAATATTACAAGAAATGCTAGAGCTGCAACTATATTTAGGACATTTTAAGGAAAATTCTTAAAAGAAGCTGCTGTGACAGAAAGATGATAACAAAAATAGAAAACTTTATGATAGCGCCCTTAGCGGAAACTTCCATGTCATTTTTATTATAGACTAGTAATATAGAATTCTGAAATCAGAGTGCAGTGAGTGGAGTAGTGAACACATATTATAATTAATATCCTAATATATTATATTTAGTTGAGATAGGTCTGGAGCAGTGATCTTCTATTTCACACACATAGTAAAATGTTGAAATTCACTAAAGATCTTGACATAAAGTAACACATATCGTTAAAAGCACATATTAAAACGTCGATGATGATGTCAGTGCTGGAGTACTACGGAACTACTCGCGGCCGGGGAGGCGCGGGGCGCGGGGGATCACCCGGGCACTAGCCTAGATTCGCCGAGATACTATTATGTACTCTATTGTGCACTAGATGCGACCTCTTTTCCCGTAAACGCTATTTAAACTATCATGTTCCGCCTTCTCGGCGGGTCCGACCTCACTTCGCTTGAGAGATTAAACGAGACGCGGGACGACGCGATAACATAATTAAAAACACGTCGGGCCGGTTATGTGGGAGTACTATCTCCGGACTGAGAAGGTGACAATCGAACGACTCGATACGCCGAGTTCATTCTAGTAGAGTCTAAAAAAATAAAAATACAAAATGGAGGAGCGACCCTCGCCACCACCCGCCAGAGGGCGCGCGGCGGACGCCGGGCGGCGAAAACTCGTCCGATTTGAATGAAAGTACACGCTAGTCGGGGCGGAGAGCCCTCGAGAGAGAAGGGGGTACTCACAGAACTTGCTCTTCTCGGCGCCGGCCAGCGAGGCGGCGAGCAGGCACAGCGCGACCACACTCGCGCGCGCCCACATGCCGCCGACGCGCGGGCTCTCGGTGCCCGGCGCGGCGCTCACTGCCGCCGTGTGCCGCCGGCCCCGCGCCTATCGACCGCGCCCGCGCGCCTGCGCCCGCCCGCCCCGCGCAGCCGCCCGCCCGCCTCGGGGTTGCCTGGGGTAAAAACATCAAACATTGACTGAAATAAGTATAATTTATACCTAGTAGTAGTTGTAAAATAAATGAAACGTTACAAAAAATATATAAATTTTGACTTTTTTGCGACTGATTTGCGAATTGTACTTGCAATAAAATATTATGTTTGCAACACCAAAAAGTTTGGCATTGCAACACTGACATACCACGATCACATCGTAAGTAACAATTTGCGGAATGAGCAAAATCCTTAACGTATGCGAGTTGTATAGAAATTCGGATATAAGAATTTGGCGAATATATTATTATGCTGGTATTATAGACTTGATGCAGACGGCTATCGTTGATGGTTTATATTTATATTTAGGTAAAGCAACAAACTGTACACTACGAGTATTTAATGAATTATTATTTACAGTGTTGTAACTTAAAAATATAAACGTCTTGTCGTGTAAATTTCTTGAAGATTAATAAAATAATTTTAATTTGAAATATTTTCAAGAAACTCCCATCACATACTAGAATGTTCAAGCGATAGTCGAGAGGCTATGACGTCACAGGACCTACTCGAGTAGGTCATGAAAGTTATATGCACAATAGAGATGGTAGTATTTTTTCATGGGAAGAGAGCGAGACACATGAATCTTGAAGTGTGTAAACAATTTAAATACTGAAAGCTTATCTTTTCTAGATCCTGTAGGGTTTCTGACATTCTGACATGAGTCTGATGACCACCACCTAGTTGTAACATAGTAAAAATATATTAATTTTTATGTTAGATAGAACTAGTTTTGTTTAGAATCGTATATTTCAAGGCGCGCATTGTAATGCTCGGTTCTCCTCCCTCACTGATGCTCGACTCTGTAATGTTACATTACACGCGAATGCTCCCTTTTCTCTGATGATACTTATTTATTCCGCCGATGACAATATTCTATGTACTCAACATTAAGTATTGCCGCCAAATTCCACAACTTTAAAGAGAATCAGAGAATCAGTATGTGGAGAAGTATGTAGCATAGAGTAAATAGAGGCAGAAGGTTGGCTAATGTATAATTATTAATTACAAAGAAAGTTTTTGCACATAATATTATACTCGTAAGGTATCGTCATTATCAGTATTGTGGCAGTAGTTACAGGCCTTACAGCAGCAAGAGCGCACAATTGACACAATACATTTTTATAAAATTGGGGGAGTAAACGAGCAAACTGGTCACTTGATGGAAAGCAAGTACCGTCACCCATGACACTCGCATCATCAGAAGAGTTGTAGGGGCTTTGCCGGCCTTGTAAGAGAGATTACGCTCTTATCTTGAAGGTTTGCAGGTCATATTGGTCCGGAAATACTTCTGGCGATAATTGCGAAGAATGAAATTAATCTCTTGAACTAGTTACAGTAAGTACCTATTATTTTCCCTTTTTGTCAAAATTACTGACAATAGAACGATAATAGGGATACGATACGTCTCTGGACAAGATTTCCGAAAATATATCGCCTTATTTTATAGTTTTCTTTAAGGTGATGCCGCGTTAAAGTAAAAAACCGTGTTGGATATGTTTTAGATCAAGAATGCTTGTTTTCAATCAACAAATATTGTACAAACATTTGCGGTAAATGAAAATGATATGAAGTAAATAAATATATTATGATGAGCGTATTAATAACAATATTTTACTTAGGAACATACGTCAATGACAAACACATAATGCGTTCGGAGAAAAATCTAAAAAAGAAAAGTCGAAAGATAAGGATTGGAACCCGCTCTAAAGTCGGTATCAGTCTCGAACCAGCGCGCGTCGGGTGCTCGAACCGACACCGACTTCTCAAGTTGACACCCGGAGCCTTCCCTTGCTGATATCTGTCCCCCCTCCTCCCCCCCATACTCCCCCTCGCCACTCCGGCGCACTCCGGCTGAAGAGCCCTCCACTCGAGCACTCTTCACGGCGAGGGTATCTTTTCGACTGTTCAGATACGAGGACCAATGTTCGATTGCTCCACGTGGGACAGTCATTGGCTTGGAAACTCAAGTTATGTCGAGACGTCTGGACGAAGGTCATGTTTCATCTATTCCAGGCTAGATATTTTGATACAGTAGCAATATTGTAAAAATATTATATCTCTTTTCCAGGCATTAAATAAATGATACCACGGTAATCTAAAAAAAAGCGGCCAAGTGCGAGTTGGACTCGCCCATGAAGGGTTCCGCAGCAGCAATAAGGTTTATTTTTATGAAATCAAAAGGTTTTTGATTTATTTTGATATTTCAGTCGATTAAAGCTTAGGCCAAACCTACGCGACCAACGCGAAAGCGAAGCGGAGCGTCAAGTTGTCAAATGTTGTCAAATGTGTGTTTTGTATTCGAAAAACACATTTGACAACATTTGACAACTTGACGCTCCCGCTTCGCAGTCGCGTGGTCGCGTAGGTTTGAACGAAGCATTAATGAAATTTAGATTAAGGTTTACCCATTTATGACGTATAAAAAAAACTACTGGCTAGATCTCGTTCAAACCAATTTTCGTTGGTAGTTTTTATAGTAATCTACATCATATATATTTTTTTAAAATTATCATGCCCCTACTTTAGAAATTAGAGGGGAGGGGGACACACATTTTACCACTTTGGAAGAGTCTCTCTCGCAAACTATTCAGGTTAGAAAAAAATGATATGAGAAACCTCAATATGATTTTTGGAGACTTGTCCATAGATACCCCATACGCATAGGTTAGATGAAAAAAAAATTTTTTGTTTCAGTTGTACCTATGGGGACCCCTAAATTTTTTAATAATTTTTCCATTTTTGCATCAAAATCTTAATGCGGTTCACAGACTACATCTACTTACCAAGTTTCAATAGTATAGCTCTAATAGTTTCGGAGAAAAGTGGCTGTGACATACGGACGAACAGACAGACAGACAGACAGACATGACGAATCTATAAGGGTTCCGTTTTTTGCCATTTTGGCTACGGAACCCTAGAAAAGGTGTGCTACTCGGGGACAGGCATATTATTACATAGTATTTTATCAAGTTATGAAATTATAATTCGCATACGTCTAGTCGCACGCAAACAAACACCGTACCGGTCTGGAAAAGTGCTACCGGTGTGAAGAGATCCACACCCCGAGCCACACTTAGCCGAAGTCTGCCGAACTGAAACGACGTTAGATGTTAGGTGTTTTTCGTCACGGAATTTAATGATTCGGTCGCCGCGCTCAAAGCTCACGATAAAAGCTATGCAATGGCTTAAAAAAAGTTCTACACAACATAGTTTCAGGTACATATTTTATGCTGACATTAAAGGCCATGAAAGTAATTTTAGTGATTATAATGACCAGTTTTCTTTTTTAACATATTGAAAATAATTTATTTCTAATAGCAATAGTAGCGGAATATAAGTCAAGATTGTTGCACGAATAAGTACCAGTTCACTGCCAAAGATAAGAATGCAATCTTCACACTAATGATGACCCTATATTGAGCTCAACACAGTATTTTATAGTAAAATAATAAACACAAACCACATTGTATTCGAAACAGAGAAAGACTTCGTTTTTCAGTCACTTCTGTTGTAAGTAAAGCTAAAAGTAGGTAATGACTAACGGCTAATTAGCTATGTCCACATTGTGCACTTTCATCTTCAAATCTCATCATGTTTTGACATTCAACTTTCATATTAGCGCATTCAATAATTGAGTGCGTCAACAAACGCAACGCCAACATTGTCATTAAAGAACAAAGCGAAAGTTTTGGATACGGCCCTCTGGGCATGTCGCGGGCATGCCTCACGTGCTCTGTTGACTGCGCTATAATGCATGCCCTTAATGAATAAAAAAGACACAGTGTGGACATGGCTAATGACACTTCCAACGGCTATAATATTCTAATACATTTATTAATATATTTATTATTATTATATAATTCTAGGTAATTCAAGTTAAAATGCGTAACACCTATAAATTTTCCTCAAAGGAATTCAAAAATGTTACTATAACAAGCTAGATTAGGAGGAAAGCTAAGAAAGGATTTTGACCAATTCCACCTCTAAGGGGTTAAAATAGGGGATGAAAGTTTGTATATAATAAATAATACTTCTGAACGCGAGCGAAGCCGCGGGCAATAGCTCGTACTTTATATGTTACTTGAGAATTCCTATGCAAACCTTCTATTTTAATCTACATCAGCTCCTCAACATGAACCGATTTACTCCGACGGGGTTAACAATAAGATAATCGATATTAAATATTCCTACTGAGTATTCAATAGTTGGGGAATCCAATTAGTGGGGATAATGACACGTCTGCCAGACCTCACCGTCTGTCAGACCCTGGCCCGGTCTATAATAAGATAATATTAAATACCTAGACGTCGCGCGAATTTTAGCAGTCACCTCTATAGACTCAACGCAGTTTCAATTAAATTGGAACGTAAGGTCGATTGATTTTAGAGACTCAAGTACGTTTATTGTAGGTTATAAAAATTACGTTTAACATTAAATTTTTTACATTTTCATTTTCAATATAGCGTTACCGTAAAACCATGTTTTTTTTTCTTTTAATGACAAAAGAAGATTGCTAAAAGGCAATAAGACTGGTCGTGCTCATAGTATCGAAATGGAGTCAATATAGGTCGAATCATAGACTTATAATATACTGTCGTAGGTCAAATAGAGTTAAAGTAGCCAACTCACATTTTACTCGCCAATCAAATAGCAATGTAAAGGTAAGTAGGTATCGCAAGCGGACGCGCAACGAAGGCGCGCGCAAGTATCGTCCAAAAAATGCACTCAAAAATAAAAATCACATCCGACCACCAAAATACGGGCTAATCTTCAAATTTTAATCGATTAATTACGTTTCAATCAAGATATACCAAAAAATTAGATAAAAAGTGTCCGGATCGAGGATCAGCAGAGGTCTCGAATACCACCCAGCCCGGGCAGCACCCCGGTACCCCAGACCACCGCTGATGCTACGTCGCCGCCGAATTACCTGACACCTTCCGCCGAAATGAGCGCGCCTTATCAGATAACGATAATGATAAATGTAATTGGACTGATTGCGCACTCGTCACCGCTAATGACGAGACCAATTGTAATTACAACAAAAAATTTGATCAAAATCGCTCAATCCGAATGGATGCCACGATGTCATAGGCACACTCACGCACACTCGGATAGTCTAAGGACTTAGGTTACACGGTCAGCCGGGCATCAGTTCAGTCCATCAGTCTAATCCAGACTGACGGGAGAATGATCGTGTAACCGTTTTATTGACGGACTGATTATTTTTTATTATGTAGGTACTTTCTGGTCATCATTCTGGTGTCAGTCTACTGATGAACTTAACTGATGCCATTCTGATCGTATAACTTAGACTTAGACAGACCCATCGAACTTATAACATTCCACTTTTGTCACCGTGGATTGAAAAAGGCTGTACGAACTTTGAGAGGCTGTACGGGTTAAAACTTAGTAAGTAACTACAGAAATGACATGATATTCAACTCGAGGTTAATTTTAACCCAGATCTGCGTAAGTGGGCTTTAGTAGGAACATATATGAGGTAGACCGTGATGCAGATGGAAATAATATTATGTGTAATTTAGTTCATGAAAATGGAAAGCCGAAAAATCTCTACATTTTCATTCGTGTAGAAATGCTTAGGTAAACAAAAGTTATAGTGTAGAGGTGTGTTTCGATCATGGTGATCATGATAATGTATCTAAACTCAAATACTGCCTGCTACCAAATAAACACGTAGTTATTATGACGTGTAAAGGTATTAGTGCACCAAACTGATGATAATCGACAGCATCATAGTTGTAGATGCATATTGACGGCGCGGCGAGCAACAAAACTTTTCCTTGCTATCCGCTGCACTGTGCACATACTACATAGCCACATACCATATACATAATATTATTTCTTACTAGATGTTACCCGTTTTGTTTATGCATAATTTCGATTATGGGTGCAGGAGTCGTACATTTTTTCGTTACAAAAATCTTTCTATCTTCTCTTTCAGCACTCGAAATTAGGAGTCAAATAATTAATGGACTTAGTATGTCTAGATCTAGACACAAGTTTCTTAAATGTTATGCATGATTGTCCAATACTCATAAGCGGTCAAGGTCTTGAGCCTTCTAACGCAATTTTTTTGTGATCGTGGGCAACCTTTCCACCTAAGAGATGAAAGAATGAAAATTGAAAGTCAATTTTGTACCTTCACGTGTACACATATACGTGTACCTAAAGGGAACTTTCCTTCGTGCTTGAAGAGGTTATTCAAATTTTCAGCGACGCGTACATCCGGGATGCGCCGGTATATCCTGGGTAATCCCTTGGTTAACCTACATTCAAATGGTGGATTAAGGATCCACGTCCGACTTTTGGTGGGACTGATAATAATGGAAATTCAGATTATTTCCCACCGATTTTTATCCTGAGTTATTAAAATTAGTCAGCGATTATTATTATCTTATGTGTTATCGTGTAGGACACCCTAATACCACAGTGGTATTTACACTGTGCTAATACTGAAAATGTTTGTATTAAAATTTAAAATCCCATAATCCATATTATGTCTGCGTTGCCCATTCAATGAATACCTAATAAGAAAATCGACCAAGTATGTGTCTATCCGCGCTAAAGGTTACGCACAAAACAATAGCTGTGTGCTATTGTTTTGTGCGGAACCTAGTTTATTATAAGTAACATGACGGCCGCAACTCCGTCGCGCCAAAATTCGTTTCTCGCGCGGGAACCGAACATTTTTCCAGGATAAAAGTATTTTATGTCCTTTCTCGGGTCTCAAAATATCTCCATGGCGAATTTCAGATTAATCGGTTCAGTGGTTTGAGTGTGAAGGGGTAACAGACAGACAGACAGACGGCGACAAAAATTAAGAAACATCTGTCACTTACACCAGTGCAGCTATCACAGGTCATGAAATACATGGCCATAAGTTACAAGAAGTAGAGTTAGTAAAGTAGAGTTATAATATAGTCTCTTACTATTCTCTCTCTCGGTTCTTACTAATCTCATTCAGGTTTTACGTTTTCGGGTACGGAACCCTGAAAATTATTTGTAATTGAAACTGATTAGAACAGCTGTGCGTGCGGACGCTGAAACCGGCCGGCGCAGTGAAGCGTGCCCTATGAGCGTGCCCGTGGAGTACATGCAAGTTGCAACATGCGTGCCCCGCAAAAGTGAAACACGACTGTTACTTGTGCTACATTTATTATTATACCTACATTACCTACAACGCACCTGCAGTGCACCTCTTCTGATGTTACGAGTGTCCATGGGCGACGGTAGTTGCTTTTCATCAGTGACCCGTTTGCTCGTTTGCCCCCTTATTTCATAAAAAAACATTACGTTCAGAAAAAGGAGAAACCAATGACTTCGGCTGTATGAGGGTCATGTCAAATCATTCTTGTTACTCGATGATACAAGGAGAAACCAGTGACAGTTCAAAAATGGATTTTTACTGACGTTTCGGTGTTATCTGATCTTATTGTAGACATGCATTTGACAATGCTGGTAAATATGGACACAATACGCATATTATAACATTATATTGGCAAAAAAATTTACGTTTACCACTGTAGTCTGTAAATGTTTTCAGAACAAACAAAAATTATTTTAATTTAGAATTTTGCCGAATAGCTGCCGAAAACCTGTCTCTCAAATATTACTCGACCATATTCATAGTGTACAACTTGTCACTGTGTATATTTTTTGTATCTACTATGGTTACACCGAATTATATTTGCCGTAAGCACTAACCGTAAGCATAATGCAGTGGGTTCGTGTTTTCTTGGCGGAAGTGCGCGGTGTGCTATTAACTCGTCCAACTTGCACATTAACTTCCAACAATAGAATTAGATGCTCAAACTGAAAACACATCAAACTTTACACAGGCACTCATGTTACGATGAGGTTGCTCCAATAACCTGCTAACTTCTAGAAGTTAGAATAGACTAGAAGTTATTCGCGTAACTTAGCAGTGAGTGCATCAGTTAATTTCGATATTTGCGTAACTCGCTGCAAATTTTCGCGATCTAATCGTGTAGTGTCTTATGTGTACCCATCATGACAAAAATGTCATATGCTCTCAATTATAAATTCCGCCGCAAATAATAATAAATACTTAAATAATAATAATATCTATGGACGCTTCACACCACGTCAGTCTGGCCCCATGCTAAGTACCCGAAGGACTTGTGTTACAGGTACCAGACAACGGAAATATATTTAAAACTTTTATACTATACATATATTTAAGATTTTTATTATATGATAAATATATTTAATACATATCCATGACCCAGGAACTTTGAAAATGTCAAACGCATACAAAATAAAATGTCAAACGCATACAAAATAGTAAATACGGACGGAACGCGACGAAATAGTGTGTCATCCCTCGCGTTATTTACCGCGTCGATAATAATATGTGATTTAGTACTCTTAATTATCAATGTGACAAATGAGCACAGGGACTCAACAGGATACATACGAGGAAATCATAGGAAAATTCGCCGGCGACTGTAAATAAAGTTGGTATTAACGTTGCGTTCAATCAATATGGTTAATATTTTAATAAGGTTTCTTATATTTGATTCATAACAGAATAAAGAATAAAATGTCTCAACTCCTAAGACACCGTTACATATTACATACAATCGTTTAGTTCTACAGTATACCCATTACCCAGTGAATTAATAATTCACGGCGACCCACGACCCCGGCCGGAGGATAATGGTGGTGGTAAGGAGTTCTGTCATCACTCATCACTTATGTACGAGGGTGTGCCGCGGGTTCCGTAAACCCAACAAGCAGGTATATTGCTGTGGTACGAGCTAGCCGACTGAACCGGACTCCCGGCCTCACAGAAAGCCACCCTAATATAAAAATCGTGTGCCCAAATCTACCTAACTCCATTGGTGGCACCATAGTAACTCACTCGACTCACTGAGGTAATTGTTCTAATCAAGAATACAAAACTTATGAAGTACCATAAAGACTTAAATATTTAATTGAAACAGGGTACACTGACACTGTTGCTCCGAAAATATATGAAGATGCTAGGCTAATTACGCACAATAGAAAAATTAACTAATTATTATTATAATGAGTTATTGTTTAGCTGTAAAGTATCCCACGCCGACCGGGTGCGACCAGCGCGGCGTGGTAAACATCGTTATCTCAGTTACAATGTCATTGCACTAACGATCGTCAACATGGAGACAATGTCGCGATAGCGGCCAATCAATAGCTGCAGTGGCATCTCGATCGGGTCTGCAAATAGACGTCAAATTAAATTAAGCTCGCCCTGCGACCCGCGAGCCCCGGCGCCTGCAGTCGGCCGCGGCCCGCCCGGTGCACGGTGCCCCGCCGCGCCGCGCCGCGCCGTCTGATACTTACGCAACGTCGCGGGCCAAAATCAAGTTTCGCGCCGCGCGCGGTGAGGCGAATTAAAACAATACCACTCGTTGGCGCGCGTGCCCCAGTGCATTCGCGCGCGTCGCCCGAGCACGACATGAGCGTGTGCGCGCGCGCAGACCCCGCCGCCGCCGACGGGCCCCTGCGCGAGGGGAGCGACCGCTCGGGACAGGAGGAGGTGACGTACGCGCTCCGCGAGGTGCCGGCCCGGATGCGCATCCTGGACCTGCTGCGGCCGGCGGAGCCCGGCAAGGACGGCCCGGATCTCGTCCGGCCCCTGCCGCGCCGGGGGCTCGTCCGCCCGTACGATGACGACACGCGCCGCTTCCTCCAGCAGATCCTTCTCGACACCATCGACGCGCCCCCCGCGCTCGACAACCGGCTGCGGGACGAACTGGACGAGTCGGGGGGCGCGGACGGGGACGAGGGCGGGGACAAGCGCGAGCGGTCTCTGGCGGACGAGTTGCGGGAGGCAGAGGAGGAGGAACGGACGGGCAGCCTGCGCCGCGAGCTGCTGCGGGAGTTCCGGCGGCGAGGGGGCGCCGCGCGGGAGGCGCTGGAGCGCGACCGCCTTGGCCGCCTGGCGCTGGCGGTGGAGCAGGACGAGGACGGCGCGGGGCAGGGGGAGGACGCGGGGGCGGGGCTGGGCGCGGCCGCGCGCCGCCTGGACGCGCTGCTGGCCGAGTCGCGCAGCCTGCAGGTGGAGCTGGCCGGCATCCGCGACGACATGCAGGTGCTGGCCCGCCGCCTGGCGCCGCGCCGCTGACGGTACCGCGACCCCGCCGCCACCCTCCCGCACCGCGCACCGCCGCTTGGGCACCGCCATCACTGTGCACGGCGTTTACACTATATTCTGTACCCCACACCCGGTGATCTTTGCACCTCAATAGAAGCAGACGATGAGTCGTGTTGAAGTCCACTGAATGATAACAGTTTTATCTCCGGAATACTTTGTCAGCTGTCGGTGGCACTAATCAGTAGCGCTCGTGTGTACGTAGTGTTCGCGTGCTCGTTCTGCTGCGCGCGCGCCGCGGCCCACAAATGGTGATGGATGGGCTCCCCTGGTTCCGTTTATTTCGAGTATGTTCTAGAAACGGATAATATGCTATGTGCGATTTTTGTACGAGGAGAAATCTATCGCTTTTATTATTTCGTGGAACGTTTATACTGAGAATGTTTATTGTTCGTCGGATATGGGCCGTTTATACAGTTTAAAATAAGCAACACGATTATTCAATTAAACGTGGCGTGGATTTCTTTTAATGAGGAAACAATAAGTACCTATATTCGTTAACGAAATGGCGCGGCTAGTGACGAAACGTGGGCTTACGTCTATTAAAAAAGAACATTGGGCGTAATAAGTATAGTAAGTATGTGCAAAGCCGTAGAAAGTTGGAGAAATTGCGTTAAAACATAGTCTATATCGTTACAACATAGTTGCGTTTTACGTACAAAACCAACTTACGTAGTTTATACAGTACCACAACAGTACGTTAACGTACCTTATTTCTTATTAATTTCAACTCTCAAATATATATTAATAATAATTATGATTATTATTTGTGCATAACACAATAATTATTATACTTACTATTATAGTTGCAATGTAGAGCTTGGATACATTTCGTTGTGGTCAGCGACTGATACCAGGCAAAAGATTATTATTTATTACATAATATAAGGATTTTAACTGGCTTTAGCAAATTCCATTACCCACTCATGACCCATTTTATTTCCTTGAATGTGCTATGTGAATGCAGTATAGGCCAATTACTGGTCAAGTGATAACTCGTTCGGAATTCAAATTGTTCCATACGAAAAAACTTGTTATGTTTGTAATGAAGTAATATTGCGTAACTCAATTTAAATAAACATACTTCACGCCAAGGTCACAGAAATCAGGTTCACCCAGTACAAAAAATACTAATGTGCAATAATATTAAATTACTAACTGCACATTAATATTCATTATTCATGCATTTCCTACAATCACAATTATTCACAATGTATGTGGGAACATGCCAATAAATCTTTATTTAATAATAGTTTTTTGTAGAGAGTTCACTGTGAAAGTAGCAGCGCTGAAAGACCAATTTTTTGTGATTTGTATGGTTGGCGTCGCAGCTTCACAAGTTTCCCCAAACAAAAGTAAAAAATATGCTACTTTTACAGTGAACTCTATACATGGGACTTATATACACCCAATATACATAAAGTATTATCACTTCTGTGACACCCTGTATATTATAATTTAATTTTAAATTAAAATTTGAACACTCTTTAAAGCATTTATGGTATCTGTTCGAATGTCAGCAACGTATTATTAATTGTTCTCGTTAGTGTATAATTTGGTGTTATAGTACAGTACAATTTAGTTGGGGTCGTCCCAATGCTACTTTATAAAGGGGTACCAATCAATGATTCAGTGTGCCTTCATCACTTGTCACTACTCACGGCTCTACAGTCAAAGACGTTCAAACTACACATACAATAATAATGAGACAAACTTTGTTAAGTGTTCTAATTGGTCTTGCCCAGTTTAGTATCAAAAGTAACTAATTTATACTTATTAATACCACATACTTACAAAGATACTAGGTAACGCCCGCGACTACGTTGCGCCAAAATTCGTTAATCGCGTGGGAACCGTAGATTTTCCCGGGGAAAAAAGTATCTCTATACCAATTTCCGCAAAATCGGCTCAGCCGTTTCGGCGTGAAGACGTATCAGATAGACAAACAGACACACTTTCGCGTTTATAATATAAGTATTTTCAGTATGGATTTACTGTGGTTAGCATAGCCTAAATCGACAACCTGAGATAAAATTTTGAGATGTCCTATGACTCTACTTACAAAGCTAAGAAGAAAGTTTAGGTAATTCCGTGTGTATACGAAATTTCTAAATTCTGACAAATTGTCTAATAACATCTGTGTCGATCGCCTATTTAATCGCTGTCGCAAGAAACAAAATAATTCTGTCTGCTCTGCTGCGGGTCCGTAGATCTTCGCTCCTTCGTAGGGTCATTCGCTGTACAGACTACAGGCTGTAACTAAACTAAGTTATAATACTTTAAGGTGTGTACTGTGTATGGATTTCCCATATTATATAGTTCACAGTGAAAGTAGCAGCACTGAAAGAGTAACTTTTTTACTTTTGTACGGAAAAACTCATGACGCTGGGGCGCTTTTCCATACAAATCACAATATTACTTAGTTTGATATCACTAGTTTTGTAACAACCCTGTATATTTGCGCCAAGAAATTCTATCTTGGGTATACGCAATTTATTAGCAGTGGTTGCCTATATTCTGAACGAAATGTACTTTATTTATGTAAAATATGTCACTAAAGCTATGGTAGAATACTGAACAGCGTATAATGTACAAAAAATATTGAGTCGCTACTAAAACATGTAAATTTGTAAAATAAAACTCCGATAGAACAACGATAAGAAGAATGGACGACTTTTGAATTATTATAAATAGCATCTAGCACTTGGTAACTTATAAAAAATATCGCCATTTTTAATATTATACGATGTTTCCCGTTTTTCATGTCACGAGAAAAAACGATGTACTAACGATGCAGCATTTTACTTTTATCTTGTTTGAAAGGGGCATAATGTTACAATGGACATTGCTGGAACTGTTCCTTAAAATATTATGACCCTGTCGTTTGTAGTTTATCAACATACTTGCAAATATTTAATGTTCAAATAACTGGTTCAAATTCTTCACATTACGTCATTTTCCACTAATTTAAAACTATTTTTATTAGTCTCTATAGCTGGAATAGTATAAGTAGTAGGATAGTCTCTATAGGTGAAATGGAATCCCACGGGAACCTGTGCATTTTCCGTAAAGGTAGCCTATGTCTTTCCTCGTGATGTATAATCTATATATGCGCCAAGATAAAAATCGTTCTTAAGTATTTCTTTATGTTAACCTGAAAATATAGATTTTATTCTTGTCTCTTTTGTAAGGTTCTATGCCGGTGCTAGTTAAGTCTGCTTCTATTAGGTGTCGTAGTGTTTAGTAATTAGTACTCGGCAGTCGGCAGTCGGCTTACAGTTATATATCACGTGGTGGTGGAGGTCGCGGGTTCACACAACTTTACACAACACATTGAACTTTATTCTTAGGGTACGAGCACGAAGCACGTAAAACTGTTTGGCTTGTATTTAATAAATATTATGTTATGGCCGGATTATGCAACAATATGAAGGAATTTATTTAAAAAAATGCCTAGCTACTAACTGCAGCTAGACACATTGTACGCATATTCCTAAAAACTTATATTTTTCGAAGTATAATATGCGTTTTTTCAGTCTGAAAAAATTATTTTAAATCTTCTGTTTTTCATCGTGCACACACAATAACTACTTTGGGTAGTAGCGCAGAATACATATTAGTTTAACAAGTAGTAGTAATAATAAATAAGACTTTGTTTTTTGGCACCGTGGTTTTCATTTCTCTGAAGCGTGCGACAGTACTATTTGGGTACAATTTACTGAAAAGGATAGCCTTATTACTGAGTAGACGTCTACCGTTTTTGCTTCAGACTTGACATACAAAAAGGGGGCTACCGTTACCAGAATGCCAAGCAAGAACTCTACGTATTCGATGAGATATGTATTTTATTCCAGGCGGATTGCGCGCGCGCGTGCCGGTGCGCAGACGCGGCGCGAGCGCTGGCAGCGCAGTCGCGGGCGGTGCGCTACCTGGACGACGTGGTGGCGCTGCTGCGGGGGGAGGTGGCCGCCGTCGCCCGCGCCCGCGACTGGCCCTTTGCCCTCGGCCCGCGCAGCCCCGACAGGAACTATGTCGTGTGACTATATCACCGCAGGTATGTCGTATAACCCCAGGTATATCATCAATTTAGGATAGCACACTTTTCTTGACGGCCGGTCATCACCTACTCAAGGACTATGCCAACACACGGACCATGTTTTTATTTACAGGACAAAAAACAGAACAACAAAATATATCAATTTGATTATTGTGATACCAACACCGCTATCCACGGATTAACAAAACTCAAGCTGTTACTCGAATTTGATAAAATAAAAATTTGTGTAATTGTTCACTTGATTAGTACTCTACATGAACGTTTTCGATTTAGCAATCTGTTTCATTTAACGTTAAAATGGCGACAATTCCATAAAAAGCTTGCGAGTTGTGACACAGGGTACACATATGAAGTACACATACATACACAAAATCAGTTTTCAAATCGCGCATCTTTCAATTACCGCATGTATCGGCGACCTGGCAGGCCCCCAGGCCCCCGACCTGGCAGGCCCCCAGGCCCCGACCTGGCAGGCCCCCAAACGGCCCTGAGTTATCACAAACCAGTACTAGTGGCGCTCTAACTCATACCCAGGTTTTAGATACATTTCCGGGACACATTTTAATAAATTTACCGAACCGCAAGCTTTGGTATCACGGGAAATTGATGGAGTATCGTACAATATTGAGTATATTGAAGGGAGCTCTACTTAAAATATTTTAAAACTTAGCTTGATAATCACCATGGCCTCATAGAAAACAAGCGTTAAGTCATACTAAACACTCTTAACGTTATTTACTTGAGTACAAAGGTGTTGTATCTTCGCATCAGTCGATCCGTCTGCTCGTTCAAAATATTCGTTATTTGGGACAAAACACTTTAAACCGGTGACGTCAAGTGCTAATTACAGAACGGTAGTGGTGGTACCACCGCGGGCCGTTACGACCTCTGGTACTAATGCCAGACAACCATGGTAATACATTGTTTATGAAATTGCGATACAATAAACTAATTTACATTCAATTTGCTAGGGCTACTTGCACCAGTCTCGGTTAAAGTTATCGTTGGTTAAAATCGTGTTCTCCCTTTCGTTCCTAGTAATAAGTATTTATGAGAAGGGATTATGTTTTGACAAATAATTAGCAATAACCACGCCTAGTAAATTAATTGGGCTTTATATTGTAGCAGTTGATGGCTTCTATTAATTTCCTTGTACCGAACCGAAGCAATATTATTTGTGGCTATACGGGATTAAGTATACTGTACAGTACCAAGATACTGTTTTTTTTTTAACCCAATTAAAGCTTAGTTCCTTGTTAAATTCATTTCGTTTCCTTTCAAGCTGCATAATGCTATTCTCATAAAAAATCAAACCAATGTCCAAAGCGTTAAAAAGTCCAATCGTACATTGAAGGAAGATGTGTTACTAAATGACTAAAATAAGTATAATCAGGGTACAGGGTTATCGGTCAGTGACCTCGCCCTATCACAGGCCCTCGGCGGGTCACGGTGACTCACGTCAACGTCGCCGGACTCACTTGCCGGGCTTGTTAAATTAAAGAACACATTACTCACTTAAACCTTACTCAAATATTTTGTGTTACGAATGCTCTCTTAAAAAGGAAACGCGCTGGAGCAATAAGCGACACTACCGCCAGAGAAGTTGATTCATAGGCAGATGGCGGATCTACGTATTTTGGTCGCATTGTATCAAACTCGGCCAATAATTAATCATAACCAACATTGAATTGTTTTTAAATCCGACCACATAACGTAGGCCCAGCAAAGGCCTATGACTCAATTTCTTTGATTGTACATTACACATGTCAAGTAAATAATCAAGTACAAGTTTCGGATAAAGCCTTAGTTATCAATATTGAATAATTACTCTCTTCGGATTTTGTTGCATTACATCGTTTCTTCGTGTCATATAATTTTTTCTTAATATATTTCAGCGTCATGGTGCTAGCAGCGAGATTCTGCATCAGCCACCTTCAGGTCGCTGAAATGTACAGGAAAACAGAATCCTACATTTTTATAATAACTACATAATATTATATATTATTATAAAAGTGATTTAAACCACCGGGAGCATTCGCTTGTAATGTTACAGTGTCGAGCATTACATCGAGTATTGTAAATATGTAATGCTCAAAGTCGAATCTAAAATGTAACATTACACGTGAATGCTCGCGGTGAGGGAGCACCCTTACATAGAACTATTTCAGCGACCCCGTGTGTTTATTGCACAGAAAGTTTTTAACGAATTTCATCAGAAAAATTGTATTTACTTTATTGTAAAGTATGCGTTGCGCAATTTCTAATCGCAATAGTTATGCGAAATATTATGTTCGACATGCTTTTTATGTAAGTAGGTAAAATAATAATTGTTTTAAAGAATTAAGCATAAGTGAAAAGTATATTGATTGGTAATCGGTCATAATATAGCCGATGGCCTAGTATTGAAGATAAACATTTAATTTATAACATCTTATGATTCATATAATATTTAATGCGTCGTAATAAAAGGACAATTTATAATAAGTAGGTAACTAATTATATTTGTATTTAAAAGTCACTAGGCTAGACTGTTCTGATCAAATTATTAATAATAATATATAGGTCAATACTCATTATATTCGTGCTTATATTATAAATGATTTGTATAATTTGTAACGGCCCTACTCATAGTTCAACACTTTTTTTTATTTTAATGAAAAGGAAAGGTCTTTAAAACTCCGCATATTCTGTCAAAATTATCTGAGTGCGGCCGCAAGCCCGCTGATGAACATTATTAAAGCGTTCATTTTATTTTCTAAAGGACATACGATAGTTCTTATGAGTTATAACTTGAGGTTATAACGGCAAAGTACGCGGTTGCCTAGTGATACGAAATACGAATTTCTGCTCATGTGACTGGATTTATGTGCCTGTTCAAACACAGCGGGAACCGCGCGGTTTCCGTGCAGAAAACGCGCAATTCCCGCTGTGTCTGAACAAGCACTAAATGCGTCCGCCCGCAGGCGCGGTTTGGCGGTTACATCGCGTGATCACAAGCAATTGTATGTAAATGACAGCGCGGTCGCGCCGCTATTGAAATAAATCGTTACATTCTTGCTTGTGATCTCGCAGAGCAGCCAAACTGCTCGTTCGCGCAGATAAATAAAATAAAATAATAAATAAAAAAACTCTTTATTCAAACTAAATGAAACAAATTAGTTGACACTTGACAAAGGTTACAAAAAACAACAGTTAGAAACGGCCTTACTGCTGGAAGTAGTCTCTTCCAGGCATATATGCATATAAGCCCAGCCCAATAATAAACCATCTAGTTATAGGTAATTTTGTAAGACTGAAATAATTTTATTTATAATGGCGGTTAGTGATAGTTTAGTGTAGAGTATCACTTAATTTTATTTATCGTACAGTTTTACGAGTGATATATTTTGTAAGCTATATATATGCATATTTCAATACAGAGTGAATTGTTATATTTTATTAAGTGTGTACTTATACTATATGTTTATTTTATAAAGGCAGGACAATGATTTAAATGAATTCTGCATTTCAGGTTTAGACTAGGGTTACATGCTTAGTCTAACATGTTCAGTTCAGTCGATCAGTCTTAGACTGACGCCAGAATTATGGCTGAAAAGTACATTATAAGAAAGTGATCAGTCAATTTCTCCAGTCATTCCTGGCTAAAAGTGATGAATTGAACCAATGACAGACTGCGTATATCTCAAGCCTTATCTTTATTTCACCATCTAACAATCCACCAACGATCACAGACGAATCAATTTTTTTTTTTTTATGTAAACCAACATCACAATAACAAAATCATTTACAGCAAAATATATAATGCATTAATTTTTTCATAAAAATTAAATGTTATTTATTATTGTTGTAACTGAATAAGTAAATAAAGGATGTAATTTACAAAAATGTGATTTTATTTCGCTCTCAAACTACTATTTACTCCTCGTGTGTTCATTTGTGTTGCTCATATTGTTGAATCTCCAGGAAAAATTAATATGCTGTTATTACTTATTAATTATAGTGATGTGGCACTAATAAGTCTACCTTTCACAGAAGTTGCTAACGCTTAAATTACTGAACCAATTTTGATGAGTTTGAGGGTACTTTGAGTTATCGGAAAAACAATCTGGTATAGTTTTTATCAACATAAAATGCGCGAAAAATATTACGCCCTACATAGTAATGTAATAAGTAAAATATTGGCTAATGGCTATAAGGCAACAGAATAGATTTTTTAAATTTAGATCTGGTGTGGAATCAAATATATTTGCACAGTAGTCAGTATTAACACAGTACAAACTAATGATCAATAACCAAAGGGTTTCCATAACCTTTGGCCCAAATTATTACCTCTATATTGCCGTAACTCTCCGTAATAATATTATCGTATCGTTAACTTCGTAATACACATTAAAATCACATACCCATTACCGAATGTAAATTCTTGAAGATTTACTTATGACTAAATACCTAATTAGCTAAATGTATTATTACTAAATGTTTGTTGACAACTTAAACAATAAATTATTATACCACTAATTATTTGTATGTAGACATACGGGCAAGGACATTGACCCCTTCGTTTCTGTGGGTCAGATGCTCTTCAGCCAATTAGGTTTGGTACCAGCTCATTGAATTAAAACGTAGCGAACTGACTGCGATACGACTTTAGAGCATCCGACACGACTGCAACGATACGATTCACAGCATAATAATAATTATTTAATTTGTCATTGTATGTCGACATACTGCAGCTGTAGGGATGTTAATCTTGTTCTCTTTATTCAAGTTATTTTATTATAAAATACAGAGTTCTGTCAAGAATCTAATAATAAACTTCCGAGGAGATAGCATGCTCATTGTTCGGTCAGACCGAAGCCTCTTGATTTCAGCTGCCGTATATTATATTATACTGACTCACATAGAAAGCTTCGGTAGCGCGATGCAGGATTGTGGAGCTAATTGTAGGTACATCCACACTATAAATACAGTAGTTTTTTTTATCGTTAAAGAGAAACCTACAAGCAGCTGCGGCTTATGTTCGTTAATTTGCCACACTCACACAGGGTAAATTTTTAAAAAGGGTATTCGGAGACAGCGATGTACGGATTTTCGTCGTTCTTGATCAAATTCTTATTTTAAACTGATAATTTCTATAAACTCAATTTATATGTTATTTTAATTTTCCTTCATTTCATGGAATAAAGTAAATAATACTTACTTAATAGTTAATAGTAACAAAATATTAATAAAATAAGCTAAATCGTAGTCGTGTCGTAGAGAGCAAAGGGCGCATGTGACGCTCTACGCGCGTAGCGCCCCGCTACGGCTACGGCTACGCTACTACGGGGCTACGGGCTACGACGACTATTACGAGTTACTATAATTATCCTTTTCCAGTTTTCTACCTTTTTCATGTATACACTATATTTTTCGTCTATTATTAAGATTACTAATTGAAGGTATACTTGGTGAAAAATAAAAAAACTTTCAGTACGCACTTTATTAACTTTACTTATTTTAACACAATGTATATTTGCAACAATCAACTATCAAGACAAGAGAAAAGCCGGCATTGAAAAATACACAGTGTTGCCAACCTTTTTAGTATTACCAGGTATTACATTGATTATTGCCAACACTAATAATAATTACATAGAAATACAATTAATAAATACTGTATTTTAATTTTTTTAGATATTTAAACAACTAATATAAAATTCTTACCAAAAAGTTGATGTTATAAAAACGATCGCGAGGATAAACTGTCTCATGGCACGAAAAAAAAACTTCGCCACTTAGCGAATTATGTCGCTAAAAATAATAAAGTTCGTCGGCCCCAATTGACGTCAACGTTGTCGCCCCAACACAGATCTACGGCTTAGAGCGAGGCTCTTGACTCGGAGGTCGTGGGTTCGATTCCCGCGTTGGAAACGTGTTATTTCCAAGTTTGCTTAGGACAATGCATGCTGATCACCTGATTGTCTGACAAGTAAGATGATCCATGCGTCGGATGGGCATGTAAAAAGTCGGTCTTGCGCCTATCTCTCGCCAGTCGTGTCGGTCTTCCGTCCCACTGGATTACGAGGGTAAAAGAAGAGGGATTTTGTGTACTGCGCACACTTGGTCACTATAAGATTAATCCTGGGTAAGTAAAAAAATAGGGTACAAACGAGCAAACGCTTCAACTGATGAACGGGAAAGCAACTACCGTCGCCCATGGACAAAACTGGCCATGGCTGTAACGTCTGGCTCGGTTTTAATGAATCCGGCCACCGTCACCGAAACCGTGGGGAGTTATTATAGTCGGCAGTGGCTGCAGTTCATGCCGAACGTCGATCAGCCCGCGATTATGTTAATCAATGTATTTGTAAACGAAACTCGTTAAACTGAACATCGCTTATCGTGTACATCTACACTGGATCCGTACATTATTTTTGAAAATAAATAAACATTCACCTTCTGTTTTTTTTAACCAACAATATACAGATTCCATAAAATATAAGAAAAATGTATTGGAAATAATCTATTTATCAAACAAAATTACTAACTAACTTTTATGTACCCATATCAGCATCGTTTTCGCAACAAAAAATATCTAATGATATATCTCAAGCTCAAATGCGACTAGCTGTCATGGCTTCACCGCGAGCCAAAGTTCTTCTACTCCTGCGGCCTGCCGCTGTAAAGATGAAACTGCAGAGTTCTGTATTAGAAGACATCTTGTGCGCCTTCATCATCAGAAATACCTGGACCCTGAAGTACATATTTGTCTCTCCCTGCACATCGCCTGACGGAACCCTAATCAAGTTTATTATAATGGCATTAAGTTCCGTGCTGTCATCGCGTGCTGGCCCTAATTGTGAGCGCCGCAGCCGTCCCAGCCGCCCGCCCTGCGCTGGGCCCAGTTAGCTCCGCGCCCGACGCCACGCCAGACCTGGCTAATTACTGGATCCGACCCTGACGGGGCCACCGGGGGTCCGGGAGCCCAGACTGTCATTGAAATTTAGTGACCAAGAAGTTGCAACAGAAGATATGAGATTGTCACGTTTGTATAATTTTTGTGCGGTGTACCGATATAGTAGACTGAGTATTCTCAGACCACTACATAGTAAATAGCCAGCTGCTTGTTAGCTGTGACTTGACGTGATACCACTGTGACCAACATCCTAAATTACGCTCGCATGTAATTATTAATTAGCTATTTATCGCTTTATAATTAAGATAAATTGTATCTTAGATATTATCTTAGATAATTAACTAAATTATACATAGTAGTATTTAAATCTACAATAGGCTCTTATATTGTCACAAAATAAGTTATTCGTAAAACGTTCATAAAATTTAAGGCCGGTTATATTTTGAAGTCACACTCGCAAGTTACTCTTAATTCGTCTCATTGAGAGCCCGGCCCAGGGACAGATACAACTTTATATTTCATATTTTTAATAAAATACAATATAAAAAATGTGATGAGGATATATTTTTAATATCTGTTTTGCTTTGCATTTTGTATGAGACAATTAACGAAACAAAGGTGGGTTTAAAAATTTTGTAGCGACTTAGGACCCCTCGTACCGCTTAACAAATACTTAATTCGTTTTTAATTCAGCCGCGGACCTAGGAGTCGCGGGGCATTATTCATGTCCCGGGAAAACGCGGGGTCCGGGGCTCCGGGCAGGGGTTCGGGGCCCAGGCAGGGTCACCAGGCATTACACATGCACGCACAAGCGGCCAACACTTTATTTAATTAATGCCGAACAAAAGCTCCGCTCAGCTCGCTAAATGTTTCGGTAAAGTGTTTTAAATTTATTCCGCGCTGAGGTAATTCCCGTTTATTTTGTTCAAAAATAGCTCGTGAATCTGTATAGTTTGTACACGGTGGACAAGGATATTATGCTAGTTACATGTGGACCACTATTTATTTTCGACTTTCTAAATGACGCTTGCAACTCTGATGCGCTAAAATCATTTATCGCGCGGGAACCATACGCATTCTTCCTGGATAAACGTACTAATATTTATACCAAATTTCAGCAAAATCGTTTCAGTAGTTTGGACTTTGGGCGCAAAGAAATAACAGACAATCAGACACACTTCCTTATTTGTAATATTGTATGAATGTAAACATGGTTGGCGATCTGAGCTCGATTAATCGCGAAATCGATGTTTTGGAGCAAAAAAATCGATCTTTTTAATCGATCCTATGCATTGAATCGATCTCAGACATCCTAAAATCGAATTACGATTTTTCTGTTTTGGTATAAACCGTGATTGACATTAAGTACATCATCATTATCTAACTTGTTATTTGATTGACTATTTGACTATTTATTAAACATACTTTTACTAGCGAAATAAATACAGGTTTTTTTATGTATAACATTTGTTTTGTTTTTTATAAATGTGATGTATACTTTACATTGTAAAAACTAATTTGAAAATAGACAGATTTTTTGGAAATCGATCTTTTAGACCTCGATTTTTTGTGGATCGATTCATCAGGTCACGATTCGAATCGATTTAAATATCGATCTTTTTTAGCAAGAATCGCCATCCCAAGATGTAAAAGAATCAAAATATCGAAACACTTTTCACGTTTTTTTGCAAATGAGGGTTATGTTGCAAACGGCAAATCGTAATCAACATCGTTGCAAGAACCAATGAATTGTTATATTTTTTTACACAATTTGCACGAAGCTAATGGCGCAGTCGGCTGGTAGCTAGGTCTGCCAAAACGAAGTTTGGTCGTAAATTAGATGCATTTCGCAGTTTGCCGGAAGTCGAGACAGCGCGGCGGAGGTGTTCCACACACTCTATAATATGTTCTCCATTACCATGCCGTACTTAATTTCCGTACACAAACTAAATAAAATAAAAAAATACGTACACAAACAATAGTTTTCGGTATTAGATTGGTGGTTAAAAAAATTGTAAGTAGGTAAGTACTTTTAGGGGCTGTTTCACCACTTCCGGATTGGGTATCCACCACTTAACTTGACAGATAAAGTATGGAGAATCTATCAAAAAAGTTGTGAATAGCCTATTCGTCAATTTATCAGAAAGTGGTGAAACAGGCCGTTAAAGTTTTAAAATTACATTTTTGAATAAATTGTACGTAATATTTAACCAATTCAAACAAAACGCATTTCTCTCAACATTGTGCTCGTCTAATTTGCTTTTTGTGCGGGAAAACAGACGGAATCAAATATTTGAAGGAGGTTAAGGGTTTAATGGAGGTTGACAAAAACATGGCGGGAGTTGTCCCGGGGTCGCGGGTTCGCGGGATGTCCCGGGTTCTGCGAAGAATTAGCGACTTAATTGACGGACAATTTGTAACTGATCTTACAAGGAAATTCAATTTGAAAGCATTAGAAGCTTTGTAACGATATTCATTCACTGTTGTTTCTAATTGTGGTTGTATGTGGTTGTAATTACAATTATTAATTGATGATTATAATTTTTTATTGCAAAATAAGTAATATTTTTTTCATGTGAAAGATAGCGATCGTCTAAATATAAATATTAAATAGAGCCTAATTTATTGGCAACCTAAAACGCAGCCTTTAAAAATACATCTAGGTAATACGTAAAATACGTTTAGGCTCTGAATAAAGTAATAAATCACGTTATTAGGCGAAAGTCGCGAAAAACTCGGCGGAGACAGCACTCGGCGTGATCGACGTCGCGTCGGCATGCGATACCAGTTACGGAGTACTATTATAATATTATATTCTGTGCCACAGTTAGCGCCAGGATCTAGACCGCCGACATAGCCTAGAGTCTAGACCCACAATAAGTGACATCCAGGCTGGTATTGCCAATAGTGTAAATAAAAATCAGCCAAATGTCAAGAGTCGCGTACTAAGGGTACCGTACAGTTATAGAGCAAAAGTAGGCGAAAAACCGTATATTTTGTATGGGACCCATTAATATTTTTTTAATGTAATAAATGATTTAATTAAAGTACAAATAAGTATAGATATAATTAAGGCTTTTGTGAATATTTCAAGTGCCTACCTATTGCCATTATTGATTACGAGCAAAAAATGCAAAAAAAACACGTTTGTTGTATGGGAGACCACTTTAAATATTAATTTTATATATTTTTTAGTATTTTTTGTTACCTATAGCGGCAACAGAAATACACATTCTGTGAAAATTTCAGAAGTCTAGCTATAGCGGTTCTTTAGATATAGCCTGGAGACAGACAGACTGACTGACCTGGAATAGGGTCCCGTTTTTACCCTTGGGGTACAGAACCCTAAAAATATAATAGTTCTCTAACCTTCAGCTAGCGTTAAGATACTACATCCGAAGCCTGCGTAATAATATACCTAAAGCTTCAAGTTCAAAAGTTTCAAACATCTAGAAGTCTGAAGTATGGTCTACCTCTTTCAGCACTGCTACTTTTACAGTGAACTATATTATGTAAAGGTATAAATACAACCCTAAAGTACTATCACTTTTTTTGTTAAACCTGTACTATGTAATGCAACGATGAGTAGGTATCTGGTCGTTAGCATAGTCTAATCACTAATGTATTATGTACTTTTAACTTATAAAAATCGAAGACTTGTAGCACACCTTAGTGACTGTTACGGTATTGCAATCAGGCGTTGCATTATCTCGTTTATTACCATTAGTTGTTTCCAAATAGAAAATCCACATCTCATCTTGGTAGCGCAATCTATGGACGAATAGTAAAATCACTTCATAGTGGCAGCACTAGCGTCGTAGCTGAAATGAACCAAAAATTTAAGATTGTTTGAGTGGTCCTTACGAAGATGGCAGGGTGGGTAGATAATATTTATTCAGAAGTCAGAACATAATTATGGTCAGGGAGCCCTAGAACATTTTTTTTGTGATTACTAACAAACTAGTTTTTTGTGAGTAGCTACATTTTGATAAGACGAAAAACTTTTTTATTTTCGAAAAATCTCGAAAGTGGTAGCTAACAGAGATAGAAAGGATTTCATTCTTTGACTTGATGGTCCTAAAATATGGATATTGGATTGTTTTATTTGTAGGACAAGGTTACTCTTAAATTACCTACCTATAATTATATAACTATTAACCTACCAATATACAAAAAATCAGCTGGTTAGGGTTTCGTTTTAGGGTACAGTTGTCAACCAAGTTTTGTTGATTACAGAACCCTAAAACGGAACCCTAACCAGCTGAATTTTTATATATTGGTAGGTTAATAGTTATATAATTTAAGAGTAACCTTGTCCTACAAATAAAACAATCCATATTTTAGGACCATCAAGTCAAAGTATGACATCCTTTCTATCTCTGTTAGCTACCACTTTCGAGATTTTTCGAAAATAAAAATGTTGTTCGTCTTATCAAAATGTAGCTACTCACAAAAAATTAGCTTGTTAGTAATCACAAAACTAATTGTTATATGGCACCCGTACTAATAATATTTTAACTACATTTTAAAATTTTCGTACGTGCTGTCGTGTGCACAGTGTAAACCACGAAAAATTATAGTAGAGTTCCGTAGTTTTCGCTACGTCGCGTCGTGTGTAATAATTGTTGACCTGGTAGAGCGTACACCCTTGTTTTTATGGAATATCCACATAGGAATATTAATTTTGTTATCATGCCACAGGCAATAATATTCGGGCTGTATTAATAGTATCCTTATTAATTATTATAATGGGATCTGCAGTATATTTTGATATGCATTACAATAAAATACATAACATAATAATATATCAAATCTATATCTGTAAGTTTTCCATGTATCTTAAAATAAAATAAAATAAAAAATCTTCACCCTTCGGTTCTTGTTCCCAACCACCACCATCCAAACCATCACCCGTGCTCAATAATAAAACTTTCCCCACGTAACCACCTGTCCCACCACGTCGCCGCCGCCGCCGCGTCACACTCGGGGCGATGGCGCTGACGCACGCGGTCGCTCACGGCGCGGTGGCGGCGGCGGCGACGGGCGCAGGCAAGAAGGCCGCCCAGGTCCAGTTGCAGGCCGAACTCAACACCGACGACGACTTCGCACACTTCCTCCAGAGGGATGGACTGCTTGGTAAGTTTTGATGAGGCTAAATTATTGAATTCTTGACTTAGGAGTTAGGGCACAGAATACATAATTAGTACACTGTACAAGTACTTGGGGCTCAATTCTTAAACCTAGATGAGTTATACAAAAATTTGATAGCGAAGTCTGATCCGATTATTGTAAAAAAATTTAGAAGGCTTATATTCTCCCAAACATGAGAGATGATGATGATGACTCCCTCCCAAATATTAATGAATGATTTTCGCTTCTTAACTAGCTTGTCTTGTTGCTCGGGCTAGCCTTTCTCTAGACCAGCTCATGAAGTTATCCGAAACTTAATACAGAAGGATATTTTCTGTTTGTAGTGGTGGACGTATACACGGAGTGGTGCGGGTCGTGCCTGGGCATGGTGGGCAACCTGAAGAAGATCAAGGTGGAGCTGGGCGGCGACAACATGCATCTGGCCGTGGTGAGCACCTCCTAGTTAGTGCTTTCAGCTATCAGTACCTAGGTCCTAGGACCTCATTCAGAGTCTAATCGGAATAGTCATAGCTGCATTACTTTTTTTAACCCCCGACGCAAAAAGAGAGGTTTTATAACTTTGACGTGTCTGTCTGTCTGTCAGTCTGTGGCATCATAGCACCCCAACGGATGCACCGATATTGATTTAGTTTTTAACTCTTTTTGTAATATTAATGGGGCATATTTTAACCAGCAATCAATGCTGTTCCAGGCGAAGTCTGACACTATCGAGTGTCTCAAGAGGTTTCGGAACCGCAGCGAGCCCACCTGGATGTTCCTCGCGGTGAGCTACCAACACCGGCCATCAGTCACCACCAATGGCACTTCAGACTGGTGACTGGTACGCCAGCATTAGGTGTCATAAACTCTTCCGGCTACCATAGAGTTTTACTTCTACTGGTTCTACTGCATAAGACTGCTGAGTGCTAGAAACTATGTATATGACCAGCTATATTTCATTTAGTTTCGTTTTTGGCCACTAGCTCAGGAGTTACAGCAGTTAACACCCTTAAATAACCATTACTCAAGTCACAGAATATATAATAGTACTCCGTACTCAAGTCGTCCCTCCGCCGTGGCCGTAATTTACGGCCGCATGTGACCCGCGACGTCCTTCGCGACTAATTAAAACACAAAGTTGGAGCTCTGTTAAATCGCTTTCGTTTCGTTAACTGCGAAAGTTAAACAACTATTAAACAAAACAAAATATCAACTAGGACATTAATTGTTTCGGAGCTCGGCGAAAATGCGTTTTAAATGGTCGTGTATGATAACGGTGGCGTGTGGTAGCTGCGGGCTGGCGGCCGACGGCTATCGATCAAACGATTATTTTGCCACCGCGGAATACATTGTTTAAGGCAGAGACCATATAGCTATAATTATATGTAACCGCGCATACAAAATGTTAGGCATGATACTCCGTGTCGGAAAGCCCTTTAAACGTGCTTGCACATATAAAACTCTTTATTATTCCTATGTTAGAAGCATTCTCGAGTTTGGTAGTATTATATGGACTCCTCAATACCAAGTTCACATTAACCGTATAAAACGTATTCAAAATATTTTCCTTAAAAATATTCGCTACAGAACAAACTCCAAACAATTTAATTTAACTAAACTTAAGGACAGGCGTACATATTTAGACTGCATTTTCTTTTACAAATTGATTAAAAATCTTGTTAACTCACATACCCTGTTAGAGAAAATAACATATAGCATTCCAAGTCATTTCTTACGTTCTCATAATTTATTTCATGTAAACTATGCCCACTCAAATTATGCTAAACACAGCTTTTTTAGGCGAGTACCTAACTATTGCAATAGGAAATTACACCTTATAGACCCTTTTTGTAATGATATAAATAAAATAAAAAACTTACTTAAAACTGAAATGTTATAATTTAGTTAACTATAAATAACAAATGTAGGAAAAATTGTAAATTATAAATATCCTTGTAAAACCAAATCATACGACATAATGCTGCTCTTGTGTATAATATTATGTTATGACTCATGAGTTTCTGTAAAAATTTTGTTTAAAAAGAATTGCTGCACATTAAATGTTTGTTAAATACACACACTTACACTCAACGCACACACATACACACACACATACACACACACACACACACACACGAACCCTAGCAGAACTAGTTTTCTGATCCCAAGACTTTTTGTCGTAGGGCTAGGGTTCCATACAGACATCAATATTATATTATATTGTTAGTAACATTATACACGTCACCTCACACACGATCAACCAACAATAAATTATTGTAATATTTAATTAAGTTAAGAACCTGTAGGTCTTTTTTGTATACTTACTTTTATGTAACAGTGCTCTATTACACGACTGTATGTGTTCTGAATAAAGAAAATAAAAATAAAAAAAATAAATATAATTATTACGACTGCTTATATGTACCTTATGTACCTACCTAACAGGTACGTTCGCTGACAGATCCACAGCAACCTTTTTGAGCTTTATTTCCATATATTTAAGATCTAAAAGTTTTCGTACGTATAAGTACACGCTTTCGGCGTGTGTATTCCGTTGAACTAACACAGAAACTACACCAAAAGCTTTATAGTCTTCAGACATGATATTATGCGAATAAATTGTTCTGTCTATCATAGGGCGATATACCTACATAATATAAACCTATGTGACATAATATTATAGGTAATTCTGTCTTACTTTTATGTAGTCGTGATGAAACCGCCGTGGAAATTCAATAAAGTGCAAAAGTAAAAAATTAAGTAACCCGGCCCGTCAATGCTAAAAAGTAAGTCATCAGAATATGATATATAATAGCACTACGAACACTCTTGACCACGTGAGATTTCAAACACAAAAACTAGAGCTAATTTTAGGCTTTCAAGAGTATCCAAAGCGTGGAAACGACGATGCCATGGGCAGACACATAGACATATTATTATAGCCACAGATTTCAGAAGTAACATGATATTATAGCCCTCCGCCAAGTCACAAATAAGCACCTATAATGTTTTATATTAGTATTTTAATTTTTACGGTAAGTTTATATTTTATACGCTTAAGTAGCCTGAAATGGTAATTTTAAAAAAATATTACAATCTCCGTGCAGGGCGGACAGCTGTTGAACGTGGTGTTCGGTGCGGACGCGCCGCGTATCGCGCGCACCATCGAGCACGAGCTGCGCCAGGAGGAGCTCGTGCGCCGCGGCGAGATGCAGCGGGTGCAGCGCGCGCCGCACGACCTCACGCCGCACGAGCAGGTGCCACGAGCTTGGAGCAGACGATACTCACAATAACGAATTAACTTATCACGTGTTGGTCTCAGACACGCCAGACTCCAACGGCCTCGTCATAAGTAATTTGTCACTGTCCCTGGCGTTCTCTCTACAGCATTGATTTGTATACGAATTTCCCCTTGCACATACTGTATATAGTCGGTATCCAGTTGCGAATAACGATTTGGAACTTACTGACAACCCGTGGTGCCTACTGATAACGATGAGAACTATGATACAGGAGGCGGCGGACGCGGAGGCGCGGGCGGAGGCGGAGCGGCGCGAGCGCGAGGCGGCGGCGGCGGCGGAGGCGCGCACGTCGCGGCGCGAGGCGCGGGCGCGCAGCATCGAGCCGTACTTCGGCGACGCCTGCCCCGCACTGCTGCTGCCGCACGCGCAGAAACATTTGCGGAAGGTCACGGACGCCCTTGAGCCTTTCGGTACACACCACATAACTAAATTCATACTTGACCGATCATAGGCTCCGTAGATTTTGCAGGTTTGAACCTAGACAAATAAATAAAATGTTCCAACCGTCGCTGCCTTTAAATTTTTAGGTGTGGTGGTAGCCGACAAGTGCCCGCTTGTGGTGGGGCGTGAGGTGGCGCGGGCGCTGGCGGCGGAGGAGGCGGAGCTGGGCGGGGCCGGGGCGGTGGCGGCGCTCGTCGAGCGGCCGTCACTCGCGCTGCTGCTCAAGAAGCTGCCCGATAGAGAGGGCGACGTCATTGGCAAGTTTGAACCGAGATTCTGATCGTGTGATTTTATCTCAAATGACAAGCGAAAGTGTCTGTCTGTTACCTCTGCACGCTTAAACACGGAACCGATTTTGCTGGAGGAGGAGCTGGACGGAGATGTGGGCCTCAACGACTGAACAATAAAAATATAGTGATAATTATTCTGTATTAGAACTATCCCGGCGAGCGCTGTTCGGCGACGGGGTGGAGGGGGCGGAGGGGAAGGAGCCGGCCAAGCGGTACGTGGGGGAGGAGCTGCGCGCGGGCGACGTGCCCGGCCTATTCGTGCCCGCCGACCGCCACCAGCGCGCCGCCGCGCTCGACCTGCTATTCCCTAAGGTACTAACTGGAGGTCTACTTACTGATCATTGTTGACGGCTTTCTTAATCTGCTCAGAGATTTTACGTTGACTAGGTAGGTCTGTGCGCTGTAGTATTGCGAGGATGACAGTTTCAATAACTTGAAATATCACTTTTAAAAGTTTGAGAGATAATACAGGGCAAATATGTTATATTGGCCATTTTTTGTAATACACAGACGGTGAGCGCGGTATCCCCGCCGCCCGCCGCGCCGCCGGCGCCGCACGTGGCGGTGGTGTGCGGGGCGTGGCAGCGGCGCGCGGCGCTGGCGGCGGCGGGCGCGCAGCTGCTGTGCTACGGGTTCTTCGCCGATGCCAGCATAGACCAGCCGCGCCTGCTCTGCAAGACTCTGGACCAGTACGAGGCCCGCCCCGAGAAGGACTAGTGAGAATCCTCCAAGTTTACGATCTGATCGAAATTTTATTTTATTACCTGCTGACCCGGCAAATGTTGTTTTGACATATAAATTATTTCTAGTATCAATATAAAAAGTAGAAAAAAACCTATTCTCAGGCCTAATAAATGTAGATACTTTCATTAAAATCGATTCAGCCGTTTCGTGTTCGCGCACAACACTGTGAAACGAAAGTGTTATATTAGACATTCTATCTCCGCAGATGTATGGGCTGTGGGGCTAGAGTTAGAGTACAGGCCATCCTGCCATACTATTTATGTTGGCAGCTCGGAGACGGTGGTGATGATGATAGCGGTGGGCGTGGCGGAGCCGGCGCTAGCGGAGCCCGAGGCGGTGCCGCCCCCGGAGCCCCCGGAGCGGCTGCTGGCGCTCGGGCCGCTGCACGTGAGCGCGGACGCGGTGGCCGGCGCGGCGGAGTGCGCGCGCTATTTCCCGCCCGGCTACACCGAGCCCGACATCAAACCCAAACCCAAGTCCAGGAAGAAGAAGAAGGTGGGACTCAGCCGAAGGTTTAATAGTTTCGAATGTTCTTCATTCTTGTTACGACTTCCCGGGTGTATATTATAGAATATAGAGTGTGGCAAAGCGCGCCTACCCGACAAGTGCGCCATAGAGCTATAATTCCTTATTGCTGATTGGCGATCTCTTTAATCACCATTACCAAGCGTCTAATAAATTTTCAGAAGCGTCACGAAACGAAAGACTTGGACGAGAGCCCGGAGGCCGCCAACGGCACGACAGAGGAGACCGACGCGGACGCGTCCGGCGATGCAGGCGGGGACGACGGGGAGGGAGGGGCGGATGAGGGGGAGGGCGAGGGCGGGGCGGACGAGGGGGAAGGCGGGGCGGACGATGGGGAGGCGGGGGCGGACGACGCACGTGCCGACAAGGCCACCTCCCCGCCGCCAGCCACGTGACCACGCAATTCTGCGCTGCAGCCCTGTATTACTTGCTCTATGCCCCGGTTTCGACTCGCACGCGCCTCCTTCGCCGGTTAGCAACGTACAGATAACGTCCTCGGGGCGACAACACAGATTGAACGCTTAAAGTTAATAAAAAGCTTCTGTTATATTCTAAAATTTGTATTTATTTATAAATAATTAATTAATATAACGTACCTAAGGCAAGTGAAATGAGATGAGCTGAGAACCCCTCGACCTGCGGTTACATATTAGAATTTACAAAATTTGAGATTCGGCCGAGCAGTTGTCAGTTCGTCTGATTTGTCATTATCGATTTAACAATAAAATTATATGAGTAACGACAGTTGATTTGCGATACATCCTTCACACCACCGAGTCTTTGCGATTCCTGAAAATAAAAAATTATAAGTTTTAGCTTTGAAATTCTCGACTGCATTGCTGTGAATGGCTTAAATAAAATTGATTTTCAGTTACTATAATTATTGTAACGTCATTTTGTGTTAAAATCCACATTTTTATCATCAAGGCCTGACTAACCCTTAGGCTAATTAGGCTGCAGCCTAGTGCGCGAGGATCGGGGGGGGGGGGGGGCGCTGAAATCGTGTCTTACTTATCTAGCATCATTGCATCTACCCTACATATTTCAACTAGACCGAGACTATACATTAAAATTAAATGCGCTTGAGACTCCCTGATTCTATCAATAAATTTTGAAATTTTAAAAATCGTGCGTTTTGAAATTTAAAAAAACTGCAAACACAGATTTGTTACTCGAATCGGTCGGTGGTTGAGCTTGCAACAGAGTGCCTACTGCCTACTGCCTACTGCCTCGTGAGAGTTAATAACGGGCGTAAAACTAAGAGAAGATAAAAAAAAATGATTGTCTTATTAAAATGAAGCTACTCACAAAAAAATTAGCTTGTTAGTAATAAAAAAAAATTGTTAGTAATAAAAAAAGCTTAAAAAATGGTTTGCCACCCTAAGGTGGAATGTTATGTAGATTAAAGGACAACGCTAGTTTCGCTTGCAGATTGATCTGAAAACTTTTATAATATGTAAGTAATATAAACCATGTTAAAATTTTCACACTACAACTCTGTTACTACTTTTTAAGCCGTCCGACACCTAGTGGGGGCGCGTCCTCATAATTAGCCTAGGGCGGTCAGAACCCTTAATCAGTCGCTGAGTATCATAATAATTATATAATGTGTGATCTCACCATATGTAATGTGCGTCGTGGTGCGGCGCGCGCATCACGCCGACGCCGCCGCCGAGCCGCCGGTAGTTCATGGCGCCGCACAGACGCCATTGGTTCGACTCCGGGTCGAACACCTGACCACAGACAACATACTTCAGTACGTCACGACTAAATTGTTAGTGCAGCCTGTCACTTGAACACTACTAAAATGAACAAAAAGTGGTTTCGGTAGTACTGACCTCTATGGACTTGAGGTAGGCGGTGCCGTCGAAGCCGCCGACGGCGTACAGCTGGTCGTTGACGACGGCCAGGCCGACGCCGGAGCGGCGCGACGTCATGGCGACGACGGGCGCCCAGGCGTCCGCCCCCGGCTCGTAGCGCTCCGCCGAGCTGAGCTCTGTGCAGTCGTCGCGCCCGCCCACCGCGTAGATCTGGCCGTCGAATACCGCGCAGCCAAGGTGCTTGCGCCGCGTCGACATGGGCGCCACCGCGCACCACTTGTTGGCGCGCGGGTCGTACCGCTCCACCGTGTTGAGCGGCGCCTGCCCGTCCGACCCGCCCACCGCGTACAGCTGCCCGCCCAGCACCGCCACCGCCACGCCCAGCCGCCGCGTCGTCATCGGTGCCACCTTGCTCCAGCGGTTCTCCTTGGGGTCGTAGCGCTCCACGTGGTTGAGGCACTGCACGCCGTCCTGCCCGCCGACCGCGTACAGCGCGCCGTCCAGCACGGCTACGCCCACCGACGTGCGGCACGAGGAGGTGGGCGCGACGGCGCCGCACCACTGGTTGGTCTGTGGGTCGTAGCGCTCGATGCTGTTGAGGTAGCTCTGGCCGTCGTGGCCGCCCACGGCGTACAGCAGGTCGTGCAGCACGGCCACGCCCACGCCGCACCGCCGTTTCGACATCGGCGCCACCATCTTCCACTCGGCCGTCTGCGGGTCGAAGCGCTCCACCGACGCGATGGCGTCGCCCGAGCACCACCCGCCCACCGCGAACAACACCTCGCCTGAAATACAGATTTTCATGCATCAGCACACATGTTTTTTACAAAAAAACAACATAATGATAATAACTTTTATAGTAATTGTAATGCCTTGTAAGTGGCGCATAAAATTACAATAATTTATTAATGTTATAATTGTGGTAAAATTATTGTAATTGCCCATGTCTGTAAAGTAAATTACCTCTTCTGGTGGGCTTCCTGGGGCGGGTGCGGGGCCCCTGCATGAGCGGGCGCTCCTGCGGCAGCAGCAGGTAGTTCTTGGCCTCGTCCAGCAGGTCGCGGCAGGCGTCGTCGGAGCGGATGAGCAGCTCGGAGGACACGGTGCCCACAAGGAACTTGGGGCTGAGCAGCGGCAGACGCACGTGCTGCAGCACCTGCGCGAGGTGCTGGCGGCGCTCGGCCACGTTGTACTTGACCCAGGACATGACCGCCTGGAAGGTCTGCTCCTCGGAGCGCACGTTGAGCTCGTCCGAGGCGACGATGTCGACGAGCTGCGCGGCCGGCAGCAGCAGGAACTCCTCGCTCTCCATCACCTCGGGGAAGTTCTGCTGCGTGAACTTGTCGGCGATGCGCAGCAGGTCGCGGCACGAGTGCGTGTCGGCGAACGCGCGGATGCCGAGGCAGTTGGAGCAGTCGAGCTGGCGCTTGAGGAACTCGCAGCACACGTCCTGGATCTCGGCCAGCTGCAGCAGGCAGGCGGCGGGCAGCAGCGCCTGCACGTTGCTCTCCTCGACGACGATGTGCGCCGTGTAGCAGAATTCGACGAGCTGCTCCATCGCATTCTCGTCCACGTCGCGAATGGTCACCTCGGTGGCGCGCGACTCAGCCAGCTCGCCCGTGAACATGGCGCGGAAGTAGGGGCTGCAGGCGGACAGAATGACGCGGTGCGCGAACAGCTTGCGGCTGGCCACGTTCAGCACCACGTCGCACAGCTCGCGGTGCCGCCGCAGCGCCGACAGCTCGCCCAGGATGGCGCGCGGGTGCTTCTCCGACGTGTGCGACAGCCGCGCCCCGCCGCCGCCGCTGCCCCCGCCGCCCGGCGATCCCCCCTCCCCCATCCTGCACGACATACTACATTAATATCTCGTAGAAAATCAGCTCATATTTGGATGATATTCGACTACACTTTCTATTGGCGGCCTGGCAAGGACGAGAGCAGGAGGTGCGATGAGGAGGGCTTCATACTGGTGGAGAGGAGGAAGAAGAAGCCCGCCGCCCGCAACCATCGCGGCATCGCACCATATGTACCTGAGCTGCGTCTGCGGAGCGAGGTCCCCGCGACGCCCCTGTACATATCCCGCCTGCACTGGTCCATGGAGGTCGAGGACGTCGTGGACTACATCCAGAAGAAGACGACACTGCGCCTGAGGGCCGAACGTCTGCAGTCTCGCCACAAGGTTAACTTTAGCTCCTTTGTGGTGAGAGTGCCGACGAATCTTCTGTCGACTTTCGAGGCGCCGGAGTTCTGGCCGATGGATGTAGTCTATCGGAGGTTCCGGGGGAGACTCCGGAACGAAGCGAGTCACGTCGCCGGCAAAACGTGAAAGTGTTAGTTTTTAAGTATAATATAGAAAATGTATGTATGTTAGTTTTGAGGTATTTATTATAAAATTATATTATGTATGTTAGGTTTAAGGTATTTGTTATATGGGCCTCTGATGCCCGAAATAAATGTTTTGATTTTGATTTTGATATTGAACCGAGGCTTGAAAATTATGTATACTTGTAGTCAATAAACAGATGTCTTGGCTTGTTATTATCTGAAATTAATAATAACCTTAAAGGTTTCCAATACTAATTACTGTAATAATTGTATGTTCATAACTGCTTGAAAAAAAATTTAAATATTAATGATAATTGATAACTTTTAAAACTTTACTTTAAAACACTTCGTTTTCCTGTAGGTCAGTGTTAATTATCATAATGATGGCACTTTTTAGGCGATAGTGCATATTATTTTGGCAATTTTTCGTTGATAGTGCATATTTCGGCCATATTTCGCCCTCGTAGTCTCCAAACTGGCTTTTATAATACACACCGAGGACACGAAACATAGGTACGATACATCAAAATACTTCAAATATGCGACCCCACCCTTGTTTAAAGACTTCCGCAAATCGCAATACACCTGATAGGTACAACATCTTTCGAGAAGACGAGAAACAAAATGTTTCTTGTAGTTGTTGGCAACATTTGAAAAAAATTGAGTAAAGTAAGTAATAAACTTCATGTATTTCGATCAATAAAAGTTGTAAGAAGAAAAAATATCCTGCATTTGATGGAATTATGAAAATTGGCGCATTTATTATAGGCAACACCGGAATACTCTTCCAAAAACCATAAATTTTCATAATAAGTGACTTTTGATTGTGCATATTTTGTGCATATTTCGGCCATTTTTCGTGCATATTTGCATGCATATTTCGGCACTTTGATCGTGCATATAATCCGATGTCTAGTAATGACACTGAATTTTAACAAGTAATGTTTAAATAAAAGTGTGCCCTTGCACGGCATCATTAAGTTTACATGTTGTTAACATTCTTAAATATCTATTATCTTCAAATGTTTATTTGTAAGAATATTAACTATCAAGTTAATATCAAATAAATTACTATTAAAACCTGTAATTTTTTCTACTTCTATCACCATTCTTAGCAATTCCATAGAATTTTTAGGCTTTGCTTGTCTATTTTAAATTCACACAAATAAAATTTGCTGGTATTGAGCTTGTTATGAATATTATACAAATCAATGCTCTTTCAAAATTTGTAGGTGTGTAGGCCCTTATGTAGACATTCTGAAAGTGTTTATTTTTAAGCAATTTAGAAATAAAAAAAAATCTTTTTTAAATAGGTTTACATTCTGGGTAAGAAATCATTTACATTCCTGTGTCTTTCAAGTGTTAAACAAAATCCCTAATAACATGAGAAAGTTATTTCATCACTTTAAAACTACTGACAAAGGATCACTCCCAAATAGACAATAGTATGTAAAATATTTACTCTTTTACTCTTTTTACAAAAGACTCCAACATTAAAAGAAGAAAGATATTTTATCACGATTTTGAAATGAATGAAACACTTTCTGCTTTACAAGATAAGCATGAAATGTAGTTTTGATAATGCAAAATGTATTACTTTATCAAAGGTTGTGTACCTTTTGTATCATTTTATACAAAAGGACTCCGAAGTCCGAGTTGATGATCATCACAACTAGGTAATGTGGTAACATAATAGGTATAGAAAAACATATACATAAGTTTCAAAGAATTAGTTTTGTAATTGATGATACAAAGAAATAGTTTATGTAAGCTAACTAACAGCATATACTTACACCGCTGTACACTTTTACACAAAATGGTCTTACATGTGACCACTCACCTTTTGTGTCCGCGCGAATTTCCCAGCTGCAACCGCAGCGGGGGCGAAGCCCAGCCCCACACGGAGTCAATCTGCATTCAATATTCCATACTTATTGCCAAATACTTGTGAACTTTCACAACATTCGTGAATCTATAGATTTGACCACCATATTCACTTGCAAATCACGTACGTGCGACTAGTCGACAAAATAGCGGTTTCTTACAGAATCTTACTTGGTAATATATACTACACGATTACATATTTTGTTAGCACTCGATAATTTATGTGAATGTCAATGCTCCTTGCACGGTGCACCCGACTTACCTTTGAAGATTTTGTCGACTTCGCAAATAAAATAATCC
This sequence comes from Plebejus argus, assembly GCA_905404155.3. Lineage (NCBI taxonomy): Eukaryota > Metazoa > Arthropoda > Insecta > Lepidoptera > Lycaenidae > Plebejus > Plebejus argus. The sequence continues at coordinate 24,723,915 of FR989927.1, forward strand.
TCTACGGAGCGCTTATCTTGAAGAAGGCGCTCCCGATATAGTTTCTGCAACGTTTGTTAGCTCATCCACTTTCAAAACACTAGAATTTTTCACTTTTTGTTTACTGTTACTCGATCGAGACTTCTGTGAACATTTTAATTTTTAATTTTTAGGTACATTATCATTTTTAAAGATACGGAATACACTCTGTCAAGTCTGTCATAAACTACCAAAATAAGTGAAATAGGCTTATTTTATTTTCAATGTATTATTAGTGTTAGATATATTTTATTGAAATAAATATTTTCTACGTATGTAATGAAAAAAATTAAAATAAAATTAGTTTTAATTTTTTACTTTGGAAATTGGAATTTACATTCGAATACACTCTACTTCTAAAATGTTGCCAAATAAATAGCGTCAAATTTTCAAAAAAGGCAATTATTTTAATGTCAATGTCCTTTTTGACATAAGCCATATGTGAATGTGTCAACCATGTCAACTGTCAAGTTAAAAACTAAAAATATTTTGGTTTACGTGTAAAATAATAAAAAAACGCAAGAAATCTTGAGGATTATTTAATTTATATTTTATTATTATAAGAACAACGCAAACAATGTCCTTAACATTATTGCTAGAAAAGTATGATGTTTCTACAGACGAAGGCTTGCAGAAAGCTTTAAATGAAATAGAGAAGGAAGAGGTTTGTATACCTATATCATTTTTGCTTTTAAATAGCAATGGATCTATAGAACCTGTTAACTTTTACCTTATCTCTTCATTATAGAGCGATGTGAATGAGGCCCTGGCTAACGCGTTGTCCCGCGCCTGTAACTTGGAGGGACGTCTGCGGGCTGCCAGCCAGGGTTACACCAAGCTAAGTGTAGTGAAGAGCGATGCAGAAGTAGCCGCTCACATGGTTGACAAAACTGCATCGCTAGCTAGAGACGTTAGCGCCAAAGTTAGACAACTCGATCTTGCCAGGGTAAGAAGATAGCTTATACAATCTTGCCTTTAATAATTGTTGGTCTCAACTAGTATGTCTGATCTCTGGTCTCAACTTGGTTATAAAATATGTTATCATATTTTATTAATACTAATATAATAATACTTCCCACACCGGTTTCGGTGACGGTGGCCAGTTTAATTGCAACCAGGCCAGGTACGCAGGAGTAATTTTATAGTGCCCAAGTGTGTGCGCAGTATACAAGAGCACTCTCTATTCCTTTACTCTCATAACCCGTGGGACGGCAGACCGACACGACTGGCGAGAGATCAGGTGCAGGACCGACTTTTTACATGGCCATCCGACGCATGGATCATCTTACTTGTCAGACAATCAAGTGATCAGCCTGCATTGTCCTAACCAAACTTGGAAATAACATATTTGCAATGCGGGAATCGAACCCACGACCTCCGAGTCAAGAGCGACGCTCTAGACCACTGGACCACGGAGGCAATACTAATACAATGACTTAATGAAGAACTAGCTCTATAAGCATAATGTAAACATAGGCATGTAAGTAACTTGCATGGCCCATCTTTTAACAACATGATTTAAAACAAGGCCTTAAGGGCCCGGGCTACCCTCGAAATTTTCATACATTCTTAATACCAAAATCATTTTCTCATACGAAAATATTTAACATGTTTGAGTTATTTTTCAGCTTAAGATAGTAATTACCTAGGGTCCTGAACAAATTTTTTTTACAAAATATTTAAATACTAAAAAAAAAAATTTTTGTTTTTAAATATTTTTTAGTAAATTTACTACTAAATATTTAAACACCAAAAAATAGACAAAAACACTAAAAAATATATAAATAAATAGTAAATTTACTACAAAATATTTAAATAATAAAAAATATTTTTTAAAGTTTAAATATTTTGTAGTAAATTTACTATTTATTTATATATTTTTAGTGTTTTTGTCTATTTTTTGGTGTGGTGTTTAAATATTTAGTAGTAAATTTACTAAAAAATATTTAAACACAAAAAAATTTTTTTTAGTATTTAAATATTTTGTAAAAAAAATTTGTTCAGGACCCTAGGTAATTACTATCTTAAGCTGAAAAATAACTCAAACATGTTAAATATTTTCGTATGAGAAAATGATTTTGGTATTAAGAATGTATGAAAATTTCGAGGGTAACCCGGGCCCTTAACATCTACACTACTATTATAAAGAGGAAAGATTTGATTTTTTGTTTGTTTGTGTGTTTGTTTGGGTCGAATAGGCTCCGAAACTACTGGACCGATTTGAAAAATTCTTTTACCATTGGAATCCTACATAATTTCTGCTGAACATAGGCTAATTTTTGTTTTGGAAAAATATAGGGTTCCGTAAGATATTTGGGATTTTCGGACGCAAGGTGTAAAAAATCAACCAGAAAAGTTATTTATTTTGCGTACGCTGCCTAAACGATAAAAGATAGAGGCATAAAATGTTCTAAGTAATTGTAGATCTTTTAAATATCTACAAAAAAGTCCGCGACACACTATACCTATCTATGTTGAGTGAGGCACAATAACCATTTTTTTATTAAAAAATCTTGAAATTTTTTTGGACTACATTTAAATTCGTTTATTTAAATCATGCTATTGACCCTTATCAAAATAAATTATTTCATCACTAAGTACATTTAATTTAGATAATATTTGGTCTTTGAATGATTAAAATTGGACGTTTGGTTTTAATGTTATGGCGAATTTAAAATATTATTGGGCGTCGTGTGTGCGCGGGTGTGCGTGCGGTAGGTTAATATCAGTGCCACCGACTCGCCCGGAGAGTCCACGTAAATAATATTACCTCGATCGTGGGAATCGCAGACACAATAGATTTTCAATAGTTATACGACAGTCGGTACCAGCTTACTTTAGCGTAAGTTCTATGTCAAGGATCTCAGAACTTTTCCGGGCTGGTAGTGACTTCAAAAGTACGAAGATTGTATACAGAAATAGTTGAGGTTTAGGCTAAGTCTGAAGACTGCACTATAATAAGGAATAGGAATTATTTAATTCTTTTTAGATTATTTTTAAGAATATTACTTGCTTTTGTTTTTACCTTGGAAGTCGGTTTTAATTTTTTAACATACGGTTTCCCAGTGTCGTTTGTTTTGGGGGCAAACCCCCCCCCCCTTATTCCTCATGAAACTTTTGCTCATAATTAAAAGGTGTCGTGGAGTTTGTATTCCGTCTTAATTATCCTTTTTAGGAACAAACTAGGTCATCTATACATATAATAAAATCGTAGGAAAGTCAATTCTGTACATTGAATATTTTTGAAAAATAATACTTGGGACGTGATCTACTATTCTAACGCGGACGAAGTCGCGCGCAACAGCTAGTATTTAATATTTATACATTTTAATCTTTTCTTAGTCCCGCGTGGCAGAGTGTCAGAGAAGAGTTCATGACCTCATAGACTTACGGGTGTGCAGCGCTGGAGTAGAACAGGCTATCAAAGCTCATGACTATGAAACAGGTACATATTTTAGGTAAAGTTTTATTTAGAGTCACGGGGTCTACTACTGTGCAGTGTGCACATAATACAAAATTATTTAGGAAATGTTGTACTTAGAAACAATTGCCATTGGGTCATATCACCTTTATAGTAATAGGCAATAAAGCACAGTGCTTTTAAAGGTGAACGCAGACTATTAGCCAAACCGAACGAACCGAATGAATCAAATTCCCAGAAGGCCTTACTGGGGTCCTGCCAGATTCAACCGATTCGACGTGGGCAAATGTGCAAGGTTTCATAGGATTTCATATAAAGTATTCTAAAGTTCGTTTCTTTCGGTTCGTTCCATTCTTTCGGCTCCGATAAGTGTTATTTTAATTATTTTTGGTAGGGTGAAGTGTGAACATGACTAGTGATTGGACAGTACTAGTCATTGGACAGAGCACAAAAACGCACGCGTGGACGTGCACGGATTTATTTCTTTGACTTGAGTCAATTCGTGCGTAGCGTGTCCGTGGGTTGCAGTGGACACAGTCACATAATATATTTTCTTACAAAGCGAAGCTTGACCCGTGCGCCGCGGTGGAATGGAGCCCTTACTTCTAAATATCTCGGAAACGTGACACTTTAGGATATCATGTTATTTAACATTTTTTGTTTGTATAAGTGTCTTCTATCCAAATATACCACTTTTATCGTGCTCGGAGAAAATAAAAGATATAGCCAGGGTCCATACAAAAATGTTCGAACCCCTTTAATAAAAATTTGAAAGTTATCTTGAAAATTCAGGGTTGCCTAACTCAGTTATAAAAGTCACTTATAACAATACAATGTGCAGCGGCGGGCTACGTGGCGCGTTTCCTGAGCATGGAGCCGGGCTCTGTGGCGGCGGCGAGCGCGCGCGGCCTCGACCCGCGCGCCGACATGACGCGCGCCGCCGCCACGCTGAGGGAACACCTCGTACGCAAGTCAGTTACCATAAACCATTACCTTACCAGTCTGGCTAGATAAGTATAACCCACACAAACACAATGTGAATGGATAACAATAAACTGGGCTTAAATCACTTAGTATTAACACAAAAAACAACAAAATCTGTTCATCAGTTGTTGTTAGTTTTTTACTGCAATTAATTAAGAAATTTTATCGTTCCTACCCATATTTTACTTGTATAAAAAAGTAGAGAAATAGTTTTTTTTTTGTTTCTGTAAATAATATCCAGTATCATATCCGCGAGCATGGCCTTTTCTATCATTAAGTAAATAGTCGAATAACAAGTTGCTATTTTTTGTTTGTCTGTAGGTTCACAGAGGCGGCTAAGAAGGACGATGATGAGGCTGTGGAGCGGCTGTACAAGCTGTTCCCGCAGATCGGCAGCGCGGACGAGGGCACGGACCTGCTCGCTCAGTACCTCGCTACACAGGTACACCCTACATAGTCCACACTCACAGAGACTAAAGAGTATGCTGCAGATATTATAAATTAACTTTTGCCGCGCTGCCAAAATCAAAATTAACTTCGCCATGTTATAATGTGACATACACTTTAGGGGCAACTGATTCACTCTTGGGCCTCATAACAATTTTGCATGTAGCTAAAATGAAAATTTAGGCTGTGTTTCCACCAGAGATGTTGCAAGGACTGTGCTTTTCATCCAAGGCAAAATGGATCTACCATGCCCTGAATGCCACGCCCCCATGACAATTTGTCTTGTCTTGACATTGTAACTTGTGTAAGCTTACCCATTTAAAAAATATATAACTTGGGAGTGTTATATCAATTATTTTACGAAATAATAATATAATATTTTCAATCAGTTATAATATTATATTTGTGTGTGTAGCTGGAGGGTCGTCTGCGGCGCGTGACGCGCGAGGGCGGCGGCGCGGCGGACGTGCTGACGCGCGCGCTGGAGGCGGGGGGCGAGGCCGTGGAGCGCACGCGCCGCCTGCTCGCCGCCTCCGCACCCCCCGCACCGCCCACCGCGCTACCCCGCGCGCTCGCCCGCCTGCAGCCCGTGGTACGTCATATATATATTTAGTTGTGTAAAACAGCCTGTTAATATATTTTACAAGTTGAGGTGAAAAAGGTGGAACCGTTTGTGTTGATCATTTAGACCAAAATATGCGGCAGACAATTAGAGATAGGCTTATCACAGCCGAAGGAGAGATAGAATGTAACTTATTATGATAGTTTCATGAACGTAGAATAAAAGGTGGACGGAGTCTTATTATACACAGCACTGTGTCCTCAGAGTCGGCCGCATGCACACATTCTTACGCTAGTCCATACCATTTGACAGGCGTAAGAATGTGTGCGTGGCCGACTCTGAAGACACAGTTCTGTGGACTGTGTATAATAAGACTCCGTCCGCCTTTTTTCTACGTTCATGATTGACTTTGCGTACATCTCCAGTCTCCAGGGTACCTAATGGTTGACCCAGTCTTTGTGTACACGTTTATTTATAAAATTATAAATCCATCTTAGAAAGAATCCGAAGTTTTATATTTTAAGCTCGAAATTTTTGTCTATTAATAATTCTAATAATTCAGTACTCTTTTCTAACTTTCACTCTACTTAGGTAATGCCTACCAAATGTTTGTGGGCTATAGGGACCGTGCAGAGCGACGACACTGCCACAAGTGGCGAATAGCCGAAAATTTTACTGTGAAGCTTTATTCAAGCTACGGAAAATTATAAGATTTCTTGAAAAATTTCAGTATTTTCAAGAATTGAAAATTGAAAAAAAGTTCTAATACATACAAGAAATATAAAGGCAAATCGAACGATGTAAGATTTTACTATTTTTCTGCCAAAGTATTCACATGCCTTTGCTAATTGAAAAACGAAAGAAATGGATCAAAGGCAGTAAAAACATACGTAAGTATTTAAAAAGTTCCATGAATGTTATGTGTAGACTCGTAAAAACACTGAATTTTGTAGATTATAACCGTAAATTCATTTTTTATGAACACAATATGAACATAACCTATAACCGTTGCTTCTTTCAGTAAACATCCAAACTGGCTTCCATCTAAATTGATATACATACATAGGCACCGCTCATTTAATTGGCATAAAGTTGCATCAAAAGTAAGGATAATTTGGAGAAGTCCTGCCAGGAATTCAACACTGAGGATAGTATTGAACTTGAACCATCTTGTCAAAGTGTTGGTTCTCAAAAGATGATTCTTCAAGTAGGAAAAAGATTAGTAATGCAGTCTTTGTGTGTTATTTAAGAATACATAAATGGTATTTGCACTGATGAGGTCCAGACTGAAATTAGTTAAAAATAGTGACAGACAAAATTTGTGAAGATGGTATCGGTCGAATCGCAGAAGGTTGATGAAATAAAAGCATTTATTTTAGTGAACTTGTTTTATTTTATTAATCCACAAGCATTTTCAGTAAGATTATAAGTATTTTTGCATAGCTTCATTATTTTATTGCAATATTTATCAAGTTTTTACTTTCTATGCTGATGGATGCTATTAATTACTTTTTAGGGTTCCGTAGCCAAAATGGCAAAAAAGGAACCCTTATAGTTCAGATATTTTCTTAGTTAACTAGATAAGCTTTATACATTTTTCTTCTCTTCCGTTCTTTGTTTACGGGTAGAAAGTAGAAACCCTTAATATTATACTTAATATTTTAAAATTATACTTAATATTATAAATGTGAAAGTGTGTCTGTCTGTTAGCACTTCACGCCCAAACCGCTAAAACAATTTTGCTGAAATTCTGTACGGATTTACTTTGAGCCCCGGGAAAGGACATAGGATACTTTTTATCCCGGGAAAATGTACGGTTCTCGCGCGATAAATGATTTTAGGCGCAACGGAGTTGCGGGCGTCATCTAGTCTTTAACTTTAATACTTCGATCGCGGATTCTTGGAAATCTGTCGTTGTTCTCGCGGCCGCATGTGGCCACTTGGGAGTGTAAGTATTAAATCATTTTATAGTGTAAAACATAAAAAAAAACACTTATAAACTAGCCAGGGTCAAGGAGAATGCGAAGCCAAAGTCACTCACAAGTTACGTCTTTTACTCGCATCGTGGCGCTGCTGTCGAATTACGACGCCCTCTATAGTTTCTGCACGGTCCCTATAGAGCAATAATAAGATCAATGTGCGTTGCAGGTATGCGCGGGCGCGGCGCGTGTGTGCGGCGCGGCGCTGCAGGCGGCGGGGGCGGGGGAGGCGGGCGCGGCCGAGCTGGCGGTGCTGCTGGCGCGCCTGCACCTCTACCTCACCTTCCTGCGACGAAGACCCGAGGTAACTTAAAAATAAATGAGGTGTAATAAAGTCTTCGTTCAATTTATTATTTATACTTTTAATACAAAACTTGAACATTACAATTTTACAAAAATAATAATAATTGTATTAATAAGAATAGAGTTGTGAATTTGGATACATGCTGTCAGTGAGACCAAGGCAAATAAATACTTATGGGGCGGTACCCACAATAATTATCCTCACAATCCTGCATCGCGCTATCGAAGTTTCGAAGAACGGCAAGATATATACAACGTCTGAAATGACGTCTTTGGTTTCGTTTCGTGATTTCGTGAAACTCGGCCTGACTGAGCATGCTATCTCGCTCGGTCGGAAGGTCTTCCTTTTCGGCCGCCACTAACATCGTTAAACTTTAATATACTGGCTGTCATGTTTATGTTTTGGCAGTATATATTTTTTCGGTGTGTACTATAGGCGTTGTCGCACTTTCAGCACATGTCGGGTCTGTCGGAGGGCGAGCGGGCGGCGTGCGCGGCGGACATCGAGCGCCTCATTGCGGGCTGCGAGCTCACGCGCACCGCGCAGGACGTACTCAACCACTATCTCACACTAGAGAGGTATAAGATAATAACCTTGGACCTTGAATAATAAAGTGAGATTTTATGCGCCTAAAAGGTGTATCTTTCAAGGACAAACGCGGGCGACATACTATGTTTAGGACTAGGACTAGGATAAACAAATAGACTTTGTTTGCTGCAGGGACTTCCTAGAGGAGAGCGTGAGCAAGGCGATCAAGCTGTCCGCGCCGCAGCCCGCCCGCGCCGACTCCGCCTCCAACCTCGTCGACGACGTCTTCTACATCACTAGGAAGGTCATAAGGTGCGCCGCGTACGAAACAATGTCTATCAATTTGTCTGTGTGTCACCTCTTCACGCTTAAAACGCTGGACCGTTTTCAAAGAAATTTGTTTTATTTTTTAAGATACATGGAAAACTTACAGCTACTGACACAGAGGAAATTGAAAAACAGAATAGATAATAAAAATTGTCATTAGTGACAATTTTTATTATCTACTTCTAGTATTTTCCTACTAGTATTTTCCCACTATTAGTAGTGGGAAAATACTTGAGTTCGAGAATTATTTTCAGGCGCGCCATATCGACTGGAAGCGTCGAGGCGGCGTGCGTGGCGCTGAACGAGGCGAGCGCGCAGCTGGAGCGATGTGCGGGCGCGCTGCGGCGCCGCCTGGCCGCCCCGCCTCCCGCGCCGCTGCCGCTGGCCGCCCCCCGCGCCGCGCCGCCCGCGCCCACCGCCGCCGACCTGCTGTACGTCGCGCACGCCTGCGAAGCGGAGGCCGGCGCCGAGTGGGCGGAGCGGCTGGCGGCGGAGGCGGTGCGCGGCGCCGAGGCGCTGTGTCGCGGGGCCGGCGACCGCGACAAGCTGGTGTCGTGCGCGGGCGCTTTGGGCGCCGCCGCCGCCGCCTTCCGCGCCGCGCACGACATGGCGCTGGCGGCGGTGCGCGGCGCGCTGCAGCCGGCGCTGGCGCAGTGGGCCGAGGCGCTGGCGGCGGCGGACGGCGGCGAGGAGGAGGCGGGCGACGCGGCGGGCGCGCTGGACGCGCTGGCGGCGGCCGCGCGCGAGCACCTGCCCTCCGCCGCCGACCGGCTGCTCGTGTGGGCAGTGGGGGAGCTGGTGGCGCGCACGGAGAAGGCTATCCTGCGGAACACGTACGACCGCGAGGGCGCACTGGGCGTGGAGCGGCGCGCGCGGCGGCTGGCGGCGTGGGCGGGGGCGGAGGCGGGCGGGGCGCGGGAGCGGTGCGGCGCGCTGTGTGGCGCGGCGGCGGTGCTGGCGGCGGAGCGACCCGCGCACGCGGTAGACGCGGCTCAGCGCCTGCCGCCCCACACCGTGCGCGACCTGCTCACCCGCAGGTACAAGTTATTACACATCCTACGTAGCGGGCCTACGATTTCGTTTTAGCTCTAGATTCTAGAAATCCATTCACTACGTAAATTAAAATGTATTATTTTTCTTTTCCAGAACCGACTTCAAGATGGAAGATATAAAACGTTTAAAATTATAAGGAAAATAAATAAGCTATTTATTATAATTATGTTGTGGTTGACTAGAAACCGAGAGCAGAAAAAAAACTCAATTTTATGAATAATGAATTTTATTACAATATCATACAAAAATAATGTAAACAACATATTCACTGAATCATTTATAGTAGCAATTAAAATACAGAAATATAGAAGCATTACGATTATTTTATTTTTACCTAGTCATATTGTGTACCTAATATAAAAGCATAAGAAAATAAATAAAAATATTGAATACCTAGTAGTAAAATAAAAGCATGAAAAATACTTTGATTAACAAGGCAGTGAAAAGAAATGCGGTAAGTTTAAACCTAGGACGCGACAAAACGCGACGCTGCGATTTACAATCGTAGACTGAAGACTGGTATAACTCTTAAGCTCGAATTCTTGCAAATGAATCTCGTATCTCTATAATATTCGTAATAATCTTTGTAAAAAACTGTTTTTGCCTTAATAAATAAATAAATATTTGTAGTCAAAAAAGTTCTAATTTGATATTTTAAAATTTGCCGCGATACATTATCTTATCTACTCTGTGTTAACAAGTTCTTTATAGTTTAGTAACTAAGCAAGCAGAAATCGGACAGCATGAAGTGCCACGTGAACGTTTGTAAATCATTACATGTGTTACATAATACATTCTATGCTGTTAAAAATCATTTTGACCTTTGAAAAGTGTTAGGAGGCCTACTACGAAACCGTTTTGAGACTGAAACAATCGAAAGAGAATGCCGTGTCCTGCTCTAACAACGTCATTTCACGTTTGTGAGAGTAGGACACGGCATTATTTTTTGATTGTTTGAGTCTCAAATCGGTTTCGGGGTATGACCCCAGGTTAGCTCTATTTTGGTGTCTATGGTAGGGTAAGAAAAATCTCAATACCTACCATAGACAATAATAGCTTTGCAGGTGTAGCTGTTCGATGCAATTTATGTCCGTTTCTGAGCATAGTAAAAACATCTTAATTATTAATATAACAATAATTAGCTTTTGTGTTAGTAATATTTCTCAACCATTTAAAAGGTATTCAACAAACAATGGTTAAACTTAATACTAAAGTTAGTAAATTCAAAAATATAATAAACATTAAAGATATTTAAAAATCTTATACATATATTTTTGTCAATTTTGATAGCATAGACAACTAAGATACAAAAATATACCTACTTAAAATTCGGTCAGATATATCATATTATACCTAATAATATAGTGTATAAAATATATGAAAATAATTTTCGTATTGTAAAAGATATCAGTTTTCAAGTCTTTGGTTAATATTATTTCTTAGGGCGGCAATACACGTCCGATTTTTTCATTCGATAGTCTGATCCGGTTGTCTGATCAGACTATCTGAAGGCACTCTTGCCATACATTTATTTGAATACATAATACACATCCGATCCGATAGTCGGATCGGACGTCAGAGTCGGAAACAGCGTCAAAGCGTTTCCGATTTTACTGCCGTTCCGATTGTCTGAAGGTGCGGTCTGCATACTTTTGTACGGAGACCCAATAGACGTCCGATTATTTCTTCCGATTTGCCAGTTGATTCTCTAGCATGATACTGAACGAAAGTCTCGCATGGTTGTTGTTCGGACTGCATTTTACTTGTAAAATCATTGTAAACATTAAAAACCGGCCAAGTGCTTGTCGGGCCACGCGCAATATAGGGTTCCGTAGTACCGCTAGTATTTGAAAATTTTTGTATGGTCAATGAATGTACATTTATAACATGTTTTACACCACTAACAACATCATCTCAGTTACTTTCTAAGGTATTTGAGCGAAAAGTTCCTTTATACTTCGCCGAATACATTTTTTTTAAGTTGATCGATTATTACCTACTCAATAACTTGTGAAGTCTTCTTAGCCGTGATAGTTTTCCTTTTAAATTCAGCATATTTCCAACTCCCGTGAAGCAACCGTTTAGCTGGTAGAAGGGGACACTGGACTCTAACGATTTTTTCCACTTTAAAACTTAATATTTCACAAATGGATTCCTAAATCGGAACATGATCTATGAATACTCATAATATTTTTAAAAAACCTATCCAACGACACCCGACACGATGGGGTGGGCACGAAAAAAAATTCAACCCCGCTTGATGTGTAGGGGAGGTACCATAAAAAAAATATTTTTAAAATATTTTATGTACCATTTTGTCGGCATTATTAATATATTGTGTATTCGTGCCAAATTACAGCTTTGTAGGTCCTATAGTATCTGAGCAAAACCGCGGACAGACAGACAGATGGACAGAACGGACAGACGGACGGACAGACCGAAACTATAAGGGTTCCTTGTTGACTACGGAACCCTAAAAATAAACGGAATCATGTAGGGTGAACAATATGCCTAATACAGCCCCCCCCAAATATGTTTCAGCTTTAAATATTCGTTTTTGCCACAATTGCGGTCTTAAAAATGTTGTTCTCAATACAGTTTTAGGTAGGTTGATTAATCTTTATTATGTAACTAGGTAGATGACGCCCGCAACTCCGTTGCGCCAAAATTCGTTTATCGCGCAGGAACCGTTCATTTTTCCGGGATAAAAAATATTCCTATGTCCTTTCCCGGGACTCAAAGTATGTCTATGCCAAATTTTAGCTACATCGGTTCAGCGGTTTGAGCGTGAAGAGGTAACAGACAGACAGACAGACACACTTTCGCATTTATAATATAAGTATAGATGGTCTTGATAGATTGAGTTTTTTCTTCCTTCGCGTTAACATGTTACATGAGCAAATATGCAATTAGTAATATCTGTTCGTCGTCCATCTTGTCTTTCTGCTCCGTGCAAGCTCACAGATAGCTCGAGAGCGACTGAATTCAGAAAAAGTCGGACGCAAAAATCGGACGTGTATTGAGTGAATACGATCCGATTGTCTGATCAGACAATCGGAAGCAAAATCGGACGTCTATTCCCACCCTTATATGTTAAACTATTTGCATATGAAATAACAAATTGTCAGTTAAGGCACGGATTCTGTTGAATGCTATACTAAAATTATACACACTGCCAATTCTTACTAGTAAAATATAATCAGACACATCACACAGGATACGTAATAAATGTTGCCGTCTCTGACCGAGGTTTTCACCGTATCAGACAGACAGCAACATTATATATATTGTTGTTGTCTAAACACTTTTGTCAGTATTCTGTAAAAGGGGTTGAATATACAGGGTGTAACAAAACATAGTGATAAATACTTTAGGGTGTGTATGTGTCACTTGTATTAGTTGTATAGTTCACTGTGAAAGTAGCACCGTGGAATGTTTTTTTTTTAGTTTTTGTAATGAGCAAATTTATGACGCTGGGGCACTTGCCCATACAGATCCTAAAAAATGTTTGCTACTTTCACAATGAACACTTTAAGAGGAACACATACACAGCCTAAAGTATTATATTGTTACACCCTGTATAGGATTTCCTGATAAGTGGTAACTATCCTAACGTCATCGGCAATATAGATTATAGAGTGTATAACATTCACGTCTTAGATGTCGCTAGTAAGAAGTCAATAATATGATTCGTCCATAACATACTATAAAACTAATAATTTAATTTTTGATGTGTATTTACACAACATACTAAGACAAACTGACAGTATTAATACCGGACCTTAAAGTATAGAGGCGACAATCTCAAATATCTTAGTAAAAGTTGTGTCTTACTGCTACTTAAGTACTAGAAATTCGTGCAAAAATTACAACAAAAAAAACAATCAATATTTAATCAAATACCTTAAGTTGAAAGTAGATAACTCATCGTAGACAAAGTTAGTAACAAATAACGACTAGCGAAATAATAACAAACGAAAAACAACAAGGCACTTATAATATTATGAAGTATTAATTAAGTTTAAAAAAGTAGTTAACTGTTAAAATTATATTCATAACCTGTATAATATTATTAATATGATTGATTTAATAACAATGTTTCAGAAATATAATTTTCATGTATATATAATTATTATTGAGCTTAAAATTATACAAAATTACATAAATACATGTGAACCTTAATTCTAAAACCATGACTAATCAGGTAGCGGTGGTTTCTCCGTTCTGTATTGTGCAAGTTCAGACCGATAGTTGACAAGAGAGCTTACAGTCTGTCATTATTCTGAATAGCTGGTGTGTGCAAATGATGTCAACAGTCAGAGAGCACATTACTTTTCCAACAAGGTGTTGTGCTATTTATTTACTTGCTAAATTGTCGCTTTTTTATAAATCCTGTATGTTTAAAATAACTTATTCATCTCGTATGGTTTAATTGAAGTCAACGAAGCTAAGTTAAAATCTAGCTTGTAGCTTCAATTAATTTAAAAATGATTATTACAATGATGTCACATAGCCATTTCAAATAAATGAATCAATTTACTGATGGCCGATGTCTGTGGTTATTTGACGAGGATTTAATATAACTTTTACTGAAATAACATAACTTACCAATTGATGCCGTTGATTAGATAAACTTTAGTCAAGAATCCTCGGACGCCGGCCATTAGACACGTATTGTCAAAGAAGATGATTCATAGGCAGATGGCGAATTTAGTCGCTTTGAGTCAAACCCAGATGGGTTTCTGCTAACATTGAATTGACATAAGTCGACCAAACGTCGTGGGTCCGTTAACTGCCTAGGTCCTAGGAATCAATTTCTTCGATGGTACAAGTCGTCATCTGCAGTAATTAGTATCCCTCCCTGGGCGGCGCGACGCTGGTGGTCTGTTTGGAGACGACGCGCGTGCCCTGCGCCAGCCCGCCCGCGCGCACGCCGCGCCACTTCAGGAACGCGTCGAGCGCGTACGCCGCCGTCGCGCAGAAACCAAAGAACTGCATACAAAACATCATTATAGAAACTAATACGGAGTTTGTTAGACTGATTCTTCTTCAGTAGGTTAGAGTTTTATCTTGTGTGGTTTAATAGCTTGTTGTAGAATTTTGAAAATAATTTTTATTTCCACATCGATTTCATCATAGTGTAATATAGGAGAATTCCTTAAAATGGCATAATCATTAACCAGTCATAGTTAAAAGAAATGCATATGCATAAGTTAGTATGACCTCACCACATTATTAAAGTAGTAATCCTACAAAATAAACTAGTTTAAATCATCACCTACTATTTGAGCAGCCTCTTTTCACAACCAGAAAAGCTGTAGTATAATGAGATAATGTGAGTGCCGACATAATATGCATAGACATATGACATACATTGGCTTCAAACACACAACAACCACACCAATGTTTCGAAACAGCGTCGTAAATATATTTTTAATTTCCAGCCTAGCTAAAGATGTTTAAGACTCACCGCAGCAGCGTAATGAGCATTGTCCTCGACGGTGATAGCCAGGATCGCGGCCAGCAGATACAGCGGCGCCCACAGGCACGTGAAGCACATCTCCATCTTCAGCCACGGGATCCTGTAGAACTTCTCCACAATGTGGAACAGGTAGAATCCGAGCAGGATGCCCGTGTACCAGAAAGCTATCATGGATATCCACATGAAGTACTGCGACTTGCTCAAGTGGCTGAAGCTGGAGCAGAGGGCCGAGATGAAGCCGAGGAGGCTGGCTCCCTGTAACACAATGATATGAGATTACTATTGTAGCAGAAATGTTACAAAGAATTGCAACTATTATAAAATACATTTTTAGCTTAGAGACAGAAGGGTGTGGATGTCAGTTTCTTAGGTGGCTGTTGACAATAGGGCAGCATCAATTCTGTTTTGGTCACTCGCCAAAACAGGCTCATGTAATATTTAAAAATCCTATTGAATAACCCACCCTATCCACAACCTTTGAAGTTGTACCACATTTCTTCAATCTAGCAATAGCTGAACATTCAATTTCCAGACTTGGTACTCACCACCTGTATAACTTTCAAGATGCCAGGTAGCGTCTGCATGTAGGAAGAGTCAAACCGTATGTTGGTCTGCACTGTGGTGCTCGATGTTACGGTTGTCGTTGTAGTGTGTTGACCTGGGAAACCTGCTTCGGCCATTTTTTATCTGTGAACATAGGAGGCAAGTGTTACAGTAATACTGACTTTTTATTCATTGGAGTTTTTTTATGTTCCTGCGTCTATAAACTATAATGATTATTTTGAAGGCCAAAATTAGACAATTTGATCTGGCTGTTTCAATCAATAATTATGTTTGTAATAAGATCCACATGGCACTGAAATGTTCTTATCTACAACAGTAATTTATATTCATATGTATTTATGTAACAGGAGTTTCCATTACCTATGACTAAGAGTTTAAAAAATTAAAAAAATTAATAAAAAAAATTGTAAAACACTCTGCAGGAAAGAAAAACTTCTTATATGAAATTTACATGATATATTTTTGAAAATGTACACATACACACTTAAAAAGTTGCAATTATCATTTAATTCTTCAATCGCGGATTCTTGGAGTCGTTCTCATGGCCGTATGTGGCCGCTTGGGAGTTGAAGAGTTAATAATAATGCAATAACTTTAGAAAAAAAATCTGCAGTTCTGTTTTTTAAGAAGAACAATACAGTTTAATGTGTTAATAAATGAATATAAAGGCACTCTCATCAATTACAATACCATACTTCTAACATAAAATATTTCATGTTAACATTAGTTAAAGCAAGGCCAAAATATATTAAATCAAGCATGAGACAACATTATTAGCATAGTATTGTAGAATTAGGATAATTAATGTAGCCAAGAAAATATTAACAATAGGCGCAGAGAAAGCTAGTACATAAGTAAACATAATGTTCACTCCTGACTTTCTACATAATTACCATAATAACCGCAGGAGTTATGTATGAAAAATGATTTTCGATTACGATTATATATAATAGCCAAACATCGTAGTATAATACCTAAGTATTTAGGGAGAAAGCTGGGAACGTTTAACCCAAGGAATTAAAGTTAAGTACCTATTTAGTTTGTCTAAAGTTAGAAAATGTTGTCAGTGAAACTGTTAGTTTGGGCAGTAGCCGTCACTACTTAAAATAGCAATTATTATTGAGCAACAACTACAGAAATACGTAATATAACACACGCGATAACTTTGATACAAATCTTTACCTTAGGTATTTAAGGTCTTAACACCAAAAACTTTATAATCAAGTCGTTTAGCTTTTCTCGAACCTTTTATAGCTTCTAACACTTTAGCAAAACTATCGTTTTGTTTAAATTATAGTAAATTTACCTTTAGTAGGAAACTTGGAAAACATACAATCTTTGACATCTGTAATTTTTTCCGTATTTTCCAATCCGCAAGGATTTCCGCCCACTTTACCATAAATATTTTTTTTTTTTTATAATTCGTCCCGGTCGGGACAGGCAAAGGGAGCGTTGCCCATACAGCCATTTACCATAAATAATAGATGGGGCATAAACATTTTTTTTTAATATAATTCGTCCCGGTCGGGACAGGCAAAGGGAGCGTTGCCCATACAGCCATTTCTATGCTTTCTCCATTCAATGAATGATAGTGAAGGCCGAAGCCAATTCTTTTATATTAAAAAACTTACCAACAGAACGAAGAAATAATTATATACAATTAAAAAATATATACAATACGACCAATATTCTACAAGTAGACAACTTTTTACAATTAAAATCAAATTAAATTTTCAGTGCTGAAAAAATTTTCAACTTTTCCCGCCACTCCCGAAAATCGAATCGGGGCATAAACATTGAGTTGAGCTGTATTTGTCAAAACTCAAAAGTGACGTATTATATTATATCCTTAATCTGTGGACGTATTATCATCGTATTCATCTCCATAGTATTCGTTGGTATTCATTCATTGAGTAAAATTAACAAATAATAATAGTTTTTCAATGATAATAATGTTTGGGACGTAACAAATTATGTAGTGTAATTTTAAACCAAGTCATATAAGATGCCATAAAATTAAGACAGTGATGTAAAATACAGGCGTTTTATCAATTACTAGTATCAACTTACGAAACGTCGCAAACTTATAATATTTTCACTTCGATGTTTCACTTTGTATTTTCATTTAACCGTAAACAAAACACAATGGGTGCCGTCACTACGAAGTTACTGCATAAACATTGTTGAGTCACATGTGAATTACGCTATCGACACTTTATTTAGGACCAAGGTGATGTGACTTCATACTTATCTCATGTCCGTTAGCCGCGGCCTGCGGGGACCAGCGACCGACCTTGTTATTTTAAAACTCAAATTACGCAAACATACTTAGTGAGTATCCTCATTATTATAATGATTTACACGAGACTGCACTTTGTTTTGTTTTTATAGATATTATCAATTATGTATTTTTCATAAAAAGTTAATACTATATTAACTTTATGAATAATACATAATAATAATTGATAAAGGTATATTAACTTTATGGTATTATTAGGAGTAGATATTATAGTCAATGTTTGTATTTTAAATAATTGTACCTTGTGGTTTTAAACAGTTTTCATCTAATGGCTTTTTAGGTAGGTATAGTATTATTTTATAATATTGTTGATTTTATAACTTGCTTCCACTAATATTGTTTATTCCACAGATCAATGATGGCTACTCCTCCAAATCCGCCTCAGTCTATGGGGTCCAGTAATGTGGTGTTCAGAACAGAGACTCGGTTCGACCCCTCATACATCAGGACTGTGCCAGGGATCATCAAAGTGGCAGTTATTGTAAGTTTAGTCAAATTTGCTTTATTTTTAGCTCACACATAGACACTTATATGAGTTCGAAAATTTAACATTATGATGTTAAATTTTCGAACTCATCAAAAATATGTTTTTTTATACATATTATACAGGGTGTAACAAAACTAAGTGATAATACTTTAGGGTGTGTACGTGTTTTTTGTAGAGAGTTCACTATGAAAGTAGCAATACTGAAAGAAAAAAAATCACTTTTGTATGGGGAAACTTGTAACACTTGGGCCCTTGCCTATAGAAAAGTAAAAAAAAAAATGGTATTTCAGCGCTGCTACTTTCACGGTGAACTCTCTACAAGGAACACATACTCACCCTAAAGTATTATCACTTAGTTTTGTGATTTGTCACACCCTGTATATTTGCATGTATTTATTGGATATTGTTCATCTTGTAAAACTTACATAATTATTTACTTTTCAGGTTCTAGATCTCCTGGGATTTATCTGTATACAGTCTTCAGCATTCTGGTGGAATCCCCGGGGGGTGT
The DNA here is from genome assembly GCA_905404155.3 of Plebejus argus. Classification (NCBI taxonomy): domain Eukaryota; kingdom Metazoa; phylum Arthropoda; class Insecta; order Lepidoptera; family Lycaenidae; genus Plebejus; species Plebejus argus. The sequence continues at coordinate 24,742,881 of FR989927.1, forward strand.
TCTTCAACATAGTGGCACACCTCGGCCTATGGTTCAGCGGGATCCTACTTCTGCTGTACCTGTTCCATGTGGTGGAGAAGTACCACAACATCATGTGGCTGAAGATAGAGCTTATAGTTTGTGGGATAATCTCATTTCTGTACCTCTTAGCTTCAACTATAGCTCTGGCTTATGGCTCAGCGGGATATTCAGCAGCCGGGGTGAGTTATTTTAACAGTAGACATGCAAAAATATGCTAAATGAAATGTAGCATTTAGGCACAAAGTGGTTAGACTTTAGAGAAAGCTTTGGTCCTTTATTTAATAATTATATTCACATATTATTATATGTATTTTATTGTGTCAATATGTCTTCTAATTTGTGATATTATATAAACCCATTTTAAAGTTTGTAAAACATGAAATCTTACAATCATAAATTATTACTTTTTCTAATTTGTGATTTAAACCCATTTTAAAGTTTGTAAAACATGAAATCTTACAATCATAAATTATTATTTTTTCTAATTTTTGATTTAAACTCATTTTAAAGTTTGTAAAACATGAAATTTTACAATCGTAAATTATTATTTTCAGTTCTTTGGATACTTGGCCATGGTGTTGTACGGTTTCGATGCATTTCTTAAGGCGAGGGCAATGCAGGCGGGTGATCTAGCTCAGGGCACTCGGGTCACTACCAAACAGACTCCAGTCACAACACCTCCTGCACTTCCATAGCTATGGAGCAATATGGATTTAGGATTTAGCTCAGCCAAACTGATGGCAAAATCAGTGGCGGCGCAAGACCAAAATTTTATGTGGGCAAAATATATTTTGCGAGGCCCCCTGATGGACGACGCAGTAAGATAGATTTCGTTGAAATATTTTTGCGATACTCGTAAATCCTTAAAAAACGCGCGGTCCAAGCGGCGCGATGTCCCTATCGCCCACGCCTTACGCCGCCTCTGGGCAAAACATTCTATAAAAAATGCTTTTGTGAGGAACACTTTCTATTTTCTATAACACCTATGCTCATTTTTGATTATATCAAATTATTTAAAATTCTATTAGATAGGTATAATTTATTAAAAATATTTTGATTACTCCACTTTGTGTTATAAAATATTAGTTCATGCTAAGATTTAGAGAAATATTTAGCTTACTGCTCAAAAAAATTATGACCTTTTGATGGGACTGTCTGTTTTGCCAAATATGTGTTTTCAAAATGAAATAGTACTTAACTAATATTGGATATACTAGTGTGTTTATTGTTTAATTTCAATAAGTTATTTATTGTAGTAATAATTAATTCTGTACATAATTATATATGTAAATACATTCATGAAGTTATAAGGACAATGTTAAAAAGATGAATCAACAATCAAAATTCAAAGCAAAATATAATTATATTGTAAGAACCAGGCTGAGAATCATCAGTATGATTTACAACTAAAGGGCGAATGTAATGAGAATTAAAAATTACAGAACCAAATAACAAATTATAATTGGATAGTTTTGCATTTATGACAGTATCATGTTTATAATTTGTTTGATTCTACAATAATAGTAATTATATATTTTGTATTTCGGCTAAAACTGCCGTGGAGGCATTTTGGATGAGATGAAAATGGAGCTGGATATTTGATGGGTCGGCATTTATTTTTATGTAAGATTATTATTAAGTTTAAACCAAAGGTTTCATAATTGTATAGAACTGGTAAGTGGTAAGGGTAACTGTAAGTTGTTACTTGGGATATTTGTTTGTCTGGGGCACCATAAGCCCAAAACCAAATTAAGCCTTAGCTTAAGAGGATACTCCAAGGCCAGGTCAAGAGAAATGAAAAAAATCGGCCAAGTGCGAGTCGGACTCGCCCACGAAGGGTTCCGTACCGGTTCTATACCGTGAAAGTAGACAAAAATTTGTGTTTTTTGTATGGGAGCCCCTCTTAAATATTTACTTTATTTTAATTTTATTATTAATTAAATACTAAAGTACAAATATAACTAAGGATTTTGTAAAAATTTCAAGTGCCTAGATGTTACCAATTACCATTATTGATTACAAGCAAAAAAGGCCAAAAAAATATATTTCTTGTATGGGAGCCCCCCTTAAATATTTACTTTATTTTAATTTTATTATTAATTACTAAAGTAAGAATATAACTAAGGATTTTGTGAAAATTTCAAGTGAGTAGATGTTACCATTATGGATTGGACGTTCAAAAAGTGTATCATGATACCTATTTTGAATAAAAAAGATTTCATTTCATTTCATTATGAGCAAAACAGGCAAAAAAAATCATGTTTCTTGTATGGGAGCCCCCCTTAAATATTAACTTTATTTTATTTTCAGTATTTGTTGTTATAGCGGCAACAGATATACACAATCTTTGAAAATTTCAGAAGTCTAGCTATAGCGGTTCTTGAGTTACAACGAAGTCTTAGTAATAGGGTCCCGTTTTTACCCTTTGGGTACGGAACCCTAAAAAGTACTTGTAATATCTATTGCTGTCTCCCTTACCTCAAGCCAATACCGCAGAGCGCAATAGAGCATAATACAACTGCAGAAAATCGACAATTCGTTGTCCTCTGATTTCTTTTCCAAAATTTTACCGATTTAAGTACTTTTTCATTTAAAAATTAAAGCAAGGCTTGAGCTGTGTTCCTGTTTTTTTTTGTATAATCTAGCCAAACTTGTATTCTGGATGTTTGAATACAGCAGAAAATCTGTAATTTTTTTGGGTTTTGAACGTTCATATCTTTTTTAATAAATCAAATTATGAAAAAAAAGAAAACATAGGGACATTGTAATTAGTGGCCGACGGCCGTATATATTCAGGAAAAAAATTATACCTCTACTTCTTTTAAATTATTCCTCTCTTCTTTCCAGGGAGGAAACAGGGGACAACATATTTTGTATGGAAAAATGGCTGTAGTGTATACTCTTAAAGGCTTAATTTGGTGTTGGGCCCAAATTTCCCACAAAGTATGTACCTACCTATTATTATCAGAGAAGTTGATTCTTAGGCAGATGTCATACCCAGCCGACTGATCACAACTTTAATTGAAATGACTCATTTCAACCAACTCCCTGTGAATTGATATTTTCTTCGATGGTACAACATTGTAACTTAGGGTGTAAATAATATTGTTACTTTTAAATTAAAGTTGTTACAATATGATGTGATGTTGATGTTTCTTGTATTACTAATTTATTACACTGTTGGATAATATGACAATTACAGTGTTTGCACCACCGGCGCTATTCTCCGTCCACTTACTTTAAGCTGACCAAGTTATGTGTCAAATATTATAGTATATCTTATATCTATGTCTCTAATCTATCTAAGCTTCATTTATTATGATAATAAAATATTATGATTCATACATAATACATAATATTATTAAAAATGCGAAAATTTTCAGGATAGAAAGTATCCTATGTCCTTTCCCGGGACTCAAAGTATCTCCATAGTAAATTTGAGCAGAGTCGATTCAACGGTTTTGGCGCCAAGAGTTGACAGAGAGACAGAGTATTTAGTATGGATAATGGTTATTGTATCAAGTAGTTCCCATTATTTATTGAAATTATTTACTCCATTTCTTATGCTATATTATGCAATTCAATTGTATTAAGTTAAATGTAAAAAATATTCTTATCTTGGTGTACTATTTACATACTACGTATTGCTATATCTTAGGTAATATTAAAATGTTTTAAGAACATAGCTGAAACACACTTTGTACATGTTTGGAACATAAGGATTTTATTAAAGCAATGCCAAACCTTTAACTGTATGTTTTATTAATTAAAATAAATGTTATAGTCAACAATAAAAAAAGAAGATTTTTTTATGAATACCAAAATATTCTTATCATCATTATGTCTCAATAATATTGTATAGATTTCTTAATACTTATAAAAAAGTTGTGCTTAATTTACCTGTTTAAAATTTTAGTATACCTATAATTACTAAGGTCACTTGTCTGGAGGTAATTGTTATAAATTATAATGTTACTGCGGTGGCAGGCCCCTTTTCCATCCTTTGTACTTTAAGTAGGCATCTAAACCATATGCAATAATAGCACAAAATCCAAAGAACTGGAAAAAAGTACACAATAAACTGTATTAAATAGACAACAAAAATTAAATGTAATTGTAAGTTTTAAAGAAGTATAGATATTTTTAAGTTTACTCACACTGACAGCATAACCCACACTCTCCCCAATTGTGGAGGCAAATATTGAGGTGACTATGTATGCCAATGCCATAGCCACCGAGAAAAAGAATTCCCCCTTGAACCACGGCCATCTGTCATACTTCTCCACAAAATGAAATGTGTACATGAGCAGCAGGAACAGAGTCACAATGATGCCCACCCAGTACAGAATGTTGAAGAAAATTGCCGACAGCCAAGCCCATGATATCTTTATACAAATGAAGCCTGCTATGTTACATACCTGTAAAACATTTTCAAGTGTTGTAGAAGGTGAACACTGTGATATAATATACTTTAGGAATTGTCGTTAAAGTATTTAACGCTGGGAAAATAAATACTTCGTTGGTTTATTACGGACAAAATAAGGAAATTAAAAATTACCAGTTCTGTCAATTTTAGTACGCCAGGTAATGTCTTCAGGTACCCTTTATCAAACCTTATTATCTTTTGTGGTGGAGGTGGGGCACTGGGTGTTTGTTGCGGCGGAGAGTAGTTATCAAACATTATTCTTATTAAGTAAATTAAAGTTTATCAAAAAGCTACATAGGGTAGCCCAAAAAGTTTAGCTCAAGCTTTATTATTCCTGTTAAGTTTTGGCAGACTTTATTGTTACCACCTAATTAAGTAATTACCAATATTTTACCAAAAAATACTTGATAAAGTTTGTAATAAAATACAACTAGAAATAACAAAATAGTTAATTATTAAAATAAAAATAAAACATTTGATTTGACAACCAACAGTCAACACAGTGTAACTTCTTTTACTTCTTCGATTTTTGACAAATCACAAATTAAATGATACACCATACATACAGTGAAAGCACAGAATATATAATAGTACTCCGTAGTGAAAGTGAAACACCGTATTGCTGATATTTGATAAGTGATACCACCAATGATACCACCTTTGAAAGGACAGCTATTTTTTGTGCCTATTTGAAGCGGAATCAGCGCCCCTATTGACGTTTGAAAGCCGCCATATTGGCGCTGATAGCAGTAGTGAGAGTATTTGGAACTAATACTAGTGATGACAACTGTTGTTATTGGTTGTGGTTATGTCAAATTTAGTTCTCTACCCGAATAATGGGGGCGCTGATTCCGCTTCAAATAGGCACAAAAAGCAGGTCTGTATCAGCAATCCAGCGTACTTGTATACAGTACTAGCTGTTGCCCGCGACTTCGTCCGCGTTAACATCTATACATATAATAAATAGTATAATAACGGTAATAACGGTAGGTAACGGTAATGTCCGGGCCACAGTAACGTTGAATGTCGTTGAACGTGAATGCCCAAAAACGCGACGATTAACGCGTTAATGGGTGGCTAGTGGCTACACTTGTGACGATGAACGCCGTTGAACGCCGTCTGTGTGACCGCTTCATTCGCGTTCATCTCTTTGATGTACCGCCACTAGAGCATTCAAATTGCGTTCATGAACGCCGTTGAATGCCGTTCAAAATTATCGCGTTCAATTGTGGCTACACTAGCGGTGAACGTCCATTATCGCGTTAATTAACGGCATTCAACGTTACTGTGGCCCGGACATTATAGTATAATAAATAGAGATCAGTGCAGACACAGATTAAGTATACATAGATGGATTCTTAGCTCGCCAGCGCGTGGCCATTTTATGCTTGTGTGCAATTGCTGTAGTGTGCGTGTAGGGATGGCGTATATCGATAAAAATATAAAATTAGACTACAGCTATCGACCAAGGCGACCATAATTTTATGTTACAGATTTTTATTAAACAACATCAAAAAAGGAGGTTATCAATTCGACCTGCATGTTCAATTTAGGATAATATATTATGCTCATTAAATTAGAAGTCGCTTTCAATTTGGTGAAAAGGTATTTTTTATCTATTTATTAAGTGTATGAAAATACTTAAATACAGGGTGCAATTAAGCCTTCCTGCCAAATTTTGATATATTGATCCTTGTTCAAAATAAAAATACACGTATTTTTCTTCTAATATAGTCAGTACTAAAATGTTGAGAAATAGCTTCCGAAATTATCCTAAAAAACACTACAATTAAAATGGACACTACGCGTCGCCGGCGGGTGAGCGCGCGCGCGCCTCCCCCCCACGTCACCCCCGCTCATTCCCACCGCCACGAGTAACCGTTCTGCATCGATTTTAAATGAGATAAAATATGTCATTAAAAAAATAACACCCAATTTTTATTGCTAAATGACCTCTCCTAATGATACCTAAGCCCTGGAAAAAATTTGGCAGGATGGTTTAATTGCACCCTGTATAAACAAAATATTTAAGTACATAATTACACAAATAGTTAAAAATATACATAATATGTATACTCCATAAGCCACGAAAGCTTGTCCGGAGTGTAATAGCTAATATCAATAAAATCAACAGTTTTTATAAAACATAACAGAAGAACAAAATATATTATACTTTATTAAACTTAATTACTATTTACTATTAAGCAACTATTTTGTAGAATAACAATTATTATTATCAAAGAAATATAAGAATGAATCTCAGTCCTACTTATTTAAAGTAATTCCATAAACGCTTAGGTGCATTTCTTTACCTATTAAAATATAATTATGTAATAATATTTATACAGAAAAAGACTTAAAATAGATACTTCGACGCCCCCTGAATAATGATATTATAATAATAATAATTAATAACCTAAGTAGGACTCTAGAGTCTAGACGATCAATTTTATTGTGCAATATCACGGTGTGTGCAATCAAAATCATAGAGCACTAAACCATATACTTAATAATATTATTCTTCACTTTCAATCTTATTATCAAATTAATAGTTGAAAATAATTATTATCTTCATTATAGGTCTCTCCGTCACCACCATAATATTGAACTCTTCTTTATGAGCATTCCAATAACCTGAAAAAAATAAATGGTTTAGTGTTAATAAAATATGTACTATACTACTACATACTATAAAATATTATACACATAATTCATAATATTGTATACGGGGCAATATGCTTTATGTAAGTTTTCCATGCTTAACCCATCCAGCCCCAAGCGGAACCCAGGTGCCGCATAGCTTAATATATATTGTGTCTGGAATTCGACGATTGAGGTATTAAATTTATTTTATTAAATGATTATGACTTTAGCCTTATTAAAATTTTACATTTTACTTAGGTATTAAAAAAGAGTACCTAATGCCAGGATAAAATTTCAAGAAGTATCTTTAAGTAACGAATTGAGTACTTACAGGGGGGAGGTGTGAGAGCTGTTGATCATGCAATTATTTTACTCTCCGTTAGAACTTTCTTTATTTCAATAAAATCATTGTTTCAAACTTACGTTTGAAATGATAATTCCAAATTCCAATATTGTGATGCCTTCATAAGGGAGTAAGGATTAAAAACTTGCATGAAACTTGCGTCTAAAATATATATCTGTTTGTCGTCTATTTTGAAGCATTTTCAACCTGAAAAAAAATCATTTAGTCCATGACATTATTTTTATCGATAAACTATAGTTCAAGTAAAGCGCATCCCTAAAATACACGTAAAAAACTATGCAATATTTATAGCCAAATTATTACTTGATGTGACATTTTTATCACCAATGCCTTATATAGCATGATTAATGGATTATTATACTTATAAATTTTCTTTTTTAGCTTACAAAAATACCGATTGATAAGCCCAAACAACGTTGTTGAAAACTTACGTATGTTATGTTAAATCCACGTGTTTGAGGCATTCCTTGGCCGTTTTTATGGTTTATTATATAGCGGAATCACAAAATGCAATAATACATTGCATTGAACGTTCACTAAACACTTTTATTACCACTTTTTATACATGAAATATGCAGACCTACTCGTTTGTTATGTTCTACTAAGTGGGACATAACATTACAGGCTTTTGACGTTTACACACCGATATGAGCTTTCTCTTTCACCCAAATTACTACATCGTTAGTGAGAAAGAGTAACATTATCAGCTGTCAAAATATAAGGCGGACTCCTATAGTATTATTACCTCAATGGGCAAATACCTAATTCACAGATTAGAGTATTATAGAGTAGAACCCATTGAGGTAAGAACCCACAGATTAAGTATACATAGATGGATTCTTAGCTCGCCAGCGCGTGGCCATTTTATGCTTGTGTGCAATTGCTGTAGTGTGCGTGTAGGGATGGCGTATATCGATAAAAATATAAAATTAGACTACAGCTATCGACCAAGGCGACCATAATTTTATGTTACAGATTTTTATTAAACAACATCAAAAAAGGAGGTTATCAATTCGACCTGCATGTTCAATTTAGGATATATTATGCTCATTAAATTAGAAGTCGCTTTCAATTTGGTGAAAAGGTATTTTTTATCTATTTATTAAGTGTATGAAAATACTTAAATACAGGGTGCAATTAAACCTTCCTGCCAAATTTTGATATATTGATCCTTGTTCAAAATAAAAATACACGTATTTTTCTTTTAATGTAGTCAGTACTAAAATGTTGAGAAATAGCTTCCGAAAGTTATCCTAAAAAACACTACAATTAAAATGGACACTACGCGTCGCCGGCGGGTGAGCGCGCGCGCGCCTCCCCCCCACGTCACCCCCGCTCATTCCCACCGCCACGAGTAACCGTTCTGCATCGATTTTAAATGAGATAAAATATGTCATTAAAAAAATAACACCTAATTTTTTTGCTAAATGACCTCTCCTAATGATACCTAAGCCCTGGAAAAAATTTGGCAGGATGGTTTAATTGCACCCTGTATAAACAAAATATTTAAGTATATAATTACACAAATAGTTAAAAATATACATAATATGTATACTCCATAAGCCACGAAAGCTTGTCCGGAGTGTAATAGCTAATATCAATAAAATCAACAGTTTTTATAAAACATAACAGAAGAACAAAATATATTATACTTTATTAAACTTAATTACTATTTACTATTAAGCAACTATTTTGTAGAATAACAATTATTATTATCAAAGAAATATTAGAATGAATCTCAGTCCTACTTATTTAAAGTAATTCCAAAAACGCTTAGGTGCATTTCTTTACCTATTAAAATATAATAATTATGTAATAATATTTATACAGAAAAAGACTTAAAATAGATACTTCGACGCCCCCTGAATAATTATATTATAATAATAATAATTAATAACCTAAGTAGGACTCTAGAGTCTAGACGATCAATTTTATTGTGCAATATCACGGTGTGTGCAATCAAAATCATAGAGCACTAAACCATATATTATTCTTCACTTTCAATCTTATTATCAAATTAATAGTTGAAAATAATTATTATCTTCATTATAGGTCTCTCCGTCACCACCATAATATTGAACTCTTCTTTATGAGCATTCCAATAACCTGAAAAAAATAAATGGTTTAGTGTTAATAAAATATGTACTATACTACTACATACTATAAAATATTATACACATAATTCATAATATTGTATACGGGGCAATATGCTTTATGTAAGTTTTCCATGCTTAACCCATCCAGCCCCAAGCGGAACCCAGGTGCCGCATAACAACTAAAATTAAATATATATTGTGTCTGGAATTCGACGATTGAGGTATTAAATTTAATTTATTAAATGATTATGACTTTAGCCTTATTAAAATTTTACATTTTACTTAGGTATTAAAAAAGAGTACCTAATGCCAGGATAAAATTTCAAGAAGTATCTTTAAGTAACGAATTGAGTACTTACAGGGGGGAGGTGTGAGAGCTGTTGATCATGCAATTATTTTACTCTCCGTTAGAACTTTCTTTATTTCAATAAAATCATTGTTTCAAACTTACGTTTGAAATGATAATTCCAAATTCCAATATTGTGATGCCTTCATAAGGGAGTAAGGATTAAAAACTTGCATGAAACTTGCGTCTAAAATATATATCTGTTTGTCGTCTATTTTGAAGCATTTTCAACCTGAAAAAAAAAATCATTTAGTCCATGACATTATTTTTATCGATAAATTACTATAGTTCAAGTAAGGCGCATCCCTAAAATACACGTAAAAAACTATGCAATATTTATAGCCAAATTATTACTTGATGTGACATTTTTATCACTAATGCCTTATATAGCATGATTAATGGATTATTATACTTATAAATTTTCTTTTTTAGCTTACAAAAATACCGATTGATAAGCCCAAACAACGTTGTTGAAAACTTACGTATGTTATGTTAAATCCACGTGTTTGAGGCATTCCTTGGCCGTTTTTATGGTTTATTATATAGCGGAATCACAAAACGCAATAATAGATTGCATTGAACGTTCACTAAACACTTTTATTACCACTTTTTATACATGAAATATGCAGACCTACTCGTTTGTTATGTTCTACTAAGTGGGACATAACATTACAGGCTTTTGACGTTTACACACCGATATGAGCTTTCTCTTTCACCCAAATTACTACATCGTTAGTTAGAAAGAGTAACATTATCAGCTGTCAAAATATAAGGCGGACTCCTATAGTATTATTACCTCAATGAGTGCAGAGGCCTCAAATCATAGATTATAAAAAAAACAAAATGTCAAGTGTCATTTGTCATTTGTGATTTGCCGTCAAACGTCGTCGAATGAATTGAAATTCAGTGGCCACTGGGACATTTTGTAAAATTTAAATTTGATTTTCTTAGCATAGAGTGACGAATTTTTTATATATGAATTCTTATTATATATCAATATTTAGTGCACGAGTGGTTATTTAAACCGTTAATAATGTTTTTACGTTAAATAAGGATTGCTCTTGAATACCGTGCTAAGCCGAGTTACATTTGCCTATAACAATTTGAAATTCCTGTAAACTTCTTCTACAAAATACAAATATTGCATGTAATGGGAGAGAGAGACTGGAGACCATTTGTTTATGGCGGCCTAGCGTCGATTGTAGCTGAATTTGGTAAGTCTATTCATGCGACAATTATTTATTTGGATATAACCTATGTAATTTTTTAAAATATGTACTGTTATATTGACACGGTAATATATTCACATGTTAACACTTAACAATTAAGGTAAAGCTATAAAGAAAAACAAAAACGAGAATTTGGAATATAGTGTTTGGGAGGTTGTCTTATAAATTTAATAATTTGAAAACCAATTTTTTTTCAAAATTTCTAAAGCTAGTGTTAAAATTACTAATGCTAACATGTTATTTTATATTGTGAATAGCTTCAAATTTTTTTACTTTAAATAAAGAATATTATTTCTTGTAGGCACTTTTCCGATAGACACCACAAAGACCCGGCTTCAGATACAGGGGCAGAAGATAGACCCTCGCCATGTGCAGCTGCGGTATACCGGCATGGTGGACTGCTTCGTGAAGACTTCCCAGGAGGAGGGGGTCAAGGCCCTGTACTGCGGGTAAGCAATAATATATTTATTTATTTGCTGCTACGTACAACTACACATTTTGCTTCTGATATATTATAACATTTTTGTGTCACAGAACTCACAGTGTTTGTGCGTGAACTCCTCCAAAACGGCTCAACCGATTTTAATAAAATTTTGTATGCCTGAGAATAGGTTTTTATCTACTTTTTAGTTTTTATATTGATACTAGAAATAATTGATATGGCAAAATAATGTTTGCCGGGTCAGCTAGTAGGAATATAATACTTATAAAACAAATTATTATTTAGTACCTTTGGTAAGACAAGGGCAGAAATGATTATGAAATCTGCCATGACTTTAGGTAAATTAACCTATCAAGCCCCAAGCGGTCACATGCGACCGAGACAACAATAGAATAAGAAATTAAAAAGTGGCATCATCATAGTGTCATCGAGATTTCTTACATTGATTTGAAAGGGATGACACTACGATGTTGCCACTTTTTAATTTCTTTACTTTTTTTACAGACTATACTTTTGCACTTAAAAAGTACAAATCATGTTAATTGCGAAGAGATAAATATTATTATTGTTCCATATGTGATGAAATAACATTGAGGATTTCCCGGCTCTGTTATCACTGTTATCAGTAAGCTGTAAGAGTCAATACAATCTCAAGTTTGTTATCTACGACGATGTCGACGCTCTCGCTCACGTCAGATGCATGTTTGTATTGTTTATTGTGCAAATTTAAGTCTTACGCATTTGTGCGATGGTTCTGGCCCCATTTCTCGTATATTCGATATTTGTTCGCTTGCACTTGCAATCTCCTTTGATATGAATTAATGAATGCCGAGTACATTACAATCAATCGGATATTCGAGTTGTAATTTGTCCCTGGTCTCCACTGACGTCACTTTTTGCATTATTTTGCTTGTTTTTTTCTATTATATACAAATAAAACTAATCTAGGCGATAGGTATATAATGTCTAATCTCCACTCTAACTCTGCATTAGCTCTGTGGCTCAGTGGTGAGCGCGTTGGTAGCTCAAGCCGGGGGTCGCGGGTTCGAATCCCGGGTTTGATTGAATCCCCATTGAATCGGTATGCGAAGAGATTAATGACTTAGAGTAACATTTAGATTTTAGTCCATAATAATTTTAGAATATGGCCGGCGGTGCTGCGGCAGGCGACGTACGGGACCATTAAGTTCGGCACGTACTACTCGCTGAAACAGTTCGTGGCGGCGCGGCGCGCGGACGGCGGCACCAAGGAGCACCTCCCCACCAACACATTCTGCGCGGCCTTCGCCGGCGGCCTGTCCAGCGCCATCGCCAACCCCACTGATGTGCTCAAAGTCAGGATGCAGGTAATATTGTCTGTTATTTGAACTTTCAATAGGTAAATACTACATAATTCGTGCTAATCGTGCCAGACAAAGGAAATAATAGTATTTGATGCTTTTCAACCTTTTTATATAAAACATAATACACATCCATAAGCATAACACATGAATATAAAAATTAAAAAACTTTTTGTTCTGTTGGAGAGATTCCTAACCACAACCTCGGCTTGAGCGGTGGCTAGTGTGCCACCATTCGTTCAAACACAGAGTCGGTATTTTATTTCAGACACTTCAGTTCGCCAAACTATAGTGGTGAATAATAAAAAATAATTATTAAAAATAATGATTTGTTTGCAGGTGGGTCAGGAGAAACGCAACCTGGTGAAGTGTTTCGTGGAGATGTACCGGCTAGAGGGTAGCGCAGGGCTGTGGCGCGGCGTGGGGCCGACGTCGCAGCGCGCGGCGCTCATCGCGGCGGTGGAGTTGCCCGTGTACGACGCGTGCAAGCGCCGCCTCACGCCCGCGCTCGGCGACGCCCCCCTCAACCACCTCGTCTCCTCCGCGCTCGCCAGCCTCGGCAGCGCGCTCGCCAGCACGCCGCTTGACGTCGTCCGGGTGAGTGCACGCGTACGTATACGCACGTGCGTAAATGTACACACTAGTCACTACACGCCCACACGAACAATGCCATGGAGCATTTGCGCACACGCATACAAAAGTACGATCGCTGAGCACGTTGTTGGTTCCATAGGTATAGGAGTTAGGAGCGTGATATATTTCGGACTCGAATGAACGAAACAAGTAGTAATGGGTCTATAATGAAATTGAATGTGCCGTGTGTGTATAAACAAAAGCGTAATTACATCAGTAGACATAACGCATAATAACACAGATACACTCGTAGAACATTAGATTCGCGCATTCACACGAGCACAGTACTTGAAATGTTATTCCCCATTCCAGACGAGACTGATGAACCAAAGGAAGGTTAAGGGCCTGGAGTCGAGCGAGCGGCTGTACGCGGGTACCGTGGACTGTTTCGTGCGGACGGTCCGCAGCGAGGGGTTCCTGGCGCTGTACAAGGGGTTCGTGCCCACCTGGCTGCGCATGGGGCCGTGGAACATCATCTTCTTCCTCACCTACGAACAGCTCAAGCAGTTCTACTGAGGTGTTAACCGATTGTGCGATAAGGAGGGTAATATTTTACGTTGAACTCTAGGAGGATTCATAGGTATATGGCAGATATACGGTATTTGGTCGCGTTATTTCAAGCCCAGGCGAAAGATCACGAAAAACTTGAATTGATATAGCCCGACCATGTGAAGTGAGTCCGCCATCTGCCTATGAATCGATTTCTTCGATTGTACATTACGGAGATTTAATATTTGCCGAAGAAGTTCACGAAAAAATCGTAGGGGCACACGTAGTTCAAGTTTTGATTGAGTTTGTTATTAAGTTAAGGGCTGTTGATATTTATTTATGTTAGCTTAAACTGACATGAGATTATTGAATGTCACGATGTTAACGGTATGTTCCTAAGCTAAATGAGTGTCTAATAGAGCTTCTGCACATAGCCAAATAAAATAAAACACACAAGGTGACTGAAAGTACCTAATCTTTTCATTGATCGGATATATCTCCTGTGTTGTGCTCACCTCTTGTAGAAATTATGTTACTAGGAATAGACCAGCCGATGGATTTAGTCAATATTCACTATAGATCTGCATGAGATCTAGATCTATAGATCTGCAGTAGTCCGCGCCCCTTTCTCCCTTTAATATAGGAGAAGGAAATATGTATTTTTTTACTTTCATTTTTTCTCAAAAAACTCTTCATCTCTCTTTCTTTATTTAAGACAGTAGAGACAGAAGTATGTTGCTGTTATTTAATAGCCTGAGATAATTCAGACTATAACGTAATGTTTAGACCCAGTTTCATCAAGCAATGTTAAATAAATAAGGGCTTGTTAAATCAGTTAACGGCCTGTTAGAGTTATCGAGCGTTCCACCATGCGCTAATGTCATGTCAAATCACCTAACACGGTGTTAAAATTTTAATTCCTGCGCGATAGGTCCGTTAAATATTTAACAGGCTGTTATACGAGTCAAAACAACATCTGTCAAAGACAATATCCACACAATATCCAATATTAATAAAATAATCTGTTTTGATTTTTGTGTGTTTCCGCCATGTTTCACATATTATTTATTATTTTTTATAGTGATGAATAATTATTTATTTTCATTTTGTCAAAAATTCAGCCCTCGGATTTTCCTTGACATTGCAAATACTCTAACTTGTATCAAATTGCCAAACCGAAATAAGTAAATAAAAGTTTGTATTATGATTCATGATTTCAGCTTTGACAGTTAATAATTATAACCCTGGTAAATTAAAAAGAACTATTATAGCGTAACAAATGTATGTGATCAGTGATATTTTAATTTGGTCGCATTATCTACCAGATGACGTATTATACGAATAAGGAAGAAAATGACACATTGCAGCAGACACTTGTACATAGCAATTTCATCACCTTATAACAAGAACGAACGAATTGATAGTTGTTCACTCGTTGTTCATATAACATTGCATTTACTAATCCGCCGTTAAATTTTTACTGTGGGACATAAGTATTTTGACAGTCTGTTTAATTTCCTAAGGTCCGTTATGTAATGCCTTGTTAGGATTTAACAAACAGAGGTTGGTGAAATTGGGTCTTAAGCAGTTTTTGTATAATTTTGCGTATGATTAAGCATTATTTATTATTTGGGCCATACTTGGGCCGCTGTATAAACATAATATACACACAGTATCGGATTCCTATTATAGTATAGCTAGGTCGCGTAATCTCGTATTTTACATCGTTTCAGTTGTCTTCCTTTATATTTTAATAATTTATATTGTCTTATACTTTTGTAACGATTTCTAGACTATTTCTACAAAGATGTTTGGAAATTATTTTGAGTCTTAAATAAGGTTAGGCTTATCGATCTTTCTTCCATTTTGTTTTCTTATTGTGGTTATTGCCACCTTAGATTTTTGACTAAAAAATACCAAACCATTTGCTTTATACCCAAATAAAACATTTTTCTGCATTAGGCGCACTTGGGTGCTAAGTTAAAACTACATATTTTGATTTTAATAGCTAAATTAAATAATTTTCATTACCTGTTTATTACATGCTTTTATTTATGTTTCGTTGCATTTTTATGCATTTCATATATTATCTATATTACGTATTCGAGTACACCGCTATACCGTAGGTAGTTAAGTGTAAATACTGTACAGAACTCGGTCGTGTGGAACACGACGGTAGGTTACGTTAGACGAATTCAAACTATCGAATAAATATCTTGATGTTTCATTTCTTTGTTTTATTTTACCCGAATATTTCTTACCTTAATAAGTCAATAACTAATGCTATAGACAGTAATCAGTAATGAATGTTTATTTTGTTTTGATTCCTATACGATTATGCTGTATGGTTGAATATAATAAGATATCAAAGATATTGCAAAATAAAAATCTTGCAGTGCGTTTTGAAACTATTTCTATGTATTCTATTATATTATCTACCTATATTGATAAAGTAAAGCATATGAAATACTAGCTTTTGACCGCGGCTTCGCTCGCGTTAAGAAGTATTATTATATTATACAATCTTTCATCCCCTATTTTAACCCCTTGGGGGTAGAATTGATCAAAATCCTTTTTAGCGGATGCCGACATTATATTAACATGTACCTGCATGCCAAATTTCAGCCCGATCCGTCCAGTGGTTTGGGCTGTGCGTTGATCACATAGAGCTGGCTGGATAATCTATAAAAACTTCTTTTTGTTCTTCTGTCACACGGCCAATGTCAGTTGTCACACACAATTCGTCAGTGTTATCAGTCATGTAAGCGCAGCGCCGCCAGCTACATGTAGGATGGAGGACGAGGCCAAGTGCGTGGCGGAGCGCGACCGCGGGCTGTGCATATGCGGCGGCGCGGGGGGCGGGGCCGGCGGTGCGGGGGGCGGGGCCGCGGCGCTGGCGGGCTCGCTCGCTGACGTGCGCCGCGCGTACGAGGAGCGCATCGCCGCCGTGCTCGCCTCGCACAGACCGGACAAGCTACAGGTAATACGGAAGTTAGAGCAGAGTAAAGAGAAACGGAAACTATAAAAATACTAGAAAACATAAGGCACACGTCGTCGCATAATATTTGTAGTTCATGTCTTTATTGCTGTGAAGTAAAGTCTGGTTAGAGATCACTTAGCGGGCCCCTAGAAGATCAATTTTATTGTGCAATATCACACATTGTGCAATATTATTGACGTTCTAGGGTTAATACTGGACGCGCCCGCCTTTCAATCTTATTGTCAAATAAATTGTTCAATAAGATATTGTTCAATATTATTGTAGGTTTAGGGGCTGCTTTTGAACGTCGTTGACCCATTGCTACCTATATCGTTGCGCACGCCCAACAATACTGCTATCCTAAATTACCTACAGCAATGTATCAATATGAATTTATGCAATACGATGCCGACCTCAGAACAGGAAAAATGCCGACAGATGTTTTGGCTGTTTATTAATAGTCTGTAAGTCATATCTCTCACTTTTTGTGGTCCAGCTACAGGTGACCGTGCTGGAGGAGTGGGTGCGGGACCTGACGGCGCAGAACGCGCTGCTGGCAACCACGGTCGAGGAACTTGAGACCACCGTCGCCGGCCTCGTGCCCGAGCGCCGCAGACTCACTGAGGTACAGCTCTACGGTTTTATAAAACATTAACATTCAAACGTTTCTGTGATTAAGTATTGCGATATATTATGCGTATTCCCAAATCCCAATACGATTTATATAGTTTTAACTTTGACCCTTTATCAAACAAGTGACATCAGGACAGCAACCTTTTACCTACTTATAAGGATCCGACGTGTAAATGCTATTTATGAAAATGATTAGGTACCTACACCTGAAAAAAGCGCGTTTCTCACAATGTGTTTAAGATCACATGTTCGTTTATAATTGTATCGATTTTAGCTTTAATCGAACGTCGAAAAGGGAATATGTTACTAAACGGTCGATGTCGGCTTGTTAGTAATTTGCTACGTTGTTCTTACGGGTGGGCGGGGCTAATGTGTGGGCGGGGCTAACGTGCGCGTGCGCAGACGGCGTGCGAGCTGCGCGTGGAGGTGGCGCACCTGCGGCGGCGGCTGGCGCGGCGCGACGACGACCAGCGAGCATTGCTGGAGGTGCTGCGGCGGCTGCGCGACGCTGACCGTAACGCTGCGCCGATACACTTCAATGACGTCACCAAGTCGGAAATATTCGGCCCGCAGATGGAGTGAGTGTTGTCATAATATGTAGCTAAGGTCCTATTAGTTGTGCCAGACGATTATATTTTAATACGCAGGATTATCGTCGTATGTGCCATATACCTACTTAAAAAAAATCTCATCAGTTTAGTAGGAAATTTTTATTATTTTGTATTTTATATTATGAATTGACGTCGTCTTTTGTTTTGCAGCGAACCGACGCAGCTCGACCAGGGAGGTGTAGCCTCGTATCCGATGCCTTGAAGATAATAATATTATACTTATGATTTTTATTATTGTTTTACTTTGTTTATTATATTATTTTGATATTAAATAATTATACATTTTTATCGGAAATACCTGTTTTATTTATTTCTACTTAATGTACTTAACTAGTTTTAAAAAATATTTCTGTTTCCACTGATTTATTATAATTTTTACATTTACAAAGATATATCTTTTCTACCGGTGATAGCCAATCTCTCCCTTTTAATAGTATTAGACTAACTAAATAATTTTAAGGAAATAAGGTTAAATCGTTTTGACTGGAGTTTATTTTCAGAGCAAGGTGTCGTGCGACAGATCCAACGCGCTGCAGACACTCAACGACAAACTGGAGAAAGATAATCTGAAGAAGGAAAGGTAGGATTTATTTGTCACAATTTATAATAATATACTATCTATATATATAAAACTTAAAGGTGACTGACTGACATGGTGATCTATCAACGCACAGCCCAAACCACTGGACGGATCGGGCTGAAATTTGGCATGCAGGTAGATGTTATGACGTAGGCATCCGCTAAGAAAGGAATTTGATAAATTCCAATCCCAAGTGGTTAAAATAGAGGATGAAAGTTTTCATATAAGTATTAATAATAGGTACTTCTTAACGAGAGCGAAGCCGCGGGCAAAAGCTCGTTTATAATAATATTATAGTTACCTATATGAATTATGAAGTGAAAAACGACGGAGACGTTATACTATTTCAGTATAAAAGAAAAGATCTCATAAGCCAAAGCCTTGACGATTATCATTCGAATACCTACTTATTATTAAAAATCAAGTTCTACTTTTTGCGTCAAAGAATAACAAAATTCCTTAATGTACCTCTGTTTGAATAATAAAAAATGCGTGAAACATATTAACATAGTCATGTTAAGTCAAGAATATTGTTTGTTCTCAGAGAGATCAAGCGGCTGCGGAGGGAATTGCAGGAGCGTGAGAAGTCCTGTGCGCAGGGGCCGCCTGCTAACGCCGGCTGCACATTGTAAGTACCTTCTTATAACGATATTATTGCTGACGCTTAAACCTTGATAATATAAATTATTGATTGCCTAGCCCTAGCTCTTCTGAATTTCAATTCACCAAATACTAACATAACACAAACGTGAACAATATGGTAAACATTTGTCTTGTATTCCTAAATAGTTTATCAAAATAAATCCTACTGAAATGTCTGTTTCAGAGTGGTGACGACATCGGAGGCGCAGGTGGCGGCGAAGCTGTGCGAGTGCGGACCCGGGCTCTCCGTGAGTAACTTTCCCTTCATAACGACTCCAGTCCACACACATTTTACGTCTTTCCATATTAGGACAGAACTATTTTTCTTAAGTTTTGTTTACACTGTACCTAAGTGCAGCCAGTTGTTTGTTGCCCGCGCAGAGCGCCGCGCCCGCCCCGGAGCCCGACAGAGAGGCGAGTGAACACCAGCAGCGAGTGCAGGAACTCGAGGATGAATTAAAGGTGGGTCTCAAACTGTACTTCATTCGATTGTAGAATAGAGTGAGTGTAGTGCAAGTATGAGATATTAAATAATCGGCCAAGTGCAAGTCGGACTCGCGCACGAAGGTTTCCGTACTGTCATAGAGCAAAAATAGGGCAAAAATTGTGTTTTTTGTATGGGAGCGCCCCTTAAATTTTTATTTTATTTTATTATTATTCTTAAATATTGAAGTAGACATATAATTAAGGCCTTTGTGAAAATATCAAGTGCCTACCTGTTGCTATTATTCTATATATATAAATCTCGTCTGTTGTATGGGAATTGGGAGCCCCCCTTAAATATTAATTTTATTTTGTTTTTAGTATTTGTTGTTATAGCGGCAACCAATATACACAATCTGTGAAAATTTCAGAACTCTAGCTATAGCGGTTCTTGAGATACAGCCTGGAGACAGACGGACAGACAACGAAGTCTCATGAATAGGGTCCCGTTTTCACCCTTTGGGTACGGAATCCTAAAAAGGGGGATTTTTCGTTAAATTGGTCAATATGAAAACATCATCATTAGTTTTAAACCTACGTCACTAGTTTCGGCCACTGAAAGCTTTACGCCAATAAACGATATCCACGAGAAATGAATAGGTTTAATTTAACTTAGATTGATTAGTCATTAGACTTTAGAGTATGGTCCCTTAGTCTGCGGGCGCGAGGTGCGCGAGGTGCGTGTGGCTGCAAGAGAGCGTGCGCGCGCTGTGGGCGGCGTGCGCGGCGCGCGACCGCCGCTTGCGAGCCGATGCGCAACACTCGCACTTCCGGGACCTCATCGCGCACGAGATGTGCCGACAGCTGCGTGCCGCCAAGGCGCAGGCGAGTACACGCTGTATTTAATTAATACTAGATGACGCCCGCAACTAAGTTGCGCCAAAATTAGCTTATCGCGCGGGAACTGTACATTTTCTCGGGATAAAAACTATCCTATGTCCTTTTTCGGGGCTCTAAAGTATCTCCTATACCAAACAGCTGAATCGGTTCAGCGGTTTGAGCGTGAAGAGGTTACAGACATACACACCTTCATATTTATTGGAACTTCTTATATTTTTTTTATCCTGAAAAATTATAGCGTACCAAAAATTACAGTCAAATTACAAATGTGGATAACATAAGGCCAAATTATAGAAAATATGGAAATCTATGAACATCATTTTTCGTGTCAGTAATGAATAATGAGAAATCGTAATCGTAGCTTGTATTGAGCCCGCACTAGCTAGCTTATAGCTAAATCCATGTTAACTTTCAGCTGCGAGAAGTAATGGGAGAAACTGCAGCGACATCGCAGCGTGCGATCAGGAACGCGGTCTCGTGCGAGTCGCTGGAGGCGTCGCGCGAGCCATTACCGTTGCAGTCGGCGCCGCAGTCGCCGTCGCAGCCGCACTCGCAGCCGCCACCGCAGGGACTGTCGACGCCGCAGCCGCAGCGCCGCCTGCGCCGGAAACGCCACTCGCTAGATTCCTGTAATCATCCACCCGTCCTAGACGGATCGGGAGATGATGTGTCGTTCAAGACGTGATTAAGAATAAACTTATAATTTAAATAACTTAATTTAATTGATTTTTTTTTTGTTGTAATAAACACGTATTTCGTAAAGGTAATTCCAGCTGACCAACGTAAATAAGAAGGTAAGACTTTTTAAAATGTGTGTGGACACTGGACAGGTATTTTCTATAGGTAATATTATTACTTAGTAGTCGTAGAAGTAATGTTTAATGTAAATGCAAGTGAGTGTTTACCACCGCAGTGTGTGGGTGGGCGTGGTGGGGCGACGTCGACGTCTACGCCCCGCAGGCCCCGCAGCCCGCGCGCGCTAAACACCACCGATGATGACGTGCGACTCGTCGACCGGGTATGTTCTTGTACATATTTTTTTATAAAATAAGGGGACAAGCGGGTCACCTGATAGAAAGCCACTACTGTCGCCCATGGACACTCGCAACATTAGAAGAGCTGCAGGTGCGTTGAGGGAATACGCACTCTTCTACGTTTGCAGGTCGTATTGGTCCGGAAATACTGCTGGTGCCAGTTAATTCCAGATTTTTACATTTACCTAGTTTTGATTATTCGTAGCCTCTAATATATACAAACAGGGGGTTCAACAACGGTTGCTGTTGAACAACCCCCTATTATTTGTTATATGTATCAGTGTATCTTTTTGCAAGTCTGCCCGTTGAAGAATGAACCGATTTTGATCTAGAATATAATATCTGTTACTATCGCCAATTCTCGTCAAATAAACATTAAGGGTTGTCTTCAGTCGCCGTCGCCACCGCTGCTGGTGTCGGACGCGTCGCTGGACGAGAGAAGCCCGGTGCTGCTGTGCTGCTCCGCCGCCTCCGTCGCCGACCTTTGTCGCGCCAACCAGAAACAACAGCGGGAGACTTCGGCCGCAGAAGACCAGCTCAAACAACAGAAGCGCCCGGCTACGGCCAATCAGTTCGAGAAACGACCAGCTACAGAACTCAAGCTACAGAAACGTCCAGCTACGGAAGAACACTTCAAGAGAGAGACCAAGCCAGATAAACGGGAAGGAGTAGATATGAAGAATCTCAGGTAATTGCATTCTTTTGTACGTATATATCACTAAAGTTCGGTCTTGGAGCGCGTAGGATATTTCACACTTGGATGAATGTCGTGTCTCTTTCACTCGGGCTGGTCGCACACAGCAACTCTAGTGTCAAAACATTGTAAAAATATAAGTATGTAGGTACTATTGGATCATCCAATTTGGATGTATATTTTGTATAATTTGATACAGTAAAATATGTTAATGGTGTTTGTAACGGACAATCAATTAGGCGACGCCGCGTCGCTTCGAGCTTTGATCATTCGTCCGCGCGTCAGTTGTCGTGAGTCCTGACCACGACTATCCTACTTTTGGCCCCAAACGCGACTTTATGGCTTGGCAATTTGGGGCACTATATATCAGTCGGCGACCAAGCATTTAGTTCTTGTTTTGCAACACTGCGACGCGACCGCCGTTTATATTCTTCCGCATAGTAAATTATGTAAATGGGTCACCAGTTTCTTGCGTAAAAAAAATGTGTCAACACTCCTCTCTGTCGCTTCGAATCATTCATAACATTTAACATTCTCATTAAAGAATACAAATTAAATTGCTCGTAACTCTTTCATAATGAGTTTTAAAAATACGCTTCCTATTTGACGTAGCATACCCTTACTTTTAAAGCTACAGTCGAATTTAAATCCTACTCATTTTGAAAAATCAGTCTAAGTAGGTATGTATTTACGAGCTAAAAAGGGCCCAAATATCTTGTCTTCCTTTCTTTACTTATAAACAGTTTTGAGAGTATAATATGGTCTTCCGAGTGAATCTAACAAGATAGTAGGTAACTATGAACAGTATTGTTCTGTCCACAGGCGCGGCCGCGCTAGCGCCACTGTCTTACTGTTCTTCGTTATATGGGGATGGCATATTAGGCGAGTAGACAACCAATTTATTGGTAGCTTTGTCGTAAACATTAATACGTCTAGGTGTTATGCATTAAGGTGACGCCATGTCGAAGTAAAAAACCATGTTGGATGTGTTTGAGATTGCTTGTTGTCTATGCGAGGCTGGCCCGGCCTCTCATAGAAAACAAGCAATGGAACAGCAAAAAATTGAAAGGGCGTAGCGACAAAATGGTTTTTGTCGCGTAATTTAAAAACCATAAATAAATTTCATATAAGCTATGGACAAATTAAAGTGTATACTAGAACCAATTTATGTACAAACTTTGGAAGCTTATATCACTCTCCTCTATTGGCAAAATAGGAATCCCTTTTTTTACAGAGGTCTTTTTGATTGATTATTCTGTGTTATAAAAGTTGACCAATCATGTTATGCTATGGGTAATTCAAAGACAAAGACATGATGAATACTGACAGTGAACTTTAATTTCTTAGCTTTAGTCATTGCTGAGAAAAATGGACATCGCTACAGCCAAATTATCAAGGCGTCACCTTAAGTTAAAGGTTCGTAAAAGGACTAGAGTTGCATTAGGCAAAATCTGGCATTAAAGATGATGTACGATGAGGTATTGCAATTTATATAATAGTAGGTATAAATCATTGTTTGCCAATTTCATAACAACAATTTGTTACTTAATTTACATAGGTATCCTAAATCCTTTACTGCTGGCTTTAACTATAAAGGAAATTATGGCCATTTATATAGATTATACCTAGAGTATGAACGATCACACTAAAAACCATCCAAAACAAAACAAAAGTTTATTTACTGCGAAAGTGCATTAACCGAGTGAAGAGGTGATCCATTAGAGCCGAAAAAATAAACACAAATAGCACCAACATCCGCTTACGAAAAAAAATCTATTTCGGTCGAAGCGCGACGCGACACGACGCTAGTCGCCACTGCAGGAGATGCACTCTGCGGGGGCGAGAAACTGACGTCTTAGGAGAATAACATTAATATTTATTTAAAAAATACTTTATTGATTTTCGTAATTTTATCAAATTAAGAAGCAATTAAGTAAACTTTGAGTAGGACTTAATATTTGTGGGTTTTGTGTGTGTATTTAGAATGATGTTTAACGGTTTTCTGGTTTACGGCGATTCGGACACCAGCGCGAGTGATGTTACCAAAGTAAGTGGTTTGAGTGAACTACCTAATAAGAATACTGAATAACCTGCATAAAAATAGCCGTTAGAAATAATTACATTACTATATTAACCTGTGCCGACAAAATAACCCATTTTTTTGTTCCCAAAATCTAATACCTATCCTATAGTGAGTTTTAATTAGAGGTGCCAGCGATGGATGTACAAGGTGTAACAAAACAAAGTGATAATACTGTGTAGGTACGTGTTCCTTGTAGAGAGTTCACTGTGAAAGTAGCAGCGCTAAAAGGCCATTTTTTCACTTCTGTACCTATGGGGAAACTCATGATGCTGCACGGGGCGCTTTCCCTTTAAGTAGGTACTATTTACATACCAGTATCATGCACACGAGCTCCGAGAAATCGGGAAACGGAGGCTCAGCAGGCGGGTGCGTGGCCGCGAATATGATAAAATATCCCGCACCTAAAACATTTTAGATGAATCCCAGCCCCGGATTTATAAATAGGGAGGCCGTTCCTATAGGCGCGGCCTGGAGGCCGCAGTGTCCATAGGGAGCTAAAAAATTTCGTACATAGGGAGGCGGAAATAAAGTGGCCCTCTGTGACACTCATAAACAATATAAATTCGCCACTGATGGTCAGTATTCGCGCGCATTAAACTTCTACCATCACTTATCTGTGTTCCCACTTCCCTACACCAGTCAGATGACGCGTGTGTTGTTCCAGAGCAGCACGGAGCCCGTGAGTCTGGGCAGCAGCACTGACAGCACCCGCGCCAGGCGCGCCGAGGACCAGCTACACACCACCATGCAAATTGTAAGGATATAATATATACTTACTACTTGCTGATAGACACAAGTTCTGTCGTACAGAAACTCTTGAGCCAGTCGACACGGTTATGTGGTTTTACATGCAAGTAACCAAGGTGTTCACACGGCGCGCTGCGTTGTCGCAACGCACACATGACGGACAGCAGCCCTCGAGACGAAGCGGTTGACGTTATGATTGCTCCGTAATAACGCTGCGTTGACGCAGCGCCCGTATGGCCGGCTATGCGTCAAACGGATGCGCTGCGTCGACGCAAGGCTGACGCAACGCCTTGTGGACAGGCTCTAAGATTTTTATTGCTAACTTCAACTTCAACTTCCGCTTGACTACGAATAATTAATGTTGTTATAGCATAGCGCTCAGATTATGCGACAGAAATACGATATTGAGTGAAAAGGATATGTAAGTAACTATTAGTCAAATAATTGAATTTCTATGTGTTTCTCGATCGTACTTTACTCTTTGAATCTTTAAATTGTAGAGAGTTATGTAGAGTCTACAGAATTTTCACAGTCTCAAACAATTTCATGATTTTTTACGTATTTTTATACAAAACTGTATGAGTAGATAGTAAACATAGAGCAAAATTTTAAGTATCACATTAACCACTAATGAAAGTCCTCGACTCTCCTGTAATTCACACCTTACGATAGGTATAAGGGGCAGGCCGCAGGACACGGCTATTTATACTTACGATGCAATGGGCGGATATCCAGCTAATGCCACCGTTTGTCAACTCCGTGTTATTTCACGCCGCGGGCCGCGGGCGGATGAGGACATTAATGTGTTATGTGCTTAATTAGAATTGAGGAGCCATCAGAGTATTCTTTGGAGTTTAGATGCTTTTCTATTTTTGCAGAGATTTATTACTTTAAAATCTATGTATCCGGATGAGACCATAAAATATAACATCACTAGTAGCTTCTTGAGATTAATTGGTTAAATATCGTAGAGCATAGAGAGCATCGCATTAAGAAATCGTTGTATGAAAATGATATTATGAAACCTAGCAGCTTGCACATTCGTCCGCTCCGTATGCCGCATTTCATGAACTATGCGGCGCATTCGGCGCGTAGGGCGCTGACAAACGTGCGATCAGCTTTATCCTCTAACTAGCACAATCTAGCATGATTTCTTAGGCCGCTGCATCAAACAGAGCAGTTTTAGATGCGATTGCTTTTCGCTGCGAATATTTTGACAAAGCCTTGTGATATTAACATAAGTTGGTCGTATTGACTAGCTGAAGAACAAGGAGGAGACGGTGCGCGTGCAGGCGGAGAGCCTGGCGCTGGCGGAGGCGCGCATCGCCGACCTCAGCCGCCGGCTCGCCGCGCTCGCCCACACCGACCGCACCGACCGAGACGAGGTTTGTGTTAGTTTTTATCGTTTACGCTCATCCTTCTGCTTTGTTAACTTGTTTTCTTTGCTGTACCACTACACACTGGTGTACAAGGGTCAAGGGTACAGCGATGTACAACAACAATCTAGCTGTATAGAGTTGTCAAGCGATGACAGAATAATATTGTGTCATTCCAGACACCGCGCACTCGGGATTGCTCCATCTCGTGCTGCGTGAGCGCCGCCGACGACGACACCAGCGCGCATCTGGAGGTTAGACGTAGTCTTTACATTATATCAGAGCCTCAAATGTTTTCAATAATATTCATAAGCATACATTTCGAAATCAGCTGAATATTTATTTATTTATTCACCAACAGAATCACATTTAAGAAAATACAAAATGATACAACTAAGTTTTTTATGGATGAAATGTGTTCTAATGAATATTGTCGGAGACGAGCTGAAAGTACGTGAAGTCCGACCTTACAGCGGCCTTTTTCGCGAGTAGGTTGGACTTAAATAAAATCGAATGTATTTTTTGCGTTCTTAAAAAGTTAAAACTGCTTTTGTGCTGAATTCGGGGCTTGTGTAATGTGTATATTGCACGCGGTGTGTTTTGGCCGAAGACTGAAGTAGTAATGCAAGAGGCGCCGTTGTAGGGGGAGGAGGCGGGCGCGCTGCGGGACAAGCTCGCCGCTGTCGAGGGACTGTACAGGGAGACCTTCTACGAGGTAAGCTGCGGCGGCTCTATACAGCTTGTTTTACAAATGGCGACCTGAAGTAATGCTTTCTCCGTCATGTATATTGCATAAGAAAGAGTAAGAGGATGAAAACTCGTTAATGTTAACATCAGATGGCGCGCCAGGGCGAGGCGATGGACGCTCTGCGGCGCGCCAACGCGCAGTTGCGTTCGCGTGAACGCCGCCACACCGCGCGTTACCGGGTACGTAAATCAACTGGTATACAAAATATTATGTATATATGTATGGGTTTGGTGTTGCAGCGACTTCAGGATGAGTTCAATCTATGAACACAATAATGCGGACATCCAGTTATAACACCAAAATGATAAACAGTGAACGCTAGATGTCGCTTTTGCCAAAGTTAAAAATATGTCGCTTTTAAACAAAAGTTTTCTTTGTTTTTTAGAAAGATCTGATATTTTAAAAGAATTCACAAGATAATGAGTTTGTATTTCAGGAGCTGGCCGCGGAGGTGGAGCGGCTGAAGTGTGACGTCAATGACGTCATCGGATCCAACAGCGACTCGGTATATAGCATGAAGATACATAATATTATTGCATGCCTCAGTCGATACATTATTAGCTGTTTGGGTTGATACTAATTGACAAGAAGTACTTAACTGGAGTAAGACTTTCACTAACAGAATGCACTAGGTAGTACCAAATAATCGTAAGGAAGTAAAAAACAACATCAAGACATGTAAATTCGCACTTTCTATTAAGAAGAAAGCTTACTGATTGGTCTAATGTATTTTACTTTAAAACTAAACTAATACTTACTTATGTTACTTTCAATAAGTTATGAAGTATTTTAATAAATATTTTAATAATGAGCGTGTATTATTTCGTGCGGGCAGGGAGTGTGGGGTGCGGGGAGCGCGCGCGCCGTCGGCGACGTTGCAGCGAACACGGGCGGCGAGACAGTAGCGGGTGACAGCGGGGGCGGGGCGGGGCAGGGGGCGGAGTACAGCGGTGCGAGGGTGGGGGGAGGCGACGCCGGGGAGGGGCCGGGGGACGGCGCGGGGGAGGTGGCTGGCGGGCTGCGGCACGTGGCCGGCCAGCTGCGCCGTCTGCGGGACATGCTCGCTGTACGTCAGATTGTAGTACCTAGCTCGTTTTGGCGACTGTTTAGGTGTCTCCAGATTCATGTGATGCGCAATCAATCAATGAAGCAAGGGAGGTGTTACAATTTTGAAGTTCTTGCTTGGTCTAGGCACTTTGGCATCGTAGCTCAAAAAAATGCCGAACCGATTCAGATCAGCTCCACAGAAATGTATCAAATCAGCTCACTTACTAAACGAAATACTTTACTAGTGTAAACACCTGATGGTCATTTGATGTGCGTGAGCAGTCCTATTATGCTTGCCGCTTGAAAATTTTAGGGTCATTATTTTTTTATTACTATCGACTAGCTATAAAAATAAACAAAAATTAATTTATTTTCAGTGCGAGTGTAGCTGCGGGCTGGCTGAGGAGAACAAGAGGCTCAAACTAGCCAACGACAGCCTGGAGGTAAGAACAAGTCGAGCCAATTGGCTTTAGGCACACTAATACTTAATTTATTTTCTTTACTTCATGAACATAATATTTCACACGATTTGCAGCGCGAGACGCGTGAGCTGCGCGAGAGAGTGAGACAGCTAGAGCAGAGTGTGAGAGACAAGGACAGCCTGCTGCACAAGTACGAGCAGTTGGGCCGAGGGAAAGAGACGCACGACAGCGGCGCCGTCGACGCACTGTCGTCGCATTTACAGCTGCTACACGGTACTATAAAATAATATTATTATGTCACTATGTCATTTCGAAGGCTTGCAAGAATTATAAATTGCAGACTTACCACGACTTTTTAAAGGGCGGATCTTAATATTACACATAATTATTATTATTTACAATATTTTATAGTATTAGCATATTAGTAAATAGTATTGTAATACTACTGCTAGTTATTTAATTTTCAGGAGTGTTGAACGAGAAATCGAGCCGGCTGCAGAGCGTGGAGGGGAAAACGCAAGGCCTGCGCGAGCGGCTGAAGAAAATGGACTCAGTTGTAAAAGAGGTTTGTTACTTTTTGTCGTTTAAATATATAATATACAATTAGGTTTAAATTATCACCAAATTAATTTTCTAAGTAAATAAGTGTCTCTAGATAATTTATCTGATAATTTTCTACGTACTTAAATAATATGTGTTTCGTTAGCAGAACTTAGCGGTGCGCGAGGAGCTGAGCCAACTGTCGCTACAGGTGGAGCGGCTGCGGCGCGCCGGCGAGGGAGCGGGACGAACGCACTCACCCGCCCGCAGGTGCGAAAGAGATGGCAACACCCTACTTTAACTTCTCTATTAATAGAATAATAGAATATTAAGGACCTGTTTCACAACTTACTGATAAAGTGCCGAATAGGCTATCCACAACTTTTTTGACAGATTCTCCATAAGTACTTCATCTGTCAAGTTATGTGGTGGATAGCCTATTCGGCACTTATCAGGAAGTGGTGAAACAGGCCCTAAACCTTCTTAAACAGAAAGCATTTATTAACCTCACTCTCTTTAGGAATCAAGAGGAATCATTAGCGAACCAGTCGTCATTCATAGACCTCCGACGCGAGCAGCCGTGTACGCTCGACGGGCCGTGCGCCCGCGTGCAAGCGAGACGACAAGAACGTGAAACGGAGCGGTGTACACGCGTGAGAGCGGGACGGCAACAGCGCCTAAGTGAGGAGCCGTGCTCGCAGTGCGGCAGTGATTGTGAGATCGCGCCGCCCGTGCCGCCGCGAAGGTTCACAAAGAAAAGAATTATTTGCAAAGACCAGGTATTGTAAATATACTTAAATCAAATGAAACTGGGGAAAAAATTAAATTAAATCACATCGGGGTCACCAGTTCGGTGAACAATAGCTGGGGTCTTCCAATGAAATACTCGATGCGCTGAGTTACTTTATTTCACGACCAGTTAAGTTGGCGATGGGCAGACGACTAACTCTCACAGGAGTTATATTGCTACGCCACAAATATAGCTGACTTTACAATCTACAATTACTTAATTATAACACACAATACAAAACCTTTTATGTATATTAGCAAGTTGTACTTACATTACTTTGTTACTTTGCGGTTCCACAGGAGTGCTTGTGCGACGCGGACTGCCGCTGCTGCCAGGTCGGCACGTGCGCGGAGCTGCACAGCGCGTGCGCACACCACACCCGACCGTTCAGACACGTCAGTATACCTACTTATTCTTAACGTTTAATAGCTCTACGGCCTCTGAGAGCTAGTCTACACGGCGCGTTGCGTCAGTGTTGCGTCGACGTAGCGCTGCCGTTTGACGCATAGCCGGCCACACGGGATCTTTTAAATATTTTCTTTTGAGGAATTCCTAGGACTGGCATTAGAAATCGTTAGAAAGTAACGGTTTCTAATGGTTGCCCAAGTATATTATGCGACATTTGCACAACATGACTTAGTCGAGATAAGTATTGTAATAATTATAATAGTGAAAATTATTGTAGCTATCTGTATGATACAGGGACACCGATCAGCATCAGAGACGCTAGAGCGCGTGGCGGCGTCGCGCGAGGCCGTGCCCAGCGCGCGGCTGCGGTGGCGGCGCCGCGCGACAACACACTCCTAGCGACATCTAGCGGACATATTACGTCGCGACGTGTGACGATACACTCCTAGCAACATCTAGCGAACATCAGCTTATGTCGCGTATAACGATACACTCCTAGTGACATCTAGCGGCCGTGTTAATAAGGCGCAAGGCGAAAAGGAAATAAAAAAAAAATCGAAATAAATAAAACTAATAATCTAATATTATATTTTTTAACGCGAGAAGCTAGACGGAAATTGTGACAATAAGAAATTATTATTTTAGATTGTTGATTTTAAATTGTTTTATACTTATTTGTATATAAATGAATATTAAAGACATGACAAGTATTATTTCGTTTTATTAATGAATTAAATGACGCTTAGTTTTTCAAGTATTGATGGTATTAATTTAATACCATCAAGACTTTTAATACTATTAATCATTATTATTATTATTAGTTCATTTATTTATCTGCCTGGAAAAATTGTAAAACTATCACAGACGGCGTTGCTGACTGTGTCCTGTGTCACTTTAAAAATATGTTTAAAATTAAACACTGATATAAAAAAGTTAACAATTTATTACTTTATGTACAAAACATCGTCAGTCGTGTTACCGTCTGGCGTCTACTTGGTCCAGCCGCGCCACATGGAGGCGAGCGAGGTGACGAGGGAGGGCGGCGGGGGCTGGTCGGGGGCCGCGGGCTCCGCGTCCGGCCAGCTGAGGTGCTCGGGCGGGTCGGGCTCATCCTCGCCGCCCGCCCACGCCGCCGCCGCCGCCGCCCAGCGCTCGTCGGGCGGGGGCGGGGGCACGCGGCCCAGTGCCGGCAGGTCGGCCGCCGCCGCCAGCGCCAGCTCGTGCAGGCCGGCGAGCGGCGCGGCGGGCGGCAGCGCGGCGTGACCGCACAGCGCCGCGCACCCCGCCCGCACGCGCCCCACGCACCCGCGCCACCCGCCCGCGCACCGACCCTCGCAGTAGTCGCTGAAATTGTGTTATATTGCTATTTAAATTACTATATAGTACTATCAGAGAAGTTGATTCATAGACAGATGGTAGACCTGCATAATGTGATAGCGGTATGTTAAACCCAGCCGACACTCGACAGTTACCACAACTAACATTGAATCGACACAAATCAACCAAATGACGTAGGTCCGCCATACTATGCGGTATGCCTATGAATCAATTTCCTAGATAGTACGTACCTACAAGAACCTGCTGATTCTATCAGTTTCAACTGTTTAAATAAACTTACTAGAATGAAGATTGTACTACACGCTTACTACTCGAAATAATTATGATATTTCAATCACTTGACAACGGCCAGCTATAATTATAAACTGGTGGTTTTTAGAATAATGCAGATTTACTCGATACGAGATATATATTATATTATACCAATATTGTCACAATAGTTGCACAATTAGTGTGCCCATGCGTGAGCAGAAAAACCCTTAGAAAATGAAATGTTTTAGTCACCTGAGGTTGATGGCGTGCGGCAGACGCACGTCGAGCGTGGCGGCGAGCAGCGCGACGAGCTGCGCGGCGAGGCCGAGCGCCGCGCGCGCGCGCCCCGCTGCCGGCACCGGGAGAGCGCTCTCCCCACCTCCGCCACTCCCACCGCCGCCTGCACCTGACTCCCGGTTGCCCGCCACTGGAGACAACCATTAGTTTATTGGAACGAAGTTCCTTATCGCGCGTTGCGAAAGGAGGCTAGACGGAAAAAGTTGTAACGACACATTTTTATTAGTTCCTAATGCTGTAGGGGCAGAGGGCGTTGATAGTATTCCTGTGCGTCAACTAGATGGCGTTTTTGAAATTGATTCCTAGGCAGTCGATGGACCTACGTCGTTTGGTTGGCTTATGTCAATTCAATGTTAGCTGCGATCGGTCAGATGGGTTTGACTTAACGCAATCAAATTACTTAGGTCCGCCATCTGCCTAGGATAGCCACTGCCTCAACCTCAAGCCATCTGACTGCCTCAACTTCTCTGATAGTACCAGACGTTTAAATAAATTTTATTACAATTCCACAAAAAGTGACATTGTTAGTATTCCTGGACGTCAACTAGATGGCGTTTTTTTATAACTTCGTTCCATCAAGGTGTCCCTTGACACCACTCTAAGTTTTTATAATTATTATGTATTTCGCACCTTGTGTACTTAGGGCCTTATCACACTCGCGTGCGTCGCGTCGCGGCGTGGCGTGGACGCCATTTTGTACACTCGTCTAGGAATGTTTAACATTGTAGATACGTCAATATAATTTTGCAATTATCAAATCAAAATAATGTTTAGGTTCAGCTATGTTTGTTTTATAAGATGTATGTCATTATTGTTCTTTGCTTTGATGCAGAGGACAAAACTACAATTTTTAAAATAAATTATGAGCAAGTTTGAACTCTTACAGCAGGCTTGAAATTGTGAGGCATCACAGTCAACATCTATCCAGGGTGCCACGATGTGCAGCTGCGGCCTCTGAGGGGGACCCTCCTCCTCCTCCCCAATAAACTCCATGTCCTCAATACTGTCACTGAAATTAAAATATAATTGCAATTTATAAACAGCAATATTTGCGAAAAGCTGCACTGAATTTCAATTGTAAAATAATATTATTTTTAAAAAATAAGCAATTAATATTCCTTACAAAATAATAAGCCCATTACCTAGTATCATAGCTCATATACACTGGGAAGATGTATCTTATGAGCTGTCTTATTCGTGATCTCCGCAGTGCAGCGAGGGACTCAGCGTGCTCATTGTACACCTCAATCTGATTCCGCAGCTTCTCTCTCTGACCCTCTGCCAGTCGGTCCACACTCGACACTCGCTTCTGATACCTCGGTAGCTTCTGACTCAACTCATTGTTATGTGCTTTCACTTCCGACAAATCTTTTTTCAATTCGTCTATTTTTGTTCGTCTCTGCTGCACCGCCAACTGCAGTAGTTCTAATTTCTCTTTTGCATGTTTTGTCTCTGTTATTAAAATATCTCTCTGCAATTTTGGAGATAGGAGCTTGTTACACCTGTCTAAAATGTGTTGTCTATTACGTCTAAGTCTCAGTAATTTGGCTTGTTTTTCCGAGTATCTGAAAGAAAATATAACAAGAGATAAGATAATAAATCCAAAAGTGGGTCAACCTAATATTATCATATAAATAAGCATTACTTTTAATAGTGTGCAGGAAGTAAACAATAGTCAACTTATTATTAGATTAGTAAGAGACCAAGTTTGAATTAGCTTTAGTAAAAAGTATAAAGAAATATATTTTTAGCAACCAAAGTATTGTGATCGTTTTCATCATCAGCGTCTTTTTGTTTCAAAAGAACTAACTTTAATCAAAGAAAATATTATGTGAAAGCAGAGTAATACGTAAAAAGTGCGACGTTCATTGTTTCGTTAGTTCTATATTAGGATATTACTGTAGGCTTGGAGGACCTTTCTAACACAATGAGAGCTCACCTGTCCGAATAAGGCATCGCTGAATGAACAAAACTCCCGTTTCGGACACATTCTGAACAATAAAAATTCTTCTTGACCGTGTAGCAAAGTAAACACTTGGTGTAGTGACCGTCGCTCTCAGTCGATGATATTCGGAAGTCTCTTGGAGCTTCACTTTCCATTAAATAGCTCATAATGAATAATCGCTAAGTGATCGGAGGTCCGCGTAAAAAACGTTTTTAATTCAATTAAATTACACAAGATGATTCATGTTACAGAATAATATTTTCAAGTGTTAACAGCTGTCAAATGTCAATGTCGTTGTCATAAATGTCTTGTGACAATATGACAGTAATGACGTCTGGTTTTTTTTCTTATAATGGCACTTCGGCTTTAACCATGGCCAGTGTCGTATATAATATTATGGCGGGAAAACAATATTTTATGATACAATCCCACCAAAACATTTCATGTAAATGATGCCGAGATGACCACATAAGGTTTACCCTGTGAAAAAGTTATGAGATCTCATGTGGAGCCAAGCTTCTGAATGTACATGGCCTAACTCTACTGACCCTAACTTAAACAAATTCTACATTTCAGTAAATATGTATGGCTCAGCTGTTTCGCTACCGTCGCGGAGGTGATGCGAATATTTAGTTTCTGATCTGAAGTTAGTAACGAAGCTTTCAGCACTTTACTTTCAGCTTTCTAGCACTTCAGGAAGTAGCCAAACATTTTGATGATCATCAGTGTGTCAGTGACGAAATCGGCGTATTTTAGATAGATATCTGTCAAATCTACAGTATAAGAGCTATTTTAGATATCAATAAAATCTCAAGTATAAAAGCTTTTCAATTGAAACTTTGTGTGTTTAATAAGTCTATTACTGACATCATATCCTGAGAATATAAACTATCTGGAACATCAGGAACCAACTCTATAAGGGAAAACATCCACCTCCCCCATTTTAGGGGTTGGGGGTGAAAATTACTAGTTTTTGAATTTTTTTGTTAGTTGTATACTAAACTTAGATTACATACCAAATTTCAGCTTTCTAGCTGCTTTCTAGCAACTATTGATCGATATCTATCATAATCAACGTATAATGTATATTTCTTACGAAGATGTGGCAGAAATGAATATACCATCGAGGAAATTGATTCCTAAGCAGTTGACAGACCAACATCATTTGGTCGAATCATGTCAATTATTCAATATTAATTGTGATCGTTCGGCAGGGTTTGACGTATCGCGACCAATCTACAACATGACTGGTGAGACATTACCGATACTTATGGAGAGTACTCTGTACTCGATTCTCATTATAATTATGTAATAAAATTAGGTTCTTAATTTTTTTCCGAATTTCCCAAAAAATAAATGAATCATGGATACTAAGTAAATTACGCGGCTAGGCAAGTAGGCATACTATGCGGCCGGTGCAGAGGCGTGCGCTACCAAAGAAACACCACACAACTACCCCTCCCGCTCGCGGTGTCCATGCGTTGGGTAAATAATTATTTAACTTTAAGCTACATTTACTCAGTGATCAATAATTGATATTATTTTTTTATATTATTTTTTTCCAACTAATATAATAGCCAAATATCACGTCCTCGAGTATTGAACATGTCTCACCAGTCACGCAGTAGACTGAGGCAGATGGGGGACCTATCCCCCATCTGCCTAGGAATCCACTTCTCTGATAGTACATAAGCATAAAATTAGTTATTATAACAATTTATTAATTAAAATTATCTTACCCAGGCGTTCGAAACTTTCGGATCCTGAGTTATTACGATTATCAGATAATGATCGTTTACTGGCCCTAATGAACACCGCCGCTCGAAAGTCCGGCAGTAATGGCGGGCGATAAGATAAAATTAAAGCGAACAAACACCTTCCCGCGGAAATGATAAACAAGAAGGTAAGAGGCGGAAAAGTTTTTAAATTATGATTTGGGCTTATCTGATCCGCTATTGTTATTCAGACGGAGGCGGGTGGGGAGGGGCGGGCGGGGTAATGGAGTCGCCGTAATCCGCGGCCTCAACACACTTGGCCTTTTTTCTGGCGGAATTTTCAAGTTGTTATGGCAACTCCGGGGAAGTCAATACTGAGTTGCCACACGGACCGCGCCACTGCGGTTTTGCCGATGATAAAAATATGTGATATGTACGCAGTACGAGTAATGTGCCGACAACACAATAAGCATAGATCATGATTAGATTTTAGTCTACCTATATATTTAGGAGTTTTAGGACTATAGACAGAACGACATTTCGTATTGTTTTTTGCCACAATATTGAATAAAATATAAAATATTTGTCTATAATCTTTTGCATAATATAATATCTACAACGTGCGTCGTTTGACGCCGTCTTACAACAGTGTGAAGTCGCCCTAAGCAGCAAGACTTCCAATATTCATAAAATTTAACCTTTATTCCACTTAAGCCGTAATCTTTTAATGAAGATTACGAGGCGGCGGTTACACAGAACAAATTTAGCGTCGTCGCTTAACGAAATTTATTATTCAGCCGGACTTTACCTCAGTTTTGTACGAGATAGTTCTGGGGAAAATTGTACTAGATTTTCAGTCGTGCGACGTCATGCTGATCTATCTAGTATTTTGGGAATTATAATAAATACTAGCTGATCCCCCAGATCCGGCAAACGTTGTTGTGCTATTTTCTTTGTGGGAACATACTGAGAACTTTAAAGGAAGGAGTTTCTTGATCTCAGAAACTTTCATGCGCCATTTAGGAATTAGGGTTGTGCATGTTATAAGATTTGAAACCCTTCATACTATGAAGTCCGGAGAGTTCTGGACAAAAAGAGACGTCTGATGAATGACCAATAAAAGTTAACCATTCAGAAGGGGTGCGTAATAAAGTCTTTATATGCATCTGTAAAAGTATGATTCGTTAGCGTTTTACAGTCGCGCGCGATGGCCGCTATAAACTGACGTTTTATCGCCGACTAATTTTGATCAGACCCCGGCGGCGGCGGCGGTTTCCGCCAAATTAACTGCCGTATTGTTACACCGGCTAGCTCGGAACAAGGCTTTATAGGGGAATTAAAAGAAATAGAGTGGACTGAGGATTACTTTTGATAATTACATTGCTCGGTAGGTTGCATAAATCGTCCGTGGCGTAGTGGGTAGACCAAACTCAAGAGGGTGTAGACTGCTGCCTGCAGGTTGAGTCCCGGGTGGGGCGTGACGTATTGACTAGCTCAGTATTCTTGAATAGGCTGACTATGTTGCGATAATTTCGTATGAGCTTAGGCAACCATACGGACATTTAAATTCATGTAGAATCGTTTTCCGTTTTCCAATGTATCAGTACAGGACAGCAACATGGATTAGTCTCGTTTCAATCTTCGTTTATTATTAAAGCTAAAAGGATAAAAATGATAGGTCGATCGAGCTTCGGTAGTTGATAGTTTAATCTTCTCTTCTTATATTGAAACCGAAGAATTTTTATTCTATTAATACTGAATTCATTTCAGTGGGTGCCAACTTTGAAATAAAAATCTTGATTCCGCATCAAGCAGCACTCGGCGAGTAGTTCGGTTTTAATTGAAAAGTTTCTTTTGGAGCACGTTTTTATGTTAATTCATAACTTTCCAGAAACTCTTTCCTCAATCATAAACAAGCCAAACTAAAGTTGTGAGGAACTACCTCGGCGGTTGCGAACACCGCCGCATATTATATAATTAAATAGCCCGCCATAATAACTCCTAGTTGAGACTCGACGTCCGTCAAAAATGAGGAAAAACTTTCTAATCACTTCAAGAGCTCAGCTCTTACAAGTTTATAAAGTGAACACAAATTGTATAAAATTAAATCACAAGTGGTGAACGCTTTAACATTTTATTACTCACTCATAATTAGAGGTATGTATTTAATATTATTTAACATACCTGTGTATGGAAGTTTATTGCTATTAAAACCTATTATAATAACGGAATAAAGAAATATCTATAATGCCACATTCATTTGATCTTTTTGTCCCTTCATAGACTAAGTGGACGCCTAGGTGATCAATTTTACTGTGCAATATCATTAAACAATATTCATGAACAATTTATTTGACAATAAGATTGAAAGTTCAATATCAACTCTAGACGGTCAATAATATTGCACAATACGTGATATTGCTTAAAAATTGATCGTCTAGGCCCCTAGGGGCCCGATAGCGGACAGTGTTGAGTTCCGAAAGACACCTCACTTTATGAGCGATATTCAATAACACCTAATAGCCGCTATAACAACTAATTTAAAGAGTTCGATGGGTATAATATAGGTGCAAAATATGGTGTTTTGGGTTAACACGTAAGCTACATCGAATCAAATAAAATATAGATTTATCGCACTATTTCCTATACCGCTACTGAAAATATTTTGTACTATCAGCGAAGTTGATTCCTAGGCAGATGGTGGACCTACGAAGTTTGGTCGCGTTATGTCAATCCCAGCACAATTACTTGTATTAACATTGAATTCCCATGATCCGACCAAATGACGTTGGTCTGTTAACTGCCTAGGAACCAATTTCCTCGATGGTACATTACATCTAGTAGACCCAAAGATTATTAGACGCCCGAGAACCAGAAAAAAAAAACAGACCGACCACTTCAATAAAGCCACGCCCATAGTGATAAAAGATCTAAGCTGATGGTGTCTCCATTTTTCCGGTTCCCGGGGGAGCGATCGGTTTCATAACGCGAGTCAGCGACATATTATATCCTCCCCCCCTCTCCCCCTTATCTTATGCCCCCTGCCTTATGATACTATACAAAGGTACTCAGAAGTTGTAATAGCTTGGAATGGATAATATTAACACTATAACTCCCAGATCAGGTAGTTAATACTTAGATACTAGGTTATGTGTAATTTACTACATGACTAGTGTCTTACTAGGTAAGCTTTCGATTTACGTTCAGGAGATTGTTATAATGTGTGTCTATTTATTTCTTGTTAATTATAAATTAACTATTAATGAAGCTTTGAACTACCGTCGTTTGTTGTGTTTGAGTCAAAATATGTACACTTTTTTGTAGTTTCATTTAAAACAAGCCTTTCCAAAATGTTGCATAACATAAAACAACAAAAATCAAAATAATATATTACATGAAATAGTATAAAGTATTTATTATAAATAATAATGTTACTTATTATTCAAACGTTTACACTACTTTCTTTTAGCGCTACGCGGCGCTACGACGTAGACGTGCTACGCAACTCGCTACATTGTTTCGTAGCACCTCTACGCCGTAGCACCACGTTTTCGTTTGCAATACTGAAATTAATTTTGTGGAATTATAAACAGCTATAGAATATAATATTTTGTTTGTTCCCCACATATTACATGTTTTATCGTGGAAGGATTTTATATCGGTAAACTATTAAATTATGTGCAGATCCATCATGGCGTTTTGTCTTCGGCTAGAAGCTCGGCAAACACCAGGGACAGGAGAGGGCACATATGGGGCGAGGGGGGCGAGGGAGGGGGGACATGATAGAGTAATGGACGAACAATCGTAACAGCGGAAATGGGGAAACAGCGCGCGGACGAGGAACAGCTGTGGATGTGACTTTGTGACGTCATCAAGTTAGGTCTCACCTGTGCCCGGTTTGTGGCGGTTTTATGATGGAAAAGTGTATTCCCTAGCGTTTTTTTAACACTCTTTTATTAGCTTGGGCTGTATACGTGTGTAATGGAATCTTTGAGAACGTTTTACCAATTTCCAGTAGTCTTATTTATTTGAAACTTTGCATACGTATTAAGAGCCAATGACAATGTAATAATTTGTTAACATAATATTTGAAAAAAAGTAAATAAATGGCGTGTTTTTTAAACTATTATTTTTTCAATTTCATACAAAATCAGGGGGCAAACCAGCAAACGGAACATCTGAACTTTTGAAAACATTAATAAATACGGCTATTGATAATAATCGACCTCTTGTAGAAACCACAGAAACCGCGCCTTATAAAGTTCTTTCCAGTCACTTTTAACTCAGTGCCACTTTCGTAGCTTTTTTTATATTTGAACTACAATATTTTTTCACTTTAAGATGCATCAGTCTGATGACCCGTTTACTAAATACTATCAGTATAAGGGCGTTATTAATACCAACTTCTTGACTTTTATCTTTTTAATACGACAACCTAAGTTACTTTTACGAGCGACGAAATACTTCAAATCCGTACGCTTATGAATTCGAGACGAGAGTAATGAAAATTAGAAACGTCCTCATGAATGCTGCTCAGTGCCCGACATAAAATACTTTTACAGCGGGCCCGAGCGCGGACAGGTCACAGCTCGTAAAATAGTTTTATTGCCGACTACTGACTACTGAAAACTGCCGAAATACCGTAATAGCGGCGAAAGCAAAGATTTGCTCTTACACCCTACTTATATTATAAATGCGAAAGTCCGTTTGTTTGTTACCTTTTCACGCCCAAACCACTAAACTGATTTTGCTCGTCTTTGAGTCTCGAAAAAGGACACAAGTCCTTCAGGTATTTACCACAGGGCCAGACTGACGTGGTGTAAGAAGCGTCCATAGATATTATTAATAAAAATACCTAATAATAATATTCCGAAAAAATGTACGGTTCCCGCGCTATAAACTATTTTTGGCGCAACGGAGTTGCGGGCGTCATCTAGTTACCCGAAGAGCTTCTAATATCGAGTGCAGTACAAAACGGTTGTTCTCATACTTTGACTAACATACATTCTCAAATATAAATGAAAAAAAAAAAAAATGGTATATAACTTATATAACAATGGTTGATAGATAGTGGAAAGAGAAATGTCTGTATTTGAATAAGGACTTCATAAAATACACAAATATAAAACAAGTTAGAGAAACGGTAACAAGACGCATTATTGACTCTTTCAGACAACGCTACGAAAAAAAACAAGAACAGTTTATATTTTATGAACCTCCATTTACATAATGTTACTACGCGGGTAATAAACATAATATTAGGCAACTTATAAAAAAATAAAGTACAAAGAAACTGCGCGTACGGTGCGGACGGTTGATCACATCATTTCGTATAACGAATTCTAAAATGCGGCGCGTTCCACACGTGCGTTCATAATTAATGTGCGATCACCAAATAACTTATTCTACGTTCCTATTGCTAACAATAGGAATATGTTTATATGTACTGTAAATACTAATATTTACAGTTCATTATGCCCGCTCCATTCGGCGGAGCTCCGACGACGAGACGCGGGAGGTGCGGCACACGACACACAACACACGAGTAAGATCCGAGCTGATTGTGAGATCGATACTCCATCACAGCAGCTGATTGTTGTCACACAGGAATAGCTTTCGCAAAACATAATTAGTATATTACAGGGAAGATGAGCTGCTGGTTTATCAAGTTAGTAATTGGCAACTTAGATTTAGTTTATTAATTATTACTAGCTGACCAACGTTGTTTTGCTATATAAATTATTTTTAGTATCAATATGAAAAGTAGATAAAAAGCTATTTTCAGGCCTAACTAATGTTTATACAAAATTTCATTAAAATCAGGTTGAGCCGTTTTGAAGGAGTTCGCGCACAAACACTGTGACACAAGAATTTTAATAAATTAGAATAAAACAATATTAGATGTAACACGAGGCAATGCGACGCATTTTATATGAGACATTTACAATTTCTCATATAAAATTTACAATAGGAACACGCATTCCAACACCCCGGGCGGCAAGTCAGCCAATTTAATGTGTATCTTCTCCACAGATGTCTCTCGAGTGACATTGATTACGGTGTTCGTAAGTAGGATGTTTGGGATTTTAGGTTTCACTTTTACGAACACGCATCTATCAACCATTCTGACCAAGCTGTCGTGCTTTTCAGCACCTAGTTTTCACGCCAACAGATCTCGCTCGTAGTACAACTTTCTATGCTCAACTTCTAAGTAGTTTTGCGCAACTACCATATTATTGTTTTGCACAGTTACCAGGCTTTTTTCACAGCTGACAGCTCTCAGAAACTCGCACTTGATTTATAAACGTAGCTCAAACGCGCCCGGAATCAAATTCTTTTATTTGCCTCAGTCAAATAAACGGGGCTCAAACAGCGCTCACATTAAAAATGCCTTTAGTGCCGGTATGTAGATAAAATAAACGATAAAAGGAACTCGCGTACAGAAAATAGGATAACGTTGAAACGCCATTTTTAACGACTCGATCGGTTAAGTACTACGACATCACAGAAAACCGCTGCGAGGAAACGCCGATTTTCACATGACGCCTTAGGACATTTGGAGATGTTAAGGATTTGAAATGTACATTTTGTGAGTCAACTCCATCAAATGGAGAGTGTTCATTTTTTAAGTTAAGGATTTGAAATGTACATTTTGTGAGTCGACTCCATCAAATGGAGAGTGTTCATTTTTTAAGTCTTGTTTTTTTTTATCAGGCAATCCGTCTGCTCAATTCCTATGCTTTCTAAACAAAATCTGGTGTATCGAGAAGCCACGACTATAATAATCGCTTACCAATATCAAGCGATCCATCAGTTTCTGGCTCTTTTCACAAAAAAGGTTACTTTGGATAGTTATTAGATATTCCTGACATAATACACCGCAATATGCTCCACTGACTGCCGGCGGAAGGTCTCCCTCGAGCCTTTCTCTCCCCATTTATAGCTCATATAATGCTTTTTACGGCGGAGTGGTATTTTCTACGGGTCGAGCTTATGGTACAGGTTTCCGGGGCGTCGTTAGTCCGTTATGACGGTCCAACCTTCTGTTACAGAGTCGAAGTGCTTGCTACGCGTCTAGTTTTC
Source organism: Plebejus argus (assembly GCA_905404155.3). Classification (NCBI taxonomy): domain Eukaryota; kingdom Metazoa; phylum Arthropoda; class Insecta; order Lepidoptera; family Lycaenidae; genus Plebejus; species Plebejus argus. The sequence continues at coordinate 24,786,198 of FR989927.1, forward strand.
GTCATGCAGAGTGATCGTAATAAAATCCGTTGTACTCCTCAGCGCGATCTCGTTTACTCTACCAGCCGCGCAGCAGTCGCTCAAATTGATGGCAGCTTAAAAAAGTTGAGGTCGTTGCGAAGTGTACGAGGTAGATTAAGGTATACGGAATAACATAACGACTTCACTTTACGCCGCGCCGGGACTTCAAAAGGAATTATTTTAATGTGGGAAGTGATTTCGGGCCGGCTAAGTGATTGAGGTGCCGCCGAATGCTAACATAATATTCAAATGTGTTTTCCACTTCCTCGCTTATGGAATATTAAGCGGAAGCTGCCGGTTAAAATTTGAGCATGTTTCCAAAGGGATGCGATCAAAAAAGGTCTGTAATATTGTCGGGCAAATAAAATTCTTACAAATGGAGAACGAAAAGCCACCGTAATTGAATGGCGCGGGTGCCTCGCCGCGTCCGGTGCGCCGGCCGGCCCCACTGCCGTCGACCGCCGGCTGCCGGCTGCAATCTAAAATTTAATCTCATCCGCCACTTTATCTGTGGTGTAAAAAATATACTGCGCCGCCGAGCGCCGTAAAACGGAACGTAAAATTACAATTTTCATCAGCATAGTTATATTGCTCCTTATTTACTCGCGCCCACTTACCGTTATCCCCGCTTCGACCCAAACTCCAGCGACGCGCGCCGCGACCATAAATATTAAGCGATCGTTTTGTTTTACGACTCGAGAGTTCCGATGTTTCTGCTTTTTTGGCCGCCGTAGCGAACGGAGAGACGAGGCGGGATCTAATTACAAAGTATTCTGACGTGGAGTTTTCATTCGAATTCGTAATTAGTCGGCTGCCGGGCTAATTATACCGACGCCGGCATCGACTGCGGAGTGCAGCGCCGCTGCCGCCGCGCGACTGGAACGTTTTAATTGCCCTGCAGCACCCCCGGCGCCCTGCAGCGCTCGGAGGGGGGGTCCTTCAGATAATTGCAATCGGAGCCGGACGCGGCGCCGCTATTGTCATTACTCCTGCTTATAAGAAACAGATTAGTTTGGATTAGTTCTCTAATTGCTTTTTTCATGCGGGTGACTCTGCAATTGATCGCGAAAACTCCTATATTATATATCTCTGCGCTAGAATTGCCTGTATTTTTCCAGTAATACACACTTTTCCATGCACTTTTTCCACATTTATTAATTTAATTTACTACAATTATATTTCACACGACCGGTTTCGTTAACATCATCATCAGGTGTGAAAGTGTGTATTACTGTGAAACATGAATTTCCACCAAGAAGTTACAGTACATTCAATATCATGTATTTTTCCAACTAATCAAAATCGTAGCCCCAGTGTTGTAATAATTGGCTGCGTACATTATTAAATCGGTCCGCCGCTCCGTGTGTTTGTCCGGGGCGCGTGCTGAGCTTCAGGATTTAAATTTTTCGTTACAACACGCGACGTAAAAGTCAAACAAAAATCAGGCGGAACATATTTGGGCCGCATTTTTTGTTCCAATCCGTGCTCGAATTCAAACGAGGGGCGATTCATTAGGCAATCCGGAGGGCCGCGTATGATGCGGCAAATTATTAATGCCATTAGTGAATCGCCGGCCGCGAGCCCCGGTAGGGCCCCCGGTCGAGCCCCGGCTAACGAAGGCCCCGGTCGGCTCGCGTTCCGCACCAATTTGCCCCGACCCGGCCAAATTAAGAGAGCGGCCGGCCGCTCGTGAATAATTCGCATTTTTAGGATTTCCCTTTCGATACCGGTCGACCTTTGACCTTTTTTTATTACGAGTGACCTCAGTCCGGCATCACACGCGCGCCGCGACCGCCACACCGCAGGCAGGGTCGCCTCAGCTGGAGGCCACATTCATGCACGTTCTCTACACTAATACTAATATTACGAACAATGAAGATATTTTGATTGTTTGCTTTGGACGCTCCAAACCTTTGGACTAACATTGATGAACCTACTCGAAGATAGGTTGGGGAAGACGGGATATTATTAATCGTGATAAAAATAACGCAACATAATTTACGGTTTCCGCGCTTAATATTTTGGTTTGCGTGCACGATATCGCAGTCGGCAGGCTCTCTATTTTGATAATATATTATGTTCTATAAACATCTCCTAAATGCCGAATGCGTTTTGGAGATATCGGGCTTCACTATATACATATAAATAGCGGAACTACCCACAGAACTGAGCCACAAATCTTGGCAGCCGATCGCTGGAGAAGCCGGCAATGGGTTCATAAACGGAGATTTAGAGCCGCCGCCTCGCGCATACACCCGTTATAATCCTAAGTATTATGTTCTCTCCTATTATTTCACAAAACATTATAATATTTAAGTATAATTATGATAATACTAGATGACGCCCGCAACTCCGTTCCACCAAAATCAGTTTATCGCGTGGGAACCACAATTTTTCCTCAAATTAACTTCTTTCTCCTCACTCACATCCTTCCTGACTCAAAGTATCTCCATACCAAACAGAAAAATTAGTTCAGCGACTTGAGCATGAAGACTGAACAGACAGATAGACACACTTTCGCATTTATAATTATTATATTATACTATTTATACACTATGGGAGTATAAATTATAATATTTGTTACTACACAGACATCATTTAATTTTGAACGTCATCGCGCACGCCACAGTCAGTAAGAGGAGCTACATTATTTTTTCGGCGTGTTAACAGATTTATTGCGTTCTCTTCAGCGATTTTGATCGCGATCTGTGTTTAATAGCAATTCTGGTATCGGAAGGCTGAGTCGAACAACGAGAAAATTTCATTTGCACTAAACTACAGAGTACAGATGTATTATCACCGCTGTCGTCACACACACACACACACACAGACACACACACACACACACTCAGTACCAGCACATACACCGCACACACAGTTATACAGGTACACAGGAATACGGCCTCCGCGCTTTGTTCGGAATACCGCATTAGAAACTGCGCACAAAACCTCGTATTTGCATTATGAAACTTTGTGCAATATTTAAAACACCGCGGGCTCCGCCTAGCTTAGATAATGCAGTATGTACTAGATTCTAGAACATAGCGAGCGAGGCTCTCGCTTGATTTGTATACGAACAGGTACTTCACGAGATTGCTGGGAATTCTTAATCTCCTCAGACAGATCTTACGTTTGAGCATCAGCATAGAGTATGCGCTAGAGAAAAACGTTTATTTGCACCAAGCTTTGCATCAATTTAGATAAGCTTAAACTAAAATAGTGATAATCATTATTGAAAAGTAAAATATTGATAATGTAAAACTTCTTAGCAGTTATAAGAATATATATTAATATTCATAAAGTGTATAAACTACAAGCAATCGTTAGTATTGTAGTACTTTATTTTAAAGTAACTTACTAGACTTAACTCTGAAGAAATAGCAATTAATGATACAAAATATGCTGCGGCACGGCGCGCCGGCGTCGGGCGCTTATCTAAAGTCAGGGCGTACCCTTGAGCGGGTGAAAAAGTAAAATCAAACACGACGGACGCTCCTAATGACTTTCAGTCGAGCAACGTTTATCGCAGAAATAAAATGGCCGCGGTAAATACGGTGAAGCATACTGACGCCGTTTGTCCATCGCCGCCGTCAACGGAGCGTCACCGACAAAAATTCAAATAATATGCCACTTTATGACCAAGGCGTTTTATTTTCTACCGACATTGGTCAAGCAACCCATGCTTTGTAGTGTTGTAGAGCAAAACGAAACCTATAACCTAGACCCTAGGACATAAAGTGGCATTTTACTTGTGTTTTTGTCGGTAACGTCCCGGTGACGTTGCCTATGGACAAACGGCCCGAGGGTTAAACGTGCGTGTATGAGCGTGTACAAAGTATGATGTCGAGGACATCGAAATAGAATATAGTACATATGGCTCCAGCTACTGACGTAAATAGCTAGATAGTGCAACGAAATTTGTATGACGGACGCGATTTAGGGTCAATTCAGACTGTAACGCGACGCATACTAGATGCATTTTTAATATTTTGTATTGAATTGATAGACTTCAAGTATGTCAATTCAATACAAAATATTTAGAAATGCGTTTACGCGTCGCATTGCGGTCTGAATTGACTTTTAGACAACCAACTGGAAGTATGAAGATGTAAAGCTTGGTCTTGCATTTCGTGGAACCATTATATTATTTTGACTCAGTTATGTCTGGTTTCTGAGTTTTGACAGCAGTTTATCTTTTCGCTAAGTTGTTGATTGGTTAATTATTTGACGCTAGTCAATCTAAAGCAGCGAATAGACAAACTCCTGTGAAAAAAATACGTTTGGCACTGTGGGACTGCCACGGTAAAGTTGTATAGCATTTTTATCAACATATGCAATTAAATTCACATACGTCTAGTCGGACGCATACAAACATCGTGCCAAAGTCTGGCAACGTTGATCTAAGTGGGGGGTGTTAGGTTTATTCGTTACGAAATTTCTTGATACGGTCGCCACACTCAAAGCCCGCAATAAAAGCTATGCAACAGCTTAAAAACTCAGAAACTCGGCATGATTCTTCCGTAGTACTTATTATTCGCAGGCCGAGGGCCTTATTATACCCGAATAGGGTGAATACGGGGCAGGCGGTCCACCCGGGGTCGTTCGGGCAGCACGTCAAATTACATCCGCGCTAATGTACGGATTACTCACTGCCTTTTCCCGGGAAAACATAACGAGAGAAACTTCGTTACCGATACTGCTGACGATATTATCCCATCCGGAGCTCACTACGATGGAAGCCATTAAAGACGTTAGTGGATCAAGCGGATAACTAACATTCTGTAACATAAGGACATTTAGTACTACATTTCCCCTTATAATTTGAACAAACCTAGTAACATACCTACTTCATCATCTGGATAATATAATATCTGTCTATATAAAACAAAAAACATTTTTTATATCAAATTATTTTTCTGGTTCTAAAGCCCCCTTTTGTGCAAGAAACCGAACATTTTCAAATTATTACTTACCCACTTAAGCCTTCAAATAATATGCTCACGTCTAACAACGAGAGTTGTAATAAAATGTATAAATGCAAAGTGAGCTCTAAGTTTACTGTAGACCGCAGCCGAATTCCCGCCCGCGCAGAATACATCTACATTACATTTACAAGTAAATGCATCGAGACGGAGCGCGTTCGATTTATCTAATAAAATATAATATATTTCTCACTTATCCGACTACATAAATCCGACCAAATCTTTAGTCGAAACGCTCACAAAAATCCGAATCAAAATTATAAGTTCTGCATTTGTCTAGCGATATCGGGGGCAGGGGAGGGGGAGCGGGTAGGGTGTGGGTGGAGATAAGGCTGCACTGTGATTGTTTACATCTCAATTTTATTAATCCTTATTAAATAATTGCATAGCTTTGAACGCGGTCTTAAATCAAGAAATTCCGTAATCAAAAAACCTAACACATCCCACTCTGTTTTTCTGAAAACAGGGGGGAAGACCTAAGCTTCCTCAAACGCAATCGCGACGATCAACCGGCAGAGTCCAAATCCAGTGGTGAGGCGAGCTCGTCCTCTGCAAGTGAACGGCTCCAAGAGGCACGGCAAAGCATTAAAGCAGATGAGAAAGAGAGGGATAAAAACAAAACAAATCATACCAAGCAGACGATGGGCAAAATAAAAACGTTTATGTGCTCCATCAAGAAAGCACTCTATTGCGAAAAAATTGCTGGGCCATTAAAGAGCCAAGACGAAACCAGTGAACAAGACGATAAAAATACCAATTATCGGATCATGGCCTCGTCACAAACAAACCGGCAGGCATCAGCAATGGAGGCTTTCTTGAGGGAGCCACCTAAACAAAAAACAACGGGCAAAAATAAAAAATATAGAGCCGATCTCGGGCAAGTGATCCCGCCAAAACTCAGACTGGCCCAGAACCGCGCAGACCATAAAATAAACGCCTTCCTCGAGTTCCAGGCGATAATAAGAGCAAATAAGACTGTTAAGCTCTTGACCTGTAATAAGATCATACAGGCTTATCAGCAACAAAACGAAAAGCTGCTAAAAGTGAGACTCGAGGATGCAAAAGCCGCTATATACGACAATTACACCTCAACGAAACTAGCCGGGGATATGACAGGAAAGTATATGGCGGCATTAAGTGCCGACTGCGGGTTCGTGCTCCTGGATGAGGAAGAATCAAAGCGCACGGGAAGACTAAAATATACCATACCATCTGAGGATCCCATAGTTGTAATAGCGGAGTGTACCAGAATAATGTTGGAAGACAGGATACTAGAAAAGGCGGAAGTCTTATCTGGGAACCCTGAATTCGACATGGACTGGGACATATTTGCGAAACCAATCAACTATTCGTGGGTAAATGGGGTTCCTGGTTGTGGGAAGACAACTTGGATCATTAATAACTTCAATGAGGAAACAGACGTTATAATAACAACGACGATCGAAGCAGCAGAGGATTTAAGGCGGAGGCTATTGCTGCGAACTGGAAATAAAGTAAAACATAAGGTTCGCACCATGGCCTCCGTGCTGGTAAATGGGACAAAGGAAACCTATAAAAGGATGATAGTTGACGAGGCCCTTATGAACCATTTCGGCTCAATCGTTATGGCAAATCTATTAATAGGCGCCAACGACGTTACCCTCATTGGAGATATTAACCAACTTCCATTTATTGAGCGTGAAAACCTCTTCAAACTCAATTACGCTCGTCCAAATCTGGTAACTAGCATTACCCAGGAGTTGTCTTGCACACACAGGAGCCCTATGGATGTGGCTTACGCCCTAAGCATGGTCTACAGTAACATATATTCATCAAAGGAAGAAGTGCGGTCCCTAAAGCTAAAGAAATATACAGGAGCAAGAATACCTAAAACCGATCCAAATACCCTGTATCTCGTACACACGCAGGAGGAGAAAGTAGCCCTAACGAACATAGGCTACGGATCGGGAACGGGATCTCGCGTCCTCACAATACATGAAGCTCAGGGATTAACGAGTCCTTCGGTGATTATTATACAGACCAAATCCCGAAAGCTGGATATCCATGACAGCGTGCCTCACGCAGTGGTAGCTATATCTCGACACACTAACACCTGTGTCTACTACACTGACACCGATGGGGACGCCGTGGTCAGCTTTATAAAAAGATCTTTGGAGGCGTCAACCGATTTTATAATGGAATATAACATCAAAATGGCGATCAAGGACAGAAATGACCAAGTCCTAGGCCGTATAGCGAGGCACAGTCTTCAAAGGTCGGCAAAAATTAAATGTTAAAAAAAAAAAAAACAAAAAAAAATGGGGAATATGGTTCTGGTGACCCCACTAGTAGTAGCTAGTAGATTCGTCACAGAACGATATCTTCTTAAGATCCTTGAAACTCCACCCAGCTTGAGTGACCGCTCTCCACCAAGCCAATGCCACAACATCTAAAGGCAAAGGGTGCAGCACCATACCCGAAGAAATCCAAAAATGTCGAATCTACTGGCTATACTGGGACCACATACGCCCCTTCAGGGCATCAAATATTTATAATATTGTGATAAATATATATATAATATTTATTAAGTTAGGTAATATTCTATATAAATAATAATAGTATTAAGCATAATATAATATACAATAATATCAATAGTATAATAATGTATAAGTTTAAAAGGTCCAAGGCGTGATGGACTTACAGTAGATTAAGAGGAAATGTAATCTTGGTACGCGACCATATTATAACAATGACACAAATAAAGGATATGGGCGACTAGCCCATAGACGACCCTAATTATTATAATAAAAAAAAAAAAAAAAAAACACATCCCACTCCGACCGTCACAGCAGTGCGGCGTTGCCAGACTTCGGCACGGTGTTTGTGTGCGTGCGAATAGACGTATGCGAATTATGATTGCATAAGTTGGTAAAAAATACTACGCAATAGCTTTACCGCGGCAGTCACCGAGTGCCGCACGTATTATATAGAGAGTTAAATCATGTAACTATGCCACTCTTATAATAGAGCCTGACTTTTTGTAATAACATAGAAGAAGGGAAGAAAATTCGCCAACTATAATATTTTACATGGTGTGCAAACGAAAGTGGCGACGCCTCCGTGGTCCAGTGGTTTAGAGCGTGGCTCAGTCGGAGATCGTGGGTTCGATTCCCGGGTTGGAAACATGTTATTTCCAAGTTTGGTTAGGACAATGCAGGCTGATCACCTGATTGTCTGACAAGCAAGATGATCCATGCGTCGGATGGGCATGTAAAAAGTCAGTCCTGCGCCTGGTCTCTCCAGACTGATCTCGCCAGTCGTGTCGGTCTACCGTCCCACTGGGTCATGAGTAGTAAAGGAATAGAGAGTTCTCTTGGGCACAATAGAATTAGAGCAGCATAACTAGCCTGGTTTCAATGAAACTAGCCACCGTCACCGAAACCGGTGTATTACGGTGTGCAAATCGCGACCGCCGAATACAACACAAACTAACTCTGCGAACCGGCCCTTGTCTCTCTATGATACACGTCTATTGAGCAAGTTTATATCGAAAATATCTCATGATGAGGATTTGATTCGCTTCCCAGGCACGTGCCGCGGGTACACGCGGCCTACGGCGTTCTCTGTTCAGAAACATTTTACCTATAATGTAACCTTTATGATGACGGCGTAAGGACCACTCTTTATCTCCAAAGGGACCCTACAAACAAAATCCTATTTATTCGCTTATCGAATAGTGAATACCTAAACATTTTACTTTGCATTCAAATGATCGATGAAATCACAGAAAGTGTATTGAAGTGTAATAAAGTTCTGCTAAATATTCACTTTTTGCTTGAGTGATCTGTTTGGTCCTATTCAATGTTTGTTGTATTAAAGTGGTCTGATAACGCTTTTAATGTTTTATCGATTGTGACAATAGCATGAGAAGTATAAAAACCTGGCCTACTGGCCTAAAGGCCTCTTACGTCGTAATATTTACGCGCTTTGTTTAACTGATGGTCGCAGCGGCCGGTGCGCGCGGATAAACTATAAACACATTTTTTATCGTCCCCATAAACTTCCGCTAAGTACGTTCCGCGCGCGGCGATAGCGTCCGCAGCCCGCACCGCACCTTCGTCCGATAGCTGCGTAAACATAGCGGTAAGCGGGAATTATAAGGCTGGATTTATATGCTTTCCCTCCAAACGCGTGGTTTGAAGGCTACACTGCGAGATTATCAGCAAATATAATATGTAACGATTAATATAATTAATAGCGACGCGATCGCGCTGTCATTCATTCAATTGTCGTGATTTTGCGGTTCGTTCGGTCAGACGCATACAAGTCGAGCATTAACGTTAAACGCTGTTAGCACACCGAAGCCGTAAACCGCAAAACGGCGGCGGACAGATTCACTATCTCACGACAATACATGATGACGTTGCATCTGGCTAGCCTTTTTCGCAGTTCGCAACATTGGTGTAGTAAAGGAGTACCGCGTAGCACACTGTACTGGCATTGCGTCGCGCGAGAAAGAGGGCTATAATTAGGTCGCTCATCTGCAGCTATTTCACCTTTTTGTCGTGGTTCGCGGCATTACTGCAAAATGCCAATTCATACTAGCCCATTCAAAACGCTGCGAACGTAAATCATAAAATTGTTGTAAAGCCAATTTTGATATTTTTCGTTCTGAGATTAAACGCTCCTCTGGGCATGCACAGACTAATACAAATTGTCCTACGACCTCCATATGATTGTAAAATTCAAATTTCGCATGAGATCGCCGACAAACCTCGCCGGCATACTGGACGTAAACAGATGGTGGCAGTGTCAAATGCCAGTAAAACAAACATTTTATATTTTATGCAATTCATCTATTTACTAGCTCTTTATTTGGTAAGCGCCAAAGCATTAACCAATAGACATTGTTAAATGGATAATCTCTGTCAAACTAGTTACTTAAATTCTAGGTCGAGCATTCCTGTAAGTGTGGGAAATGTAGTAGGTGAATTTAATATTGCAAATTTATTTAAAGATATGTTTACGATTTCACCTCTAGCATGTCAAACAGATTCTCTATCTAAGCCTGTATCGCAGCCAGGTAAAACTTATTATCGTTTCACTGCGAGTGATGTTAGAGGTGTTATAAAAAAGATGAGAAGTGGAAAGTCACCTGGCTACGATGGGCTAACAATTGAGCATCTGCGTTATGCTGGTGTGCACTTGTCCAGGGTTTTGAGCATGTTTTTCAATTTTTGTATCGGTCATTCCTATCTTCCGAGTGACATGACAAGAACAATAGTCATACCTATAATTAAGAATAAGAACGGGGACCCATCTGACAAGAACAACTATAGGCCAATATCACTAGCCACTATAATGGCGAGAGTCCTGGATGGTCTTGTGAACGCGTGTCTGGAGAAACATCTTCACATTAATGACTCACAATTTGGTTTCAGACCCAACTTGTCAACAGAATCGGCTGTTCTGTGCCTAAAGCAAACAGTCAGATACTACACAGACCGGAAGACTCCTGTATACGCGTGTTTCCTGGACCTATCCAGGGCATTCGACCTAGTTTCTTATGATGTTCTGTGGCATAAGCTCATAACGGAGACTGATCTACCGACTGAGTTTATCTCTCTTATGAAGTACTGGTACGATACACAGGTCAACACAGTCAGATGGGCCAACGCTCACAGTCAGGGCTATTACTTAAAGTGTGGGGTGAGACAAGGCGGGGTCACCTCTCCAGGTCTCTTCAATCTATTTGTCAACCAGCTGATTGGAGAGCTGAACGGAGCCATGGTCGGATGCTCTATTGACGGAAAAATAATTAATAATATTAATTATGCAGACGACATGGTTCTGTTGAGCCCGTCGGTAGCTGCGCTAAGGAAACTAGTCGCAATCTGTGAAAGGTACGCGCTGACTTATGGGCTGAAGTATAATGCCACTAAAAGTGTTGTCATGCTGTGTAAAGCCGGTACTAAAACCCCTGTAAGCATTTCCGCCCATCACTCTATGTGGGGTAACACTTACTAGAGTGTACAAGTTTAAATACCTCGGTCACATACTGACAGACGAATTGCGGGATGATGATGACCTGGAGAGGGAAAGGAGGGCGTTGGCAGTCCGCTGTAATATGCTGGCCCGTAGATTTGCACGATGTACAAAGGACATAAAGTTGCTCCTGTTTAAAAGCTTCTGTCAATCTTTTTACACGTGCAGTCTATGGATCAGTTTTACGCGGCGGGCTTACAACGCTCTCCGAATCCAGTACAATGACGCGCTGAGGATACTGCTGGGAAAACCGCGGTATTGTAGTGCATCCGCGATGTTTGCAGAGGCTGGAATTGATGATTTCTTTGCCATAATTCGTAAAAGAACTGCATCTGCAATGGTAAGACTTAGGAATAGTACCAACAGTATCCTCAGAACGTTGGCTGGAAAAATTGACAGCCCGTTTCAAGAATACTGGACAAGTGTACACCTTAGTAGTAATAAGAAGTAGGTTAAAGTAATTTACTAACAGATACTAACACTTAAGTAATTATTATTATTGTATACTAACCAAGTTACTAACACATTTACTGTTTGTTATTTTTTTATTTTATTTTTTAAGTGTAATGTTAGGCTACAATATGGGCTATTTTGGCCTGAAATAAAGACATTATTATTATTATTATTATTATTAAAAGGCCTTACGAATCGAGCGTGGCTGCCATAAACGCTACCGGGTCTACCGGAAACTGGAGAGGTCCATGTGTGCAAGCATACCTATTACCTATGCTTGCGTAGGTAGACCGGAATGTGTGTGGGAATAGACCTGTGCAGTTTTTTAGGGTTCCGTAGCCAAAATGGCAAAAAAGGAACCCTTATAGATTCGTCATGTCTGTCTGTCTGTCTGTCTGTCTGTCTGTCTGTCTGTCTGTCTGTCCGTCCGTATGTCACAGCCACTTTTCTCCGAAACTATTAGAGCTATACTATTGAAACTTGGTAAGTAGATGTAGTCTGTGAACCGCATGATAAGATTTTGATGCAAAAATGGAAAAATTATTAAAAATTTTAGGGGTCCCCATAGGTACAACTGAAACAAAAAAAATTTTTTTTCATCTAACCTATGCGTGTGGGGTATCTATGGATAAGTCTCCAAAAATCATATTGAGGTTTCTCATATCATATTTTTCTAACCCGAATAGTTTGCGAGAGAGACTCTTCCAAAGTGGTAAAATGTGTGTCCCCCCCTCTAATTTCTAAAGTAGGGGTATGATAATTCTAAAAACAATATATGATGTAGATTACTATGAAAACTACCAACGAGAATTGGTTTGAACGAGATCTAGCCAGTAGTTTTTTTATACGTCATAAATGGTAAACCTTAATCTAAATTTCATTAAATCGACTGAAATATAAAAATAAATCAAAAACCTTTTAATTTCATAAAAATAAATCTTATTGCTGCTGCGGAACCCTTCATGGGCGAGTCCAACTCGCACATGGCCGCTTTTTAGGGTTCCGTAGCCAAAATGACAAAAAAGGAACCCTTATAGATTCGTCATGTCTGTCTGTCTGTCTGTCTGTCTGTCCGTCCGTCCGTATGTCACAGCCACTTTTCTCCGAAACTATTAGAGCTATACTATTGAAACTTGGTAAGTATATGTAGTCTGTGAACCGCATTAAGATTTTGAAGCAAAAATGGAAAAATTATTAAAAATTTTAGGGGTCCCCATAGGTACAACTGAAACAAAAAAAAAAATTTTTTTCATCTAACCTATCCGTATGGGGTATCTATGGATAAGTCTCCAAAAATCATATTGAGGTTTCTCATATTATCATATTTTTCTAACCTGAATAGTTTGCGAGAGAGACTCTTCCAAAGTGGTAAAATGTGTGTCCCCCCCCTCTAATTTCTAAAGTAGGGGCATGATAATTCTAAAAACAATATGTGATGTAGATTACTATAAAAACGACTGTAGCGGCGTGTGTTTAGCTACATATATATGCTTGAAAAAACTAGAACTACTAAGGCCTATGGTAAATTTTGTGAATTTTGAAATAATAACAACGTATAGTCTTAACGTATCAAAAATGTATTCTGGTCCAAAGTTACAAAATTCTAGGATAGGGGGGTAGGAACAATTAGCCAGTAGGCGACGCGTACGTGTATCGTTTCGCATATCACGACATTTTCGCGCACTGTGATTGGACATATAAGATGTCACGGGAAACTAGCACTTAAGTCCTAAACATGCCCGCGGCCTTGAAAGCACCAGCTTTTAACACTATTCCTCCCTCACGAGTGGACAGATCTTCGTGTAAGATCGCCTTATGACACCTGATGCTGTCCTGATGTCCGCCACTCTGGCGATGCCATCGCCACCAGGAATTGTCCTCACCACGCGACCAAGTTGCCATTTCAACGGCGGAAGCGCCACGTCCTTAATTAGGACAAGCGTATCAGGCTTCAATTCCGCCGTATTTTCCCTCCACTTAGCTCTTATTTGCAGCTCCGAGATATACTCACTAGCCCAGCGCGTCCAAAACTGCTGCCGCAGCTGTTCCACTCTCTGGTAGCGGCTCAACCGGTGTACAGGTAAGTGCTGTAGGTCGTCTTCACACACCGGTGCCGTGAGAGGTCGGCCAATCAAGAAATGGCCAGGGCTGAGGGGATAGTAATCCGAGGGATCCGAAGACAGAGGTACCAGCGGACGTGAGTTTAGCACTGCTTCTATCTGCGTCAGTATGGTAGTGAATTCTTCGAACGTCAGATGAGCATTGCCGAGCACTCGCCGCAGATGGTACTTGCACGACTTAACCCCCGCCTCCCACAAGCCACCAAAATGCGGGGAATATGGAGGAATAAACGAGAATTTAATATTTTGACCTTTTGCGTAATCTACAACGTCTTTACTACAAGATGATAAAAACTGAGCAAACTCATTTTTTAAACCCACAAAATTTCGTCCATTATCCGAGAAAATTTCACAAGGTTTTCCACGTCGAGACATAAATCGTTTGAGAGCGAGGAGGTATGCGTCAGTAGATAGGTCACTGACAAGCTCCAAGTGAATAGCACGAGTAATAAAACAAATAAACAGACAGATATAGGACTTTACTAATTTTGCACCCCTACCCTTACGATTCAAAACGGACACTGGCCCAGCGTAATCGACCCCTGTCCTAATAAAAGGGAAACCTGCCGTCAAGCGCTCTTTGGGCAGGTTGCCCATAAGTGGGCATAGCGTTTTACCCCTGGCGCGTATACAAGCGATGCACTGATGAGTGACCTTCCGAGCAAGATTCCTACCGGACAGCGGCCACCACTGCTCGCGCAAGCGGTATAGCAACGCCTGTGGCCCGCAATGCAAAGATTGATTGTGTTCGTGAATAAATAACAAGCGAGTAAAATAGTGCTTAGAACATAAAAGTATAGGGTGTTTTTTATTATAATTAAAATCTATAGAATTTTTTATTCTGCCACCTACACGAATTAGGTCCCTTTCGTCTAGAAATAAATTTAGGCTCGAAAGTCTGTTGCTTGACTTAACATTCCTTCCATTCTTTAGCAAATTATACTCCAAAGAAAATGACTCCCTTTGTGACAATTTAGCCAGCATAATCACTGCGCGATTCAACTCATCGACACCGATCGCGCCCGTTAGCTGATTGGTTCTGTGGCGCGGCCGGCTATTGTGTGTGAAACGCAGTAAATAGGCAGCCGCGTGACTCATACGATTGAAGTTTGAGAATCTGTTGAATGGAAAGAATGTTTCGTCCGTATTAATATTTTGATTTAAAAATGTATTTATAGTGCTAGATTTTAGTTCAGGCAAATCAGTAGGTAGGAACTCCGTATTTGAATTTATATCTGTAGAATTAAAATTAAAATTTAATATGTGTAAAAATGGAGGACCTTCCCACCAATCCATAGATAAAACTAAATCCTGGAGGCTGACTCCACGAGAGATTTTGTCGGCTGGATTATCCTTGCCACTTACATGCCTCCAGGTAAATGCACTCGTCAGTTCGTGTATTTCTGCGACTCGATTCTGTACGAACGTTTTAAGTAAATTAGGTGTCATACGTAACCAGCCTAGCACAATAGTCGAGTCGGTCCAGAATATGACTTCGTCGAACTCGCGAGTGAGCGAACTGCGAATTTTATCGTAGAGTTTAGCGCCTAGCAACGCGCCGCACAGTTCCAGTCGAGGTATACTAACAGGCTTCAATGGGGCTACTTTACCCTTCGATATTAATAATTTTACGACAACATGATCATCGCATACGGTTCTCACATAAGCACAGGCGCCGTAAGCTGTCTGCGAGGCGTCAGTGAAAATGTGCAGCTCGACTCGTGTGCCGTCAAACTGAAATGCGTGTCGCGGAATCTTTATTGAAGAAAGATGAGACAGACTGCCAACAAACCGGTTCCACGTACGTAAAATATCTGCGGGAAGAGGATCGTCCCACTGTAACTTAAGCAACCAAAGACGTTGTAATAAAACTTTGCCTATAATAATCGACGGACTTAATAAACCCAACGGATCAAAAATTTGCGAAACCATAGATAATATGGTGCGTTTGGTTACATTAGAAGTAGGCTGCTGTAACTGCGTATTAAAATTAAAATCGTCAGACACGTTGCACCAACCTAAGCCTAAAGTTCTACATTGGCTATGCTCCCCGAAGCTTAAGTTGCGAAATGTATCCATAATTTTATTATCATTCGGGGACCGCGTTGGGCATGCGCCCTCGCGGACTTCAAAATTAAAAACCCACTTGCGTAAAGTAAAACAACCGGATTTTAGCGCGTCTACGGTACCCTTGCAAATTTTTAATAATTTAACCTTGTCGTCACTAGAGGTCAAGAGGTCATCAACATAAATATCGTTATTTATGACTCTTTTAACTTCAAGGTCGGAACATTCAGCAGCCAATTGCTTCAAACAGCGTACACTCAAGAACGGTGCCGAAGCTGTGCCATATGTGACCGTGTTCAGCTTGTATACTGCAAGCGGTTTAGACGGTTCGTCGCGCCATACGATTAGCTGTAAATCACGTTGGTTCGGATTAACGAGGACCGAACGATACATTTTTTCGCAGTCGGCTAACGCGGTGTATCGGAACTGTCTAAAGCGCAACAGTATACCTAGCAAGTCACCCTGAATAGGAGGTCCGACGAGTTGTATGTCATTAAACGAAATTCCGTTACTACTGGCTGCACTGGCGTCAAACACGACACGGAGTTTCGTAGTAGTGCTGTGTTCACGAAACACGCCGTGGTGCGGCAGAAAATAGTTGGGGTTCGAATAACTATCGACTTTAGTCATGTGACCTAAGTCGATGTACTCTCGCATGAAATCCACGTATAATTGCTTATAGCTAGTAGGTGCGCGTAGCAACCGTTTTTCTAACGCAAAAAAACGGCGCTCAGCTTGGGAGTACGATTCGCCCAGAACCTCAGCTGATTTTTTGAGCGGAATGTCAACAACAAATCTGCCGTGCTTGTCGCGTGTAGTATTTGTTATAAAACTTTGTTCACAAGCCATCTCTTCATCAGAGTATATCGTATTCCGAGGCTGAGTTAGCTCTTCGAGCTCCCAAAACTGACGTAATTGAGCGTCTATAGATGTACTAAAATTACATTGGATGTGTCCATATTTTTGCGTAATATGATTGATAGGACCCGAAACAATCCAACCCAACTTAGTATTTTGTAAGAATGGACCGTTCGGCAAACGTATCTTGCCATCCGTGAGCAAGTCCCAAAACCGGTCCGCTCCTATTAAAATATCTATATTTTGTTGCCCTAAAAATTGTGAATTTGCCAACTGAACGTTATCAGGTACCCTAAAGTGCGCATAGTCTACCTGAACAGCGGGCAAGGTGGGCGTTATTTCGTTTAGAACAAAACATTGAAGTCGCATCGAGTAGGCATTAACGCGCGATTTTACTTGTATGTCACACAAATGCGTCGAATGTGAAACAATATTACCTACCCCGCATATCATTTTAGTGGACTGTATTAACGGAAGATTTAATTTTTTGCAAAACGAATGTGTAACGAAACAACTTTGACTACCACTGTCTAGTAAAGCGCATGCGACATGATAATTATTGTCTTTATCGAGAATTTCAACTAGCGCAGTGGATAGTATAACTGGTTGCTCATTAATGCAGTTTACATCTGTGTGCGTGTACGCATGAACATCGCAAACCTGTCCCTTATCGCTTTGAACGCAACTGATAGAGGGAGAGGGCGCGAGCCCTACGGCGGCGCTCGCGCTAGCCCCAGCGGCGACAGTCGATGATTTAGATACAAGGCTTGTGGTATGATTAGAATCGCTAGAACTATGAATGAGTGAATTATGTTTTGAGCTGCATTTTTTACAAGGCCCAAACAAACAGTTGTTCACAGTGTGCCCGGAACGTAAACAATTTTCACATAAGTTGTGTTCTTTAACGATTTTAAGTTTAGATTTTAAGTCCATATTAATAAATTGTGAACAAGTGTAAATTGGATGTGGAGCCTTGCATACTACACACAACTTACGTGAATTGCGCCCGGCAGGCTTATAATTATTATTAGATACAACATTACACTGAGTCACGTTACTGCGAAAAGTACTGGATGATTTTTTGTTAACTTCGGTTATAGTGCTGTCTTTACTGTGCGATAAAATTAATGTTTCTAATAGATCGGCCCTAGATTTCAAAAAATTAAGTAAATGATCAATCTTGAGCGTAGTTTTAGAATCATTAGATAATAAAGAACCTTTATGTTCCTCCCATTGCCGCTCAGTCGTCTTATCCAATTTAGAAGTGACTAAGAAGATAATCAGCGTGTCCCAGAAGTCTGTGGGTTCACCGAGTATTTTTAAAGCGCGTAAATTATTAATTATAATATCTATAAGTTTTCTAATTAGAGAAGACGACTCCTTCGGCAACGGCTGTATCGCAAATAATGCTTTGACGTGACTCTGCACTAATAATCTACTGTTATCATACCGATTTAGCAAAAGTTCCCACGCAACAGAATAGTTTTCGGATGATATTTCTAACGCGCTCACTACCATTTCAGCACTACCTTTTAGCGACGATTTTAGGTAATGAAATTTTTGTACGGCGGTAATATCTGTCGAATTATGCACCAGAGATAAGTATGTGTCCCTAAATTCTAGCCAGTGCTCGTATAACCCGTCAAAGGTAGGGAGAGTGATAACAGGTAATTTAACTGACGACTGATTAGTATGAGAACACATTTTAGAGCATTCAGCGACCTCCCTACCGACACCAAGAATAGATTCAGCTTTCGAAAGTGTGCTGTAATAACAGTCCTCGAACTGCTGACGCTGATCTAACTGGTCGTCGATATCACACTCAGAGACAGTGTCCTCGAGCTTAGATTGAATAGAATTAAATTCAGAAAATAGAATACCTGCACCGTCCATACGTAATTTTAAATCAATCCTTGACTCTGAGCCTAACGGTTGAGCTACACTATTTAAGTAATTAACAAATTTTGTTAATCTGCCCTTAAGAACACCGCGTTTTCTAATGAGGTCGCGAATAATTTGCTCAGTTTTATCATCTGTAACATTTCTATACGGAGACTTATCTCGAGGTTTGCCACTCTGACCTTCCATATCCCTCAAAGACATAATAGTGACTTGTGAAAATTGGGAATATTAACGTGAAGTACTCACCGCAGGGGCACTCAGCTGATGCGGGCGGACACGGGTACGTGATCCTGGATCCTGTGCACGTTCCTCTATCGTCGATATCGCGTACGTATTCAGCTGCTCGCTCCTGGTTACAACTCACAGCACCGTAGTCCTCGTTTGCGTGCAAATTGTCACCACTGGTAGTGCTGCGTGGCCGTTAGCAGTCCAAACGGTCGCCTTGGTTCTGATGATTTGATTCCGCAGCTCAAATCCTCGCCAAATCCGGCTCGAAGGACCACTTTATGTAGCGGCGTGTGTTTAGCTACATATATATGCTTGAAAAAACTAGAACTACTAAGGCCTATGGTAAATTTTGTGAATTTTGAAATAATAACAACGTATAGTCTTAACGTATCAAAAATGTATTCTGGTCCAAAGTTACAAAATTCTAGGATAGGGGGGTAGGAACAATTAGCCAGTAGGCGACGCGTACGTGTATCGTTTCGCATATCACGACATTTTCGCGCACTGTGATTGGACATATAAGATGTCACGGGAAACTAGCACTTAAGTCCTAAACAACGACCAACGAGAATTGGTTTGAACGAGATCTAGCCAGTAGTTTTTTTATACGTCATAAATGGTAAACCTTAATCTAAATTTCATTAAATCGTCTCACAGACTAATAAGGGGATACTAATCGACTGAAATATAAAAATAAATCAAAAAACTTTTAATTTCATAAAAATAAACCTTATTGCTGCTGCGGAACCCTTCATGGGCGAGTCCAACTCGCACATGGCCGCTTTTTGTACCTGCGCAGGCGACCGGCGCAAAATCGAAAATCAAAATTTCTTTGACTGCTGAAAAAACTGAAACCTGTACAAGCATACTTATACAGGTGACCTTTCCAGTAGACTGCAGCGTGCATGGCTTACATTAGAGCGTTTCCACGGAGAATAAAAGTGTTAAAATAAAAAAAAAGCAATGTTTCATTGTTCGACCATGCTGTGTAAATAAATTGTATATTCATAGAGTATCGCTGATCGAGTTACCGAAACTGTAATCACCGCCATCGTGTGTTACGGCGGACATTTTAATTTTAGTTGTAACGTGACACAATTTGTGTAGTTTTATACGTCGGGGAATTTTGTGTGGACCTCGTTATTATGAAACGGTTTCATACACTTTTATGTTACATATAGATTATATAACCTTTATTAACAATGCTGTTTTGATGGTATTTTCAACCGATAGAGATGTTACATAATATGTTTGTAACGTCCAAAACACAATTTTGCATGAGGGCTACATTTTGTTGTCTATAAATGAATATAACGCTTATTAGAGACGACTATTGTCCATTAAATTACTCGCTTATCATAAATATAATGAAACTTTGATTTTCAGGGCGAGTAAAGCGAGTCCTAGTATATCCCATAACCACTTTTGTGGTACACTTCACGGAAAAACTATCATGCCTATTGTTTTGTGCTTTAACATAGTAATTTTTATTTATATGTAGATGTTAAAACTTATTAATCGGGACTTAACGCGATTTATGCTAGTAGTAATGCTACTACGAGTACAATATACTTTTTCTCGACGTTTCGGCCGTGTTGCAACGGCTGTGGTCACGATTGGACTGCAGGAGCGCGACATCTTCGTTTGCACCGCGCGGTCTGATCTTCGACTACCCTCGAGTTGTCCGATATTAAATTGTGTTCCAATACACTGAAAGTCATTAGGTTCACTGCGACACACAACACTAGTTAATTTTTTTAGTTAAGTCCCGATTAATACGTTTTAATTATAATGCAACGCGAAAGTTTAAAATATAATATGTAGATGTGTTATCATCGGTCAGTCAAGGTTGGGTTACTATTAAAATATGAAAAAAAAAAACTGCCTTAAATATTATTATCACGCAAAAAACAACGCGAACCCTCACAGAGCTCGGCTTTTTGCTAGTCTAGCTGTACTTTTAATAAAAAATTCAATTGGTGGAAAAACAATTTTGCGCAAGAAGCGAGTTACGACTTTATGCAAATTCCCTATCGATATTTACAATGATCCTCGTTTCGATGATGATTTTGTTTTGATTCGAACTCTCGGTGAAGCGCAATCGCTGTCGTTCAGTGACCACGAGTTGTATCGGTATCGATTTTGCACCATTCGCTGTGTGCTCCCTTTATATGATACCTTGTGACGCACAAATATACAATGGTATAATGTAGGATAATTTTGCACTTCCTTAAGAGGATACTCCAAGGTCAAGAGGAATGAAAAAAAGTACTCGTAATATCTACTGCTCTACCTCAAGCCTGTACCGCAGAGCGCGATAGAGACAACTGCAGAAAATCAACGATTCGTTGTCCCCTGATTCCTTCTCCAAAACTTAACCGATTTAAGTTCTTTTTAACCCCCGACCAAAAAGAGGGGTGTTATAAGTTTGACGTGTCTGTCTGTCTGTCTGTCTGTCTGTCTGTCTGTCTGTCTGTCTGTGGCATCGTAGCATCCAAACGGGTGGACCGATTTTGATCTAGTTTTTTTTGTTTGAAAGCTGACATGACGGTGAGTGTTCTTAGCTATAGTTCATCATCATCAGCCTGCTCATTGCTGAAATATCACGGTATATCTGTTTCGTGATAGGACGATTAGCAACTTGCAGTCGTTTGATGGGTTTTATATTTTGCATCCTGGTTCGAGACACTTATGAATATATACACATTATTGGAAAGTTGACCTGGTGGTGCAGCATCACCTGGTAATCAATAGGATACCCAACTCCTCACCAACTTAGAGCAGAGGTTTCGTGTTTGGGCTCATTTTAATTGCGACAACCAGTAAGACGTAGATAAACAGTAAATATTTGCATGCTGCTGCTGCAGCATCACCTGGATTCTATAGGAGCCAAGCTCCGTATGAACCTAAAGTGGAGGTTTCATGTTTGGGCTCATATTGATGGCCTCATCCAAGAGGACATATTTTATAGATGGTATTCATTGGGATATGATCCAGTTGATAGGAAAACCCCCGCCAAAAAACTTTAAAAAGTAATGAAATAACATTTCCTGACTTTAAGTTTAAATCATTCCTAAGAGTAAATTAATATTTTAGTCCATAATTGTTGTCAAGGTGTGTCGGGGGACCGCTAAGTAAACTACCACAACAGCGACTTTTGCATTTTGTATCGCCATAATAGTCGCTGATTCTCTCGATTCGGGTCGCTGTGAACAGACCCTTAATTTATATTGTTATGTGAAATCAAACATCTACATTAGCGGTCCCCCGACACACCTTGACAACAATTATGGACTAAAATATTACTTTACTCTTAGGAATGATTTAAACTTAAAGTCAGGAAATGTTATTTCATTAAAGATTAAAGAAAGGCTTCAGCTGTGTTCCTATGTATTTTTTTTGTATAATCGAGCCAAATCTGTTTTCTGGATATTTGAACACAGCGGAAAATCAATTGTATTAGTGGCCATAGATATTCAGAAAAAAAAAATCATAACTCTACCGGCATTATCCAGGGAGGAAACAGGGTACAACGTTAATTGTATGGAAAAAATGGCTGTATGGTCTCCTCTGAAGTGCAAAATTATCCTACATTATATCATTACCGGTTGGGCTAAAATAGTGTATTGATAAAGATGGTTGTGAAAAAACTACTGTATTAATTAGGAAGGCAAAATAAACTATTTTTTCGTTCCCTGTTCTTTACTGTTGTGGCGACTAACCTAACAATCATGAAGTAAATAATAATTCTTGTAAGCACTAGGACTAGACAATTTGACTTTACGATATTATGAGCATGTGCCTATCATAATATTATCGTGTCTTGTGACGATACTCTCAGAGGTCACATGGCATCTCGCGGCCCGCGGCGATTGAGACCCGCGGCGGAGAGTCTGAGATTTATCACCGTGTTTTATTCACCTTGAGCTTCTTAATACTATACGATGCGATATGTCGGTAGTCGGTACGATAATATAGGTAAAATATCAAAGAAACATTGTAGGTTTCAGGCAATTTGATTATTAGGCAGGTTCATTACTATAGTTTGACAATACTTTTATAGCAATAAAATAACATTTTTATTCTTTAACTGCTGTGCGGTTCTTATTTCTGTAAAATTTGACGTTTTAAATTCAACAAGCAAACAAACCGTCCCTTTTAATATTGGTCTAGCATGTAGACAATATTTTCCTTCCTCCTTTATCGTTCCAGCCGATGTCGTGTCGGGTATTAGAAACGTCTTCATCGCCGGGAGCGAAGCAGCTTGAACAACCTCACTTTATTGTGCAAACGTATAAAATAAATAATAAACGTGTACGCTTCTAAAGCAGCGCTAAGTTATTTTACCTAATATTTTATAGCACATTTCTAAATGGATATGCGCACCTAATGTACTGCGCTAAAAGCATTATCATGCAAAGCGAGTTAAATGATAATATCACTAATGATACAACGATATATAAATAGGAAATTGTTTAGAGCCGGGCTGATATTAATAGGTGGTACGAGCGGAACATAGAAAATGATAATGTATTTTGTAGAGCTTTGTATTTAAACTTTCCCTCTTCCAGAGAAAATAATATATTTTATGCATTTTTAGTATTAAGGTCAGCTGTTTTTGACTGTTGTGAGATTTTTTTATTAATCCAAATATATGTAGACAAGTAGACAATTCATATCGTAAAGGAAAAAGTTAAAAAAGTATACAAATGATCGTAGTGTATTTAATTGAATGTGCAACAAGATCGTTTGTCGTAAATCGTAATTAGCTCGCGTAGGTCGATGCTCCCGCAGCTGTCTGACGAGTATAATCTAATTTACATGTAATGTGAATGAAATGGATTTAAACGCAAAAGTTTGCATAAGCTGCTAAACGAAATATGTGTTGCGAATATTTTATACGAAATACGAATATGTTATTATTAAACAAAGGCCAATTTAAAGCTAGAAATCCTATTATTTAATATAAAAATAGTTTTGATATTGTGTCTGTCCTATCAACTGTGGCGGTACCTACAATTAGTTCTACAATCAAAGAACGGCAGAAACATCTGAAGTGACGTCACTGGGCTTCGGCCTGACCAAGCATGAGAGATATTATTTTTCGTAACCTCACTATATCGAAGAAAAGCTTTACTTACACCAATGATTTTTGTTACAATACGTTGTTAATATTATTGTATACGTCTTATGTATAATACAATATGTAGGTTACAGTATGCATTAGTGCCGGCGTCTGGTGCTGGCTCGAGGGAAATCTCGGTGTGGTGAGCTCGTGCAGGCTTCGCCGGCAACTTGGCTCGCGAGATGTAATTACACTCACACCTCGCAAGTCTTACAACTTGCTACTTTCTTTGATATTAGGGTTAATGCACGTTGAAGCGTTGTTAGACGTTGCGATATAATTTTATCGAATTTGGATCAAGGAGTGTATCTTCTTTAATAAGGTTAAGTTTTGAATTACTTGATGAGCTTAAATCGTATCATCTTATTAACTTCTCGTCACGTTGCAATGTTAACTGACCCTTACAGTCACGATCGTACCTAACAGTCATTCCAAATTACTTCATTATAATTGAAAAATGACTGAGACACTCTGCGTGATTTTCTAACGTGTTAAAGTAGTTATTGCTCTTTTTGGCTTCGCATCGGCAAAACTCGGTAACGACCGATGTCCATTTGGCAATAACATTCTTTGCTAACTCGTCATTAGAACAGTTCGTGTTGAACGAGTGGCGACACATTACGCTAACGAGGCGGTGGAGGGCCCTTAGGACTCGCCTGTAATTGCTGGCCTGTAAGTGCTGGCCTGGCCGGGGAATGCTGGCCTCGGACGGTGCTGGCCTGCAGCTGGCAGCACTCCGAGTAATCACCGTTTTATATTCACAATAAATTGTGTACGTGAGGGTGCTTAGAATGCAATTTAAATCACTGTTGTGTTGTGGGCTGTGGCAACTGGCAGGGTCGCCAGGTTATCTTGGTACGTAGACTACGTGCGGTGCATCGACCGATATTACTCAGATATTGGTGGGTCATATTGTGTATTCTAAGGACTTTTTAAATGAAATTGTACATTCATAACTCAAAGAGACTATGAGTAAATAAATCATTAGCATGGGAAAAGGATTTATTGTTTCAATAAAAAAGATACTAGTTTGGTATATCTATTTATACATATAATAAAACTGTAGAAATGTGAATTCTGTACATTAAATATATTCAAAAAATAATAAGCAGGGAGTGTTACTACATCGCTATAGAAGTCAAAACTGTGGTTAGTTTTTGTCTGTTGATGGGGTAAGATTTTGTATCAATTACTGATGAAGTAGAAATACTTTAAATGGCAAAATATTTTTAACTAGTTGACCCGGTCAACTAGTTAAAAATATTTGTAGCTCATTGAGTAACAAATTGTTTGTAAAGTGTAAAAAAATAATAAATATACCATACGTTGATATTCTTTCTTCTGTTGTATATCTAGGTTAATCAAAATATGTATCTAAAATGTTGTATATTAATTTTTTAACTGTTAATTTCGAAGAAGATTAAATACAAACGAAAATCTCTCTACTTTTTAATATTATTAGTTCAGTTATCTTATAATAGATACTCGTATTATAAAGATTAAAATTTCCCTTTCTTTTACGGCTGTAGTTTATACAACAATGTCATGTATTCAATATATACAAAAACTTTTCTTCTTTATAACGAAACACCTAAATACCAGGTTTTAGGGTTTCATTACATGACACCTGAAAGATTAGACTTCCATTTAGATAAGGGATCTCCGGACGAGTGTCCTCCCTCAGGTCACGCTGGTAATTAGATAATTGGAATTGTGATAGTGGTTACGAAAGTTTCATTTATTTTATAATATTTACGTTTACAGTTACGATTGAAATCATTAAAATAGTTCAATTTTATAAATTGAAACTTGACAATTGGGAAAGTAGGGACACAATAGTAAGTCACGTATAGGAGTGTATAATAATAATTATAATCCCACCAAAACATTGTGTAAAAAAAGTCTCGATGGACCTTATCCCTAAAAAGTAATGAAATCTAGGCAAAGTCGTGCCAAGTCTAAGGTTCCTTACTGCAATTTCTTTATTATTATACTTCGTTGCTGCATCCTATGAGATTTAATAAACCTGTAGTCCGAATTTTGTGGTACTGCATCATCACACGCCATTTAGATATTATTTATTTAATTTAAAACTGAAAAAAGACAATCAATTGGTTTTATAGTACTTCCGCCTTGCTTTCCTAGATGGCGGTGTTAGTTCGTCCGTCATTCTCAAATCTGACGAGATTTATTTTAGGCCAGATAAAACCTTCTGGCGTGCGCAGTATTGTGCGGAAAGTCTACCTAAGACGCCGAATACCGGAGATGTCTATTGACAATATCATACTAAAACCGTTATCGGGAGGTACAATTAATCAGTATGATACAGGATTAAAACATTGGTTTAATTTTTGTCAAATTAATAATAATAATTGATTTGTATTAAGGATTCGTAGCTGATATAATATTACGAATTCTTAAATTTTAACAGAAAAACTTAATGAAAAAGCAAGTTGCGGAATGTTAAATTGTTATAGGTCTAGACTCTAGTTTGTCTCTAATCATTGGTAAATCCCGTTGCAATAACGATCCTAAGATTTTTTAAAGGAGTTTTTAGGAGTAAGCCCAGCTTCCTAAAGTATTCATTTTTAAGGGAACCTTATAAACTTTTGGAGTACGTATCTAAATTTTATCCGTAAGATTCTATACTTATTATCATTAGAAATTTTATATAAAAAAAAAAAAAATTGTAACTCTCATTCTAATATTATAATAATTATATATAATAATTCAACTCGTTGTCGACGGGACAACGGGTGCAGACGTTATCACTCATAAGAAAAGAAGACGTTCATTCCGAAAATTCACGTATCGTAATCACTATTAATAATTATTCATCAAGCCCCAGCTAAAGCTTTATTTACCTAGATAAGACAAAAGAGCTGAGAAATGGCCCAGCTACTGATAAGCTCATTTTAACAACTAGAAAGCCTTTTCATAATGCCAGTTCCCAATCTATAAGTCGCTGGATAAAGAGTGTCCTCAAGGACAGTGGCATAGAGATTGGCGTTTATTCAGCGCACAGCACGCGACACGCCTCCACGTCGGCGCGGCGGCGCGCTGCGCGGGAGTCTCCGTCGACATTATCAAGCGATGCGCTGGCTGGGCCGGCTCATCACTTTGTTTTGCTAAGTTTTATAACTTACCTTTACTGTAAATTCAGATTCATAGCATATCCAAACTAATTAAGTAGTATTATTATTTAGAAGTACAATACTTTATTAACTAAAAATTGTTATGATGTCTATAATGTTATATCATTTTAAATTCCGTAATTAATTAACTTAATATAATTAATCTGGTATTTTATCATTCCGCAATTACGCGCTGAACATCTACAGGTTTATTAAATCTCATAGGATGCAGCAACGAAGTATAATTTATGGTTAATTGAACTTACCTTAAGTGAACTTCAACCAAAATTATACGAGTTGCTGCATCCGTAGAGATTTAAGATCCCACCCCACCCACTTCTCTTAGTTTGTTGCCCCTATTCTTTACTTGCGGAATGATAAAATGTTATGAATTATCCTCTCTAAAAAGAATGACGGACGAACTAACACCGCCATCTAGGAAAGCAAGGCGGAAGTACTATAAAACCAATTGATTGTCTTTTTTCAGTTTTAAATTAAATAAATAATATCTAAATGGCGTGTGATGATGCAGTACCACAAAATTCGGACTACAGGTTTATTAAATCTCTACGGATGCAGCAACTCGTATAATTTTGGTTGAAGTTCACTTAAGGTAAGTTCAATTAACCATAAATTATTATAGTAAATGTTGCGTGACTTGGTCGTTACATTAATAATTGTAAATTATACTTAACTTATAGTTGATGGCTGCAACTCTGTTGCGCCTAGATTGGTTTATCGCCTAAGAACTTTCCCGGGACTCAAAGTATCCACGCCTCTAAAATCGGCTCAGGGACTTGGGCGTAAAGAGGTAACAGACAGACAGACACACTTTAGCATTTATTAAGTTATGGATATAATATATTATAAAGTTTCTCTAGTAGTATTATCCGTGACACAAGTTGAATAGTGTTGTGCAAGCAAACTCTGAATAAACTTGACCCGGAGCGGCTGTCTGAAGTCGCCGGCTTGTCCGGGACACACCCCCAGGGAAATGCTCTCACATGTTAATTATTGTAATAAGGTCTAACTTTCTTGTGCTTCTCTTGTATAATAAAATTGGTATTACTTTTGTTTAAATGAACCTGATTTCGTCTGATTCCTTTATTGCGATTTCCTGAGAAATGAAATAATTTAATTTTAGTGGAGCCAGAAACTTTACAATGATATTTTATATTATTGTTACTGATTTTAAAATAAATTATTCCTTGCCATTTACACGATTTTAATAAATCAAAATTAACTTTGACGTTTGTACCTCGTCTCCCTCCCAACTATTTAAAAGTTAAAGCAACTTCGAAAAGTGAGAAATCGAATTTAACTTCAAAGCGTGAACTTTTAAAAGCTTAAGTTTTTATTAAGTGATTAAAATATGTTGTAAGTCGGGCGGCGATTGAAACATTCCGGTATATTTCGAAAAAGGAGTATGCGATGTTATCGCAGACAGCTGCAGGCAGTTTCAACCGCGGAGCCGACCGCGAGCTGCGGGATAACTTTTGCAATTGCAACCGTCCCGTACGGCGCCGGATTTGCACCTCTAGCATCATCTCTAATTGAAACCATCACTAACATACGTGAATTTCCTAAATTTTATTGCGATGACATTTTGTGAGTGAGAACAATATAAACGAGGTAATATTGCTGAAATAGTTTAGTAACTGTCTATGGCAGACTTTAGGCCCGGATAGTTAAAAATATATTTGAATATCATTGCGTACCAGGTGCGTAACAGTGGCTCTATAAGTTATGTGCACGCGGCTAAGGGTCAGTGAACAATCCGACGCATTTGTAGGTTTGGGAAAATTAAACTTTATTCGCAACATAAGAAGATACATAAACTGCAAAGCGAGTCTGCATGGTCGGCGTGGTGCATCTTTTAAACTAAAGTTAAGACGTTATATTTACTTGTGTAAGTAAATAAAGTTCAATTTTAAAAAGCTATCTCAAAAGTTTTGCTCCGCGCCACGCCTTTGTGTGAGTCGACGCTCACTGGAGTATAAACCACGGTTATTTGTTGCAGCAACATTTGTATTGGCAATTTAAATAACGGTCACGTTCGGTGCACGCAATAAAACTAACGAAACGTGTGTTAAAATACCGACCGAAATGAAAATATTAACTTCACAATTTGAAACTATTGTACGTTTTAAATTCACTTCGGCCAAAAATTGAGCCACAAATTAACTGACCATATTTCAGTATCGAGCGTGTAATGTATTGCTTCTAGGTAACAAAAAGTTATCATGGGAAAATTGTAACATCAAATGATATTTTTGATGTCGTTACTACTGATGTAATTGGTTTCGAGGAGTACGAATATTCTCCTCAGAATTATTATGTTGATGATAATTCTTCCCCAGGTAAACCGATGTTTCATGTTGCTATCGGTGATGGATTTACGAAAACTATTCGGGCGATAATTTTGAATAATGAACTAGCAGCTCCTCGATCAAAACTCGAAGCGACAGGCGGTATCTGGTGCAGCGGCGCCGGACGATCAATCTTCATTTGCCGACATTATTAGACGCCATTTTGTCGGTGGTGATTTATCGCTTGTTCATTACACGCTGCGATATCCGGCCAGCGATATCTGGGCCGCGATCTACCGGTGCCGGGTCGGCCTGCAGCACGAGCGCGCGGACGCCCGCGAGTCGATTATGATTAAGTACATCCCGCGATTCCCCGAACATGGCTCGTTTAATAATTGTATATTAACGGGGAGTACGATTTATCTTTATAAAGGGCCCGAAGCGCCTCACGGGGAATAAAATTATTTTTTCATAAAGTCGGCGCCTCTCCCGGGCCGGGGAGCATCAAAGATTCGGAAACACAATTTATTTAAGACATTTTAAAGTTAGCCAAACTTTTGCAAATCTTTATTTCGAATAAAACCTGAGCGAATTTTTTGCAAATACGAGACGGTCTGTTTACTCGGTAGAGATAAGTTCGGCTCTCGCCGGAGTCGTTCGGCCTGGCCCGGTTTGGCCTAGCTCGGGCCGGCTCGGCCCGGTTTGGCCCGGCCCGGCCTCAGTTTTCCAATCGCAGCCGCACGGGGGCTATTTCCATATCGATCTGCGGCCGCACCGGCCTGGACACTGGAATTATTGTAATGGGCTCTAATGCCGCATCCGTGCTGCGTCATTACCCACGCTACGTACAACGTGCGTCGCCGCTCGCCTGCAACACTCGATATCGAGTTACACTATTCGAGCATTCCCTACAATGTTATTATTATTATTATATTGTTGTAACATTGTTTTTTTTCTTAAGGGCCCGGGTTACCCTCGAAATTTTCATACATTCTTAATACCAAAATCATTTTCTCATGCGAAAATATTTACCATGTTTGAGCTATTTTTCAGCTTAAGATAGTAATTACCTAGGGTCCTGAACAAATTTTTTTTACAAAATATTTAAATACTAAAAAAAATTTTTGGGGTTTAAATATTTTTTAGTAAATTTACTACTAAATATTTAAACACCAAAAAATAGACAAAAACACTAAAAAATATATAAATAAATAGTAAATTTACTACAAAATATTTAAACTAAAAAATATTTTTTATTATTTAAATATTTTGTAGTAAATTTACTATTTATTTATATATTTTTTAGTGTTTTTGTCTATTTTTTGGTGTTTAAATATTTAGTAGTAAATTTACTAAAAAATATTTAAACACAAAATTATTTTTTTTAGTATTTAAATATTTTGTAAAAAAAATTTGTTCAGGACCCTAGGTAATTACTATCTTAAGCTGAAAAATAACTCAAACATGTTAAATATTTTCGTATGAGAAAATGATTTTATTTATTTATTTCAGGACCCTAGGTAATTACTATCTTAAGCTGAAAAATAACTCAAACATGTTAAATATTTTCGTATGAGAAAATGATTTTGGTATTAAGAATGTATGAACATTTCGAGGGTAACCCGGGCCCTTAAAGCAAATGATGTTTTTTTGGACTTTTCATTTGGCAGTGGCGAGCGTCGTTACAGACGACAGCGGTATGCCCCGTGGCCATAATTGCTGACGAAGCAGCCCGCGGCACCGCGCATCGTGTACATATCGTGGATATTAATATTCAGATTGCATCGCCGCTGCAGATGCTTCAAATCCAATTATGGCGCGAAATATGGAGTCCTTTGTGGCGCACTCCGGATTCGTTCAATTTCCCGCCAATTTTGAGTAATATCGGCGCCGCGAGGTGCGACTCGGTCGACTCTTTTAATTAATTTGCTTAGGGCTCCGTCAGTACGACCCATGTTTGGAGATAACGGGGGAATAATAGAGCCGACGGACGAGAACTATTTACTTAGGTTGTGCTTTTGTAGGAAAACGTTCGTATCTTTTTGTTCGTGCGCGGTACGATGTTTTACTAATGTACCTCGAGTTAATAACCTCGGTGACCTCTGTCGATAAGGAATAATTTTTATCCGGAACTTTTTAAACTTATACTTTCTCCCAATATACCAAGCGTATAATATACGCAACGATAAATATACGCTAAATATAGTGCTACGACCATCTTGTAGCAGTTGGTCAGAGTGCTACGAGTGCTACGACCGTCTCGTAGCAGCTGGTCAGAGTGCTTCGAGTACTAAATTGCTATTTTACGGAAGCTACTAACTCTTATAGCAAAACTTCTACTGCTATGGCGCTCTATACTGGTAGACAGGCACAAATACTGGTAGTATAATATATTATGTGCGTTAAGCAACATCAATAGAAGCACAACGTCGAAATACAAACAAACTTGTAAGAAAATATGAAAATAAAATATATAACTTAACGAATGTTTCATCAAAGGTAAACGTTTCTATAAATAAATGATTATGTGGAGTTTAGAGTTCCGTGCAGCGAGGGCGAGGGCGGGCGGCGAGGCGCGATAGGGCAGGTCTAGAAATTAATTACGAGCGTCAAAGAAACCTTTTGGAGTTAATTGAGGCGGCGGCGATCGACGATTGTGTTTGTCGATGAAATTATATTATAATTACATTTCCTGGCGACACACTTGTCGTATAGAGCACAGCACAAACAGTGCTAACCTCGTTTCCAGGTGGGAGGAGGGGAATGGAGGGGGTGCCGGAGACGGCTGTCGGTGTCATAAGCGATGCAGTTTTCATACTTATAATTTTTAATTAAATGTGGTTGCGGTTTTTGCGGTCAGCCTGTCGCTCGTTTTTATACGTACGCTGCTGCAGTTTATTAATTTTCACATAAAAACCTATGCGAAAAATTTATTAAAATCAGCAATATTACTTTGCGCGTTGTAAAAAACGTTGTTATGAGGTCTTTTATAAAAGATATTATGATAAATTTTTATGCGTGCGTCTAACATGCTTGGGTCTGTTATATATTATATAAAATCATTTATGCAGACAATATCATGCATGTAGTAGTGAGCATGCCCAGTAGTTCACTATGAAGTAAATGTTATAATATCGGTTCCGGGAAAGGACAAACTTCTATCTGTCTGTTAATATTTATTGCGTAACAATGTGCTGTTCATAAAAACAATCTTTAATCTTTTTTTATTGGTCTGAGCTTTAATGTTCTAAGTTTCCTCAAACATTGTGATATTTTTAATTTGATATAAATGATTGTAATTATTGTGTTTGTGGTCGCTGATAACCTCGTTGTTCAAAGCGACCTTAAATAAAGGAGGAAAAAAAAAACTTTTTAAAATTCATTTAAAGTATGAAAGTATAAACAAGAATCTTTTTAATATACTATTATAAATAATTTAAACTGACAATGTCAATGCCTTTTCTTTTAGTTTCGCCATTGTTGGGTAATAAATACGAATAAAGTATGAACATTGAACAATATGGTTTTACATAATCAAGTACGTCGTGGTACCCAACCTCACCCCGTCGTTGGGTCATCGCTCATCTGTTTATGGTTCATGAAACCACGCGTGAAATGAAACGGTTATGGCATCCCGCGTGGCCTTTAAATATAACAGATTTGTAATGAAAGCGCTACGCAGGCTTAGTACAACGTCAATATAATAAACCATAATAATAGTTCCCATACATCCTATACGATATGTTTCGGGGATGGTGGGCGGTTTAATTTTAACCAAGCTACGCTAGGCTTAGCAGCAGCTTTGTAGCGTCCAAGCGCAGTACACTCTCTCTCTTCCTTTACCCTCGTAACGGACTGACGAGATATTGGGCGCAGAACCGACCGTTACGCCCATGCGACACATGGTTCATCTTTCTTATCAGACTTCAAATGATCGGCAATATTATTCTGAACAAACTTGCAAATAATATTTCTACAGCTCAGTATACGAACTTGCGTCTAGAACCACGATCTAAACCACTGGATTAAGCAGATGCCTTTTCACCATTGACTGTAATCGTGTATAGAAAATGAAAATGAAGTATTTTATTTTCATATGAAATCAAAAAATCTTCTTAATCTTGACCCGTAGAAGAAGGAGAAAAATAAACCTTAAGTTTATCCAGTAAATGCTTAGTTGATTAAACATAGGGTATAACATAAAAGTTTCTCTTTATGAGTATTTTCCAATAGCTATAAACATTGAGGAACTGAAAGTGAAAATCATTTCCCGTACTTATTAGTCCGGATCGAACGAGGATAGGTTAAAGTTGTAATAGCGTTTACGTGAAATGGCGCGGCAAAGTCGCGGCGATAGTCGCGGCGACGGTCGCAAAAACTAGTCGCTAACAAATGTGCTCGTCCTGAATTTAATCCGAACCAATATCGCGGTTAATTTGATCGAACCGCTTAACGACGGCGTAAAACTAACCTTGTGTCGGGGGTCGTAGAGTACACAATATATTGCCGACGCAGGTATTACCTGAATGAAGCTGAGATTTATTACGCCGAGGTGAGTGTGCGAGCTGTGACGTGATCACTCGGGCCCGGGACCCGGCAACGCCAGATTAGTGGTGATTAGACCAGGGCTCTGGCCCGGCGTCGCCTGCTGACGGGAGGTCTAAGAGCAAAGTTCAGCATTAGGCAGCAGTTTTCATGCGTAATTTTGCGCAACGCGCAAAGTAATACTGTACTGCTGTACTGTATATGTACCATCGACCACACAACATGGTTGTGTGGTCGGTGGTATGTACCCTCCGTACAGTTATGGAGGGAGCTGCAGACTCAGCCAGGATTTACATTGTTTCGGCTGTCAGCTGTGAGAGCCAGGTACTGGATTTTGGCTCCTGTGTTAACATTTTTGTTGGAAAAATTGCCAACAATTTTGTTGGAAATAAATTGTCATTTTTTTATTTTGTTCGGATATTTAACAGCAAAGTGCCATCGTGAAAACATACAGTAAATTACAAAGTGTAAACAGCACACAAATAATTAAAAAGTATCGCTAGGTATATAATAAAATAACAACTATAAAACTTTCAGCAAATACCGATGAAAAAAGGAAATATGTATACCTAAACAGCGGGCACTGAACTTTGTTGAAGTAGCCGTGGCACCGCCGAACAGTTGAGCCTAAACTTAGCCCATCACTTCACGCAGGGGACAGTCCTTTTGCTCCCTGGAAGACCCCTTGCTCTTGGCGTGGGACGGACACGTCCACGACCTCACGCACTGTCTAAAGTTTAGAAGTTTAAGGTCAAATTATTCGCATATAACACGTTGTCAAATGTTTAGACTAAACATTTGACAACGTGTTATATGCGAATAATTTGAACCCCCTACTAGTTAGCAGTAGTCGTCGGGAAGTTCCAATTTAGTTTATTGCGAGCTGCCGAACACGAAGGCGTCAGGCACTCTGCTAGTTTATCGATCGGCTATTTAAATAATTTACGGCTAAAACATGTCGTAGTCATAAATTGTACGACACGAAACGGCGATGCGTATCTCGCTCGGATGCAATCTGAATATAGCCTCGAGTAATGTAAGAAACAAGGCGTTTTAAATGCCGTTTGAGTGCCGCTTAAACTAGACAATAAATTATTATTTGCGAGTAACTTACATCGCTAGCGTTCACATAGAAGACAATGGCTTATTGTCTCGAGACACTGCAAGTGTTTCTGAGCGGCCGAGACGAGGAGGGCTCGGGGGAGGAGGGGGAGGGGAGCTCGAGAAGATAATGTAATGTTCGCAGCAGGTGGCCCGGCACGAACAATGCCGCTCGGTGTCTCGACCGTCATTGTCGCCGATATCGTCTCACTTTTGTGGAGCTTCTCCTGCAACACAAGACGTCCGACGGCGCAGCACTTTGATACTACAATATCGTTACCGTATATTATTTAGTCGAGGACGTGTTTGAGTGTTGACTTTCTGCGCCACAATGTTTGTGTTCCCGATCAGTATTATCTCGTTTCGAATGTGGAACGTTTTTGAAATCGGAATTGCTAATCGCACGTTAAAATTTTCATGTCTGTAAATCCTATTCACGCTATAAAAAAATAAAAACTGCTTACAGTTTGCGTAAAAGCTTTCGTTATCAGACTACCTTGTGTAAAATCGGGTGTCAGGCAAACGTTGTCCGGCACTTGGCGACAGTTTGCGTGTGATTAGCCCATGAGTACCGAACAAACATTTTGGCCTCGTCGGGTCAACAGCACGAGTCCTGTGTCACGTGTGTAAACTGTCATCGACGTCGCATGACATTGGCAACATTTGAAAAGCATACAGCCCGTACGTCGTCTACGTCTACGTCGTCGTCTGCGTCTACGTCTCTGTATATTTATAATTAATGGGACTCTAACCCAAATTTAAGGCAGTGTAACAGGATTTGGAGGATTTCCTAGCTATACTGGGCCCTGAAAATGTATGGCGCAGTACGGACTCTTGAAGCATGGCTCTGGACTCTGGAGGAATGATTGCATACTGCATAACAAGCCGAATGACATGTTGACGCCGCCCTTGTACATCCTGAGCCATGTCTCACTTTCTTCATCACTATTCAACTATTTTTGAGCAATTTGACGAGATAATATTTTACAGGAAAGCCGACAGGAAGTTTTTTTAAGTCACTTAGTGATAAACTGCTGCTGATTGCATTATAATATACATATTTTTAATAGATATATTTTATTATTATTGCTTTATAGAATAGAAAGCTTTATTTACATTAATAGTAATCATAGTATCTTCAAGAGCTTGATCAAGCTATTGACTCTAGACTCGAGTAAGTGTAGCGAAGGCAATCGCTAATGTAATCAGCTATACATCCCGTATTTGCTCGTGCTGTTTGCTGCAGTCGAGAGCCACCGAGGGCCGCGGAGGACGGAGGGCGGGGGGTGGAGGGCTGAGCAGTGAGCACACACGCTTTGTGCTAATCGTCGAGTGTTGGAGCTACACTTCAGCTGGACGATGCGAGCGTATTGTCTATAATGTTCAAATCCAAAACTTTACTGAAAATTACGTCAGGTTAAATAACAATCGAATCGTTCAGTCAGTCGGAATCAGGAAATGATTTTTTGACATTATGTTTTAAATATATAATAATGCTACCTCAAATGCTACAAAATAAACCAACATTTTTATCGCAATGTCAGTCAAATATATGACATTACAAAGCCTCAGCGATCACCCGCCCGCACGTCCGCCGCCCGCGCCGTCCCGACGACTCGAACAGAGTCATTCATGCTCAATTCCTTCCCCAATTCCTGTCAAACGCATCTCTAATGGCGATCCAACAAAAAACGAAACAAAACAGCGGCCAAGTGTAAAGTTTCAATTGGCGCGCCCCCGCCCTCCGCCCCGTCCGGCCTGCGCACCCCCCGGGACCGGCCGTTTAATTAAACCTAGTGCCAGTAAATTCGTTTAACAATACGCCGTTCTATTATTAAAACATCTCCTGGAACGTTTTTTGCTTTTGTTTTGTTGAAATGAGAACGAATTGAAAGCCGGGAATGAAATTAATAAATAAGTCGACGGGGCTTCCTAGTTCTGGAGGCTGGATCGGTCGGTGCTGCGCTTACTGCGCTCGTTCTCGCCCGACTGCCGACAGTCGGCCAGCTCGAGTGGGCTGTCTGAGACAGGATATATAATTATATGTCACGCTAGGGACACACATCAGCGATTGGGGTCGCCGCCCGGTGATCAGTAACGCAGCCGTTAACCCACTTATCCGGCCGACTGTCTCGAACGACCGCTTTGTTCTCCCGACCCGGTTCCTGTGTTTGATCACACATCTGTATTTAAAATTATACAAATTACAAACACAACTATCCCCACAAAATATGTAAATAATAATTTTTATAAATCTTATTCGAGTACTTGTTATAGTTAAGTACCAATATAAAAATGTTGGGTCTGAAAGTACACCAATAAAAATTGATCCAAATATTTGACATGGTACTTTTTGATACGAGTGAGCAACCTATTTTATTATAGGATTACACCTCTTAAGCGTGGTAGCTCAGTCGAGTGAACATATTAATATAATACAATTT
This sequence comes from Plebejus argus, assembly GCA_905404155.3. NCBI lineage: Eukaryota > Metazoa > Arthropoda > Insecta > Lepidoptera > Lycaenidae > Plebejus > Plebejus argus. Next base: position 24,823,511 of record FR989927.1, read on the forward strand.
ACCACATTTTGTTTGACTGCGGGCGACGGGCGGACGCGGGCGTTTCGAAGCCTTTTTATGAGCGATTTAATTTTACACCTCGTGGCTCACACGCGCCGTCGGTCGCGACTTTTTATTTTTGCTGTTTCACCGCGCCTTTTAGTATGTTACGGGGAATTTCGTTGTTTTAAAATAACATTTTAGCATTCAGAAATATGCTTTATAATTTTACAACGTTTTCTGCCGTGTCCAACTAAGTACAAGGATCTACAAGGAGCCACAAAGTCAGAATTGGATAGGGCATAAATGAGTACGTAAAGCAGACTTCCGCGGTGAGTCAGTGAGGCAGATGGCTCCTCCATCTACACGGTCGCGTCCCGGTCCTAATTCTGTAAATCGTCGTGCACGTTGGATTCGGATGAGCTGGATGAGTCGGAGGAGTCAGCGAGGAGGCTGGGCAGGCGCAGGCGGTTGCGGCTGTCGGAGAAAGTCCAGTGGTCGCAGCTGAGCCGGAGGTCCACCAGCGCGACGCCCGGGCACTGGCGCGTCGTGGCGTTGTACGCCCTGCCCGCGCGCTGGATGTGTACCACCCCGCGGCGCTGGTGGATCCTCACCCGGGGGAAGTCGTGGGGGTCCAACACCCGTACCTCGATCCCCTTCGCCTTCTCGACGCCGCACAGGTACCTCTGAAAATTATGAGTTTAGTTTTGTGTAGACGTAAGTAATGTGATCATAGTTGTGAACATGGTGTACCGTGTGGAAATTAATAAGATATTTCTCAGCAATGACTAAAGCTAAGAAATTAAAGTTTATTGTCAGTATTCATCATGTCTTTGTCTTTGCATACCCATAGCATAACACGATTGGTCAACTTTTATAACACAGAATAATTAATCACAAAGACCTCTGTAAAAAAAGGGATTCTAATTTTTCCAACAGAGAAGAGTGATTAAATAAGCTTCGATTTGTACATATATTGGTTCAAGCATACACTTTAATTTAATATTTTTATGGTTTTTAAATTACGCGACAAAAACTATTTTGTCGCTTACGCCCTTTCCATTTCTTGCTATTCCATTTCTTGATTTCTATGAGAGGCCAGGCCGGCCTCTCATAGAAAACAAGCAAATAGCAATCTTAAACATATACAACACGGTTTTTTATTTTAACGCGGCGTCACCTTAAGAGGATACACCAAGGGCTAGAAAAATTGAAAATAGGTATTTTTAAAATGTATTGCTGTCTCACCAATCTCAAGTGTCCCACCGCAGAGCGCGATAGAGACTACACGACAAAAGTTCTAATAAAAGAACAGAAAATCATCGATTAGCTGTCCTCTGATTTCTTCTCCAAAACTTAACCAACTTAAATACTTTTTTCATCAAGAATCAAAGCGAGGCTTGAGCTATGTTCTTATGTTTTAGTTTTTTTGTATATTTTAGCCAGTTTTGTTTTCTGGGTGTTTGAACACAGAAGAAAATCTGGCATTTTTTTGGGTTTTTGAACGTTCTTATCTTTTTTAATAATAAAATTATGAAAAAAAAAAGAAGACATAGGGACATGCTAATAGTGGCCATAGATATTCAGGAAAAAAAATATAACTCTGCCGGTATTATCCAGGGAGAAAACAGGGGACAACGTTTGTATGGATAAACGGCTCTAGTGGTAGCTCTTTAGTTGTAGGTCTCATTGTTGTGACTGATAAAAAATAGGACGAAAAGTCATCTCGTGATAAGCGAGAAAGATTAATGATTTTTTATCAGTGAGGTCCAAGACAGAAGATGATGTAGGTACTAACCGTGTCCAGGTGTCCCAGGCACTCCCCGTCAGGGATGTAGTAGTGTGGCCCGTTGAACAGGTGAAGGTCGGCGCTCTGGACTGAGTAGTGAACCACGCAGATTAGAATTAAATGAGAAATTTAAAAATATTTTATAAATTTGCGAAATTAAACGTAAGCGCTCAAAAATAGATGAACCATTTTTCTTAAAGTTCTGTACGAGCATCATTTTTGTGCATTCACGTTACGTCATATTAAAAGTTTATTCCGCGCTAGAAAAATCTTACCTTTGGATGCCACCGTAATATGCTCGGAAGGGTACATCCCCATAGACCTGAGTATAGGATATGGTATGTCGTCGATGCCCGACGCGAGGGCTACCAGACCCAGCGTCAGTAGCGCGAGCATGTTGGCGAGCGTGTTGGCGATCTTGGGCGGCGGCGCGAGACTGATGGCTCTGTCGATGCTATCGCCAGTAGCAGAATATATAGCAGGTTCATTAATGATGCGTACTCGATCATTGTTTCATGCCCGTAATTAACAATGGACAGTCACGCATTATGAGCGTGAAACCTTATCGAACTCTTAAGCTGTAACAATGTAATGTAATCGTCTCAACTGTGATTTTCAAGGATACTCAGACGAGCGCTTACTGTTGCTTCAGAAAAAAATCCAAGAAACCTTGGTAAGCCTAAATGACGCTGCCGCAATCGATTCATAAGCGACAGTGTATTTTTATGTAAGGTAAAATCTGACTCCGAAAGTCCATTTTCCTAAAAAAGTTAAAAATGAACGACAAATATCAGAATTTAAATGAAACCAGTTTTCCACTCGTTCCTTTGTGTCAAAACATCATCATTTTGTGTGTGCGGAAATTAGAACTAGTTCTGGCGCATTCTAAGTGACTGCTGCTCGCATTGACGTGCCGCAAGGGCCTTGTAACCTGTCTGTTCCAAAAAAGTAGCGTTATCTACGTCAATATGACCCTCCGGGCTCAGATGATGAGCCCAGTCCATACTTAAATAAGTCAAAATAACACCAAACAACGATGTATGAGGATTGAGGCCTCATTGTAGCATGTGTATACACTGTAACGCCTCCGTGGTCCAGTGGTCTAGAGCGTCGCTCTTGACTCGGAGGTCGCGGGTTCGATTCCCGCATTGGAAACATGTTATTTCCAAGTTTGGTTAGGACAATGCAGGCTGATCACCTGATTGTCTGACAAGTAAGATGATCCATGCGTCGGATGGGCATGTAAAAAGTCGGTCCTGCGCCTGATCTCTCCGCCGGTCGTGTCGGTCTGCCGTCCCACTGGGTTATGAGAGTAAAGGAATAGAGAGTGCTCTTGTGTACTGCGCACACACTTGGGCACTATAAAATTACTCCTGCGTACCTGGCCTGGTTTCAATGAAACCGGCCACCGTCACCGAAACCGGTGTGGGGAGTATTATATGTATACACTGTATATTCATTGTAACCAAAAGTAAGTATAAGCAAAAGTATTGTAATATGGGCCTTTGATGCCCGAAATAAATGTTTTTGATTGATTTGATTGTAACGAGTCACTACTAGTGCAACTACCCTCATCCAGTTACTACAAGCTAGGTAAGTAGGTATAGAAGACTTCATCAGCCTAAAAGAAAACAAAAAACATCTTTGCCAGGAGCAATTTTTTGTATCAAAGTGAACATTGGTCATTTATTAGTCAGTGGTCCATCAAGTGCAAGCGGTTCAAGCGTATTAGTGCACGATCCTAGTTCTAGAGGTCGAGCGGCACGCGGCTGTGGCTGCGCGAGAGCTTCTGGCGCAGGCAGGCCAGGCGCAGGTCCAGGGACCAGGGTTCGGGACAGGAGCGGCCCAGGTCCACCCTCACCCGGTGGTGGTCCCGCATCTCGAACATGACGTCGGCGTACCGGCGGTCCGGGTTCACCACCGCCACCTCCAGCGACGCCACCACCAGCCCCTCGCCGCACAGCTCACGCTGAAATTGACGCATCGCATATTACATACTGTGCTCCGCCAGGGGAAATTTACCGTGTGGAGGTAGGTAGGTACCGAGGTCAGGGTGACGTTACACCGGCCGGCGGGCACCAGGTAGGACGGGCCGCGGCGCAGCGGGACGCCGTTCAGCACTGAAACAACCGGGAACACATTAAAACGTAAATTTTACAGCAGTTCGAGGTGGTGGTGGAGATAACGCGCATAACAATTCAACTTACGTCTCGATTCTACAGTTTTATACGAGCTTAGTTTAACCCTAATGTCTTCGTTTTGGTCCTCATCTATGGTGCGTGCCGCCGGGAGCGTCGCGAGGGCCAGAAGGGCCAGCGTCAGGAGTTTGGCGAGCATGTCGGCGAGCGTGTTAGCGAGCGTGTCGTGCGGGCCGGGTGGGTGCACTGGCACCGCAGCGGCCGCGCCCGCCATAAGTACGCGGGCCGGAGCCGGTGCTCCGGTCCGCGACCAATTCTGTTTCGCGCCCCATTACTGAATAATAGCGTGCAAATCTGCGTGTAAGCCGTTTACCGCTCATTAGTAAAGATGCCTGATTCAAACAAATATAAAAAAAAATGAAACACTAGGGCGATTCGATCGGCTCTCCATAATTATTGTCAAGGTGTGTCAGGGGATCGCCATGTAGGTAAACTACAACCTACAACCGCCAAGTCGCTGATTATCTTGATTCAGTTCGCTGTGAACTAATCCTTAAAGTATGCTGTTATGTGAAATCGAACATCTACATTAGCGGTCCCCCGACACACCTTGATAATAAATAATAATTATGGACTTAAATACTACTTTACACTTAGAAATTATTTGAAATTAAAGGCAGTAAATATTTACTTTTTAAAGTTGTTTGGCGGGTTTTTTTAGTTTCTTAATTTAATTTTATTTCATTCTTTTTAAATTTGTGTTGATTATAGTGCAGAATAATTCCTATCAACACAATCATATTCCCACAATTACCATCTATCAATGTCCTTTCCAAAGGCCGTTACTTATGTGCCCAAACATGAAACTTCCACTTTGGGCTCATACAAAGCTCGGCTCCTATAGAATCCAGGTGATGCTGTAGTAGAAGCATGTAAATATTTACCGTTTATCGACGTCTTAATGGCTGTCGCAATTAAAATGAGCCCAAACACGAAACCTCTACTCTATAAGTTTGCGAGGAGTTCGATATCCTATTGATGGAGTTCGATATCCTATTGATGGAGTTCGAATTTCAATATCTTATTGAGGTGATGCTGCAGCACCAGGTTAACTTGGAAGGTTGACCACCAGATCATTTGACTACTAGAATAAAATAACCCATCAAACGACTGCAAGTTGCTAACGGCCTTACATGAACCAGATAAACCCTGATTTTTCAGCACTGAGCAAGTTGGTAATGATGAATTTATAGCTAAGAACACTCTCGATCATGTCAGTTTTCAAACAAAACAAACTAGATTAATCGGTCCACTCGTTTGGATGCTACGATGCCACGGACAGATACACACACAGACAGATAGACGGACACGTGAAACTTATAACACCCCTCTTTTTTGGTAAAACTTATAAAACCCCCGCCAAACAACTTTAAAAAGTAATGAAATAATTTTTATTGTCTTTAATTTCAAATAATTTCTAAGTGTAAAGTATTATTTTAGTCCATAATTATTATTGTTATCAACGTGTGTCGGGGGACCGCCAAGTACTAATTATTATTACAATAATACATTTATCTATGTCTACTTCATACCCGCAAGACATCTCGTATATTATCATGTCGGAATGGCGGTATGGAAAAGTCTATAAGGCTTTAAAATTGTAAAAGGGAAACAAGAAACTGCTGCTCAAATATTAATAAAATATTTTATTGACCAATGTTCACTTTTTAATGGTAACGTATGAAAGGGGACAATTCCACCTCACATGGCGGTCGGCATCGTGGTGCTGCTCCTCCGTCGGCGTCCGACTACACGGAGGCATCCAGGTCCTCCTCCGCGGCCTCGTCGTCCTCGTCTGATGCGAGGAGGCCGGGCAGGCGCAGGCGGTTGCGGCTGTTCGAGAACTTGTAGTGGTCGCAGCTGAGGCGCAAGTCCACCAGCGCGACTCCCTCACAGTGCACGTCATGTTCTCCCCGACGGTGAAACAACACTCTGTTGTTCTTTTTATCGATTTTCACTTGGGCGAAGTCACTGGGGTCCGAAATTTTCACTTCGATGCCTTTTATGCCTCCAAGGTCACATAAGTGAGTCTGAAAAAATAAATAAAAAAAACAGTAATAATTATCCTAGGACCTAGGCAGCTAGACAACAAATTCAAAATGTAGTCGCTGCAAAAACTTTGCGTTAGTTTGGTTGTTGTCGTAGTGAGAAGTGATCTAGGTACCGACCGCATCGAGTTCTCCCAGGCATTGTGGCATGTAGTAGTGGGGGCCGTCGTACAGCACCACGTCGGGGGATGACACTAAAAGTGGAAGATATCGATTAGGCCAGAATATGAATATAAATTATACTATCTTAATGAATTTTAAGCAAAAATACGGATTACATAAAAAATTAACAAAAATATAGTATTTATCTAAACTTCTGTACACAGATTTAGTTTGGACGCAATATTTTTATTGGAAGCCCATAGTCATTATTATATTTAGAATATTATGTTAACTCACTTCTGGATGATACTGTAATGTGTTTAGATGGATATATTCCCATAGTATGGAGTATGGGATATGGCAATTCGTCGACGCCAGCCGCGAGAGCCGCCAGGCACAGCGCCATCAGGAGTTTGGCGAGCATGTTGGCGAGCTTATGCGGTGTCCGTTCGCACTGGCGATGCTCCAGCCCCCGGCACAATATATACCGGGTGCGCTAATGATGCGTACTAGATCAATTGTTCATAACGTAATTAACAATGGCCATCCAAATGTGACACGCATTACCGACTCGAAGCGTGGAACCTCATTATTAGGGTTTCGTACTCAAAGGGTAAAAACGGGACCCTATTACTAAGACTGCGTTGTCTGTCCGTCTGTTTGTATGTCGACAGGCCGTATCTCAAGAACCGCTATAGCTAGACTTCTAAAATTTTTACAGATTGTGTATTTCTATTTTCTATTGCCGCTGTAACAACAAAATATACTAAAAACAAAATAAAACGAATATTTAAGGGGGGCTCCCATACAACAAACGTGATTTTTGAAACGTGAATAGCAACAGGTAGGTGCTTGAAATTTCAATCATGAAATCATCACAAAGGACTTAGATAATACGAGCTATTTCAGCCCGATCTGTCCAGTGGTTTGGGCTGTGCGTCGATAGATCACCATGTCAGTCAGTCACCTTTGAGTTTTATATATTTAGATATAATATGTGTACTTAATAAATGATAATATTTCAAAAATATATTTAAATTTAAGGGGGTACAAAAAAAAAACAAATTTTGGCCTATTTTTGCTCTATATCGGTACGGAACCCTTCGTGCGTGAGTCCGACTCGTACTTGGCTGATTATTTTTATATCACCGATTAAATCGTTTTGGCGAGGGCAATTTCTTAAAGATGACAAAACGAATGTTGAAGTCGTCGAAAATAAATTATTATTTGGTCTTGAAATATTCGTGGAAGTCCAGAAAAGGTTTATAGGTCAGGGGTCATCTATAGTAGATTAATAAAGAAGGCACGTTTGTTTAGGTGACACCGTTACGGGCAATGTTCCGCCTTCGTTCATCAGCGACAACACGCGTCGCGCCGCTAATGAGCGGTAAACGGCTTACACGCAGATTTGCACGCTATTATTCAGTAATGGGGCGCGAAACAGAATTGGTTGCGGGCCGGAGCCGGTGCGTACTTATGGCGGGCGCGGTCGCTGCGGCGCCAGTGCACCCGCCCGGCCCGCACGACACGCTCGCCAACACGCTCGCCAACACGCTCGCCGACATGCTAGCCAAGCTCCTGACGCTGGCCCTTCTGGCCCTCGCGACACTCCCGGCGGCGCGCGCTATAGATGAGGACCAAAACGAAGACATTAGGGTTAGACTGAGCTCGTATAAAACTGTAGAATCGAGACGTAAGTTGAATTGTTATGCGCGTTATCTCCACCACCACCTCGAACTGCTGTAAATGTGTTCTCGGTTGTTTCAGTGCTGAACGGCGTCCCGCTGCGCCGCGGCCCGTCTTACCTGGTGCCCGCCGGCCGGTGTAACGTCACCCTGACCTCGGTACCTACCTACCTCCACACGGTAAAGTTCCCTTTGGCAAAGCACAGTATGTAACATGCGATGCGACAATTTCAGCGCGAGCTGTGCGGCGAGGGGCTGGTAGTGGCGTCACTAGAGGTGGCGGTGGTGAACCCGGACCGCCGGTACGCCGACGTCGTGTTCGAGATGCGGGACCACCACCGGGTGAAGGTGGACCTCGGCCGCTCTTGCCCCGATCCCTGGTCCCTGGACCTGCGTCTAGCCTGCCTGCGCCAGAAGCTCTCGCGCAGCCACAGCCGCGTGCCGCTCGACCTCTAGGACTAGGATCGTGCACTCTCTACCCCGTACGCGCTCGCACCCGATGGATCATCGACTAATTAATGACCAATGTTCACTTCGATACATTAAATTATGATTGGCAAAAGTTTGTATTATGTTTTCTTCATCGTTGTGGATTGAATCACAACGATGTCAGCTGTGTGAATCACCTGTGAATGCGGTATTCGACCGCGTCGTTTGGAATAAACTGTTAATAATAATTTATTTTTAACACCCGCCGGAAAAACGGGTGTTTTAAGTTTGATGTGGCATTGTAGCATCCAAATGGGTGGGCCGAATTAGACCAAGTTTTTTTTAAAGCTGATATCAATATCAGCTCGTTCAATGCTGAAAAAATTGAGTTTGTCTATTTTGTAAAACGCTGTAAGCAACTTCAAATGATTCAATCGGTTCAATATTTTGTATTCTGATTCCTGATTTAGTTATATTAGATTGAATCAGAGAGCTGGAGTTTCCCCGAAGCGGTGGTCTATGGTCACCGGTCGGTTCTGACCATAAACCTATAATGCATAGACGAACAAAGAGTGCGAGAGAGAAGAAAATCCTTTATGGAATTATAACAAGATGAAAAGAGAGAGGCAGTTTAATATGAACTGTAACCACTTTTATTTGACAGGTCGTCACAAGTCGACACGCGTTTTTGTGCCCTTTCAGTATTTGAAATTTATTGTTTAAATCGTTTGTTATTTTTAACAAATACTATTATATATAGCAATGATAACTTGTTCTGTGAGTGATTGCAGTGTAAATCATAGGAATAATCCTGAAAAATATACATTTCACAGGTAATTAATCTTCATGTCCTAATTGCTACGATGTGTTTATTTTTGCTATATTCTGTCTTTAGTTCTGTATTTCAAATAAAATAATATCAATCCTCCCTTTTACTTTCATATTTTGCGTAACTAAAGGTACTATTGTTCTTAAATTACACAATTTTTGAAGAAAAATTTTTCATAAAAATTTTTTACATATACGCTAGTGCTTGAATCAAATTTATCGATATACTTATCGGTATTTAACAATAACATAAAACCAATCTAAAAATGTAATAGGTGTGTAAGAGTATTATGATATGTATATAATTTAAGAATAAATAAAATACTAAGTGTGTTGTTTACTTTTAACATTATATTTGCATTTCTAATAATGTAAGGCCTGATTTTTCAGATAGCTTTTACCTGAGTAATAAATAATTGTAACTTTATAATGTGTATATTATTTACCCTTATAAGAACCTCATGTCATAACATATCCGACGATTGAAAAATCACCCCAAACGACAATGTGTGTCTTAGATACTTTTCAATCGTCACCTTTTTTTCTGCCAAATAAAATATATGGTACCTAATTTGAAATAGAAAATCTGGCAAAGTTGTGTATTATTTATTTCTCATAGAAACTCAGGTAAACTAATTCGAACGCACAGTGTATTTTTTGTCCAAAAAATTGGCCATGCCATTTTTATTACTTAATTTTAAAGGATTTGTGATTATAAATGCAGGACGAGAGTACCTGACTGCCCAATTCCTATAGAAGAATGCAAATTAGTACTTGAAAAAAAATTCTATGATTTCCAGAAAAAAACATAGAAACAGCTATAGCTCAAAAGTTTGATATTCTTTTAAGAATTTATTAATTGGTCTAAATAGTGTCTTAAAAGCCCTACGATAGCGAAAAACATCCAGGCTTTATTTGTTCAAGATAACGTATTTATGACTGACTTTATAAATTTATGTTTTAATTTTTTTAACGTCATGTCTTTTCATATTTGGATTTGAAACTAAGACTGAAATATTCTTTTTATTGATACTTATAACCCAAAAAAAATGGGATCCAAATGAGGCGGGGCATTGGAGTTATTCAATTTTGTATAATTTTGGATAGGGTTGTCACCGCATAGTTCACATAGTTTAATAATATTTGAAGTTGGTTTTTATATGCTCAAAAAAAACAAAGTTCAAATGAGTAAAAAATGTTGGTACAGAAATATTGACAACCCTAAAACCATAGTTACCAAGAAAACTTTAGAAGCCTTTAACTTCGGTGCCCTTTATTATTTGGATCTAATTTTTTTTACACGAATTTTTGTACATTTAAGTAGCAATTCTGTAAAATCCAAATAATTAGAAATACGTTCATAATAAATTAAAGAAAAAAAAAACATAAATCGTAAGTAAATCTTTAAACACTTATTTAAGAAATATGTAAATCAGGTTAAATTGTGAGTTTTTTTTTATTATTGTCGATCAGAATAATCAAGAAGACAATTAAGTAAATATTTAAAAAGTTATGGCAGTTTTTAATTTTATTGAAAAAAAAATTAAAAGTGTTTTTTTATTGTTCATAATAAGAAATTAACACATGTAAATACTAATAAATTACTTACATAACATTTCTGTTCAAGATTTCCAAAAATAAAGGCATGGCCAATTTTTTGGACAGAAAATACACTGTGGAACGGACTATACTATCGATAGTAAAAGATACATCACTAGCACACGCACACATTGACAGATCGAAAATCGTCACGCATTTTCGGGTTGTCAGGTGGTCTTTACGTCAGTATATTATAAGTCTATGGTTCTGACATCTTGCCGGCTGGCGTGGCGTATGTCGGCCGCGTTTGAGATCGGCCCGGTGCGCGGTGTACATTTTATTAGAAAAGTTCCGTCTAGCTCCTAAAAGCGAGGAGCGAGCCAACAAACTATTTGATTTCGTTTCGACCGCCTTCGCTTTGATTTCATTCGATCGACCCTCGGGAAAGTTTTTTTTCGCCAGAAAATTGACTCACCAGGAAAACTAAGGGCACGCTTATACGGGCAACTAAAATTGCTCAATTCCAGTCAATTTTAGTCTACTATGACATCAAGACTACATTAAGCAATTTGCGGCAATAAGCAGCAATAGTGCGCAATACAGCCCATCGAATATACGTCAATTTATCGTACCTGCGACATTGAGCGATATGAAATATCTGGAGCAATTGTTGCCGCAATTATTGCTCGTGTAAGCGCATCTTAAAACTTGTTGAATTACTCAGTACTGACTTAAGTGAGATCGTTTTAAGAGGAGTCAATAGTAGCTGAAAAAATGTTTTGCGTCTATCCTTAATATTTTGTAGGAACTGGCGCATTACGAAAGTTGTATAATATATACGTGCAGAGATTGTTCCTTATCGGTGTCCAGTATCAATTATTATAATTTATATAATGTTATAAATATTCAGTGTTTGGCTTTAATATCATTATTACTAGTAATATGTACTAATAATAATAAATTAACATCGCTTGGGCCACCGTGAGCGCGTTGTTTCGTGGAACATTTAATTAGCAGCTCCGCGTTTTAATGACAATTGTAGAGCATTGCATTATGGGGATTTTACAAACTGGCAGAATATTATATATAATATATAAACAAAAGTATTATTAAAACTTATAATTGCTTTTTTTAAATAATAAATACGCGTAAAAATAATTTACTTTTTGAAATTACTGGAGACCAACTCTAGGCTCACTTCCAGCCTCAAATTTTGGGGAACGGTCCCGAGATTTTTGGAGCGGGGCAATGGCTAGTTATAGATAAATCACAATACCTACGTCGAAATGACCATCTCCTGCAGCGCTCGTAGCCGCAGCTGTGATGTCACCGGTAATCAAGCTCATCGACAAACATCGTTGTCACGGGGAAGCCGCCCAGATAATTGAAAAGAGATCCCCGACCTCCCCTCCCCGGGGGGTTACTCCGATAATGTTGACACGGTGCTTTATAATTCCATATAAAAACGAGCTGATCGGAACACGAGCTTCGGATATTTTTCACCGAGAAAATTGAATCGATACAAAGTTGATTTTGTCTTATTTTCGAAGTTTAAACCTCAACGTTACGACACGGGAGTTACGATAAACTCATTGGTGAGTGGTGACTGATTGCAAATAAGTTGAAGAGTTTGTGACAGTTGCCACTTATTATACCATCGAAGAAATTGATTCGTAGGCAGTTGATGGTCCTACGTTATTTGGTCGGATTATGCCAATTCAATGTAAGTCGTGATTCGCCTGAGCTTGACATAACTTGACCAAACTACGCAGGTCCGCGATCTGTATATGAATCAATTTATCTGATAGTACATCTATCAGATAAATTATAAATAATAATATAATATTATGTAAACTTTCTTTAGATAACGAACCTTAATTAACAATAGTAACTAGAGCGTCAATCAACCTGGATTAAATTTATTTATATGTGGGTTTTAATTTATTTAACTCGAATCGAAATCATCGTCATTTGCAAAATTATTATCAAACGTAATTGCGAGCCAAACCAGTAAGGATCTGTTTTTGTTAGGAAGTTTACTTTTCATTACACTGTAATGCGTCAACATTGACTAAAGAGCGCTGCTCACGCTGACCAATGAATGTAAGCCATTTAGACATGATTCACGGCCTCCTTACGATTCCGGGCACATCGCTTGTCCCGGGGTTTTATTGGACTCCACTTTACGACTCCAATAAATTGTTCTTTTAATACAAATAATTTGCTAAGCGGACTTTTACGGCCGGCCGGAGATAGGGCGCCATATTGACCATGAAATGAACGTTTTACGTGAAGGACGCTCATCGCTCGGCAGCCTCTCATTACTTTTACTTCTTGTTTAAATGCGGGTTAAGATGTTCATTTGAATGAAATCGTCGAGCTCCGTCCTGCGGCCGCCGAGGACCCGCAGAGAGCCTCGTCAAAAGGTCGCATCTAAGTTAGTTCAAAAGTTTTAAATTATATTTATTTGCTAGAAATAAACATCGCTACGATTTGTTTTATACCGAGTGAATTAAATTTATTAGTTATCACGGTATGTTTGTTGTATAACATACCGCAATAATTAATTAAAAACTTAACACTCCCTTAACGAGTAACAAGTAATAAGTTTGGTTCACTCATTCGAAACATTGTAATAACTACTGCATGTGAGTGGTCAGCGGGCAGAGGCCGGCCGCGGGCCGGGGCGACCCGGGAAATTGCCGGACAAAGTTGTGGACAATTACAAGGGTCGGCAGTTTGACACTCCGTTATACCCGGCTATACCCGGTCTCACCCGGTCCACGTCAATTGGAAACACACACGGCAACTCGCGACCCGTGTCTCTAACTCGATTCTCGCTCCGTATTTGCGTTGCCCTATCGATGTCCACGGTCAAACGGAAACTTTGCCGACCGTCATTTAAACTCAGAATTTTGTTTAAATTTCCCGTTTATTCGAGTTAATTTTCGGGAGCATTTATTTAAATGCACATAATTTAAAACATTTCTGCGATGTGTCTCCGTCGAAATGGCTTGGATTTCACAACTTACACGAAAATATTTAAAGCTCCAGCGGATAGTTTCAAAAAGGTGAAGTTGTAAAGCTTTATATATTTTGCAGCCGATATAATTTTAGCGTTCGGCTAAACGCGTCAACTACCGCCGGCCTCTAATTTGCTCAGACACGGCAATATTATACACTAAGACTGTATAGTGTATAACCATAACCTTCTAAATCCATTGCCTCGAGGACGGCACCTGTCGACCGGCGAGTCGTGAGGAGATGAAAGACGTGAGGAGCTCGTCTCGACTGACCCGGAGTTAGCGGGGCCGGCGAGTCGGATCACATTAGTGACGAGAGGCCGACCGCGCCGGCGTCCGCCACGTCGGTGTCACGCTGGCGTCACACGGGTGTTACCGATTACCGATTACCCCGCCCGGGCCAATAATTTGGTTACCGGGCGGACCCGGATCAATCATCGTTAGCTCCGCAAACACGTCCAGCCCCCGTTACCGGGCCCGACTACGAACTACTAACATAATAATGTACTTAACATATTATACACACTACTCACGCTGTCGCCTAACACCTGATGAAGGGACAAAGTTGACCGGTCAGACTTATTTGATTCCACGATCAATATCTACAGTTGGATAGAAATATGTTCCTTACATATGAATACCTACTACGAGTACGTCCATTTCATGCTTATGTAAGTTGATTTAATAGGTAAGGTGTATTACATTTTTATTTAATGAAACGTTATCATGTAACAGAAAAATTAGCAGGTCGGATGTCTGTCAGTACGAATATCGACGTTAAGGACATTAAAATAACATTCATATCAGCGTGTCTTGTGCAGTGGCGGTTACGATGCTCGCCGCGTTCTTGATATGGCGAATATGTATGAAAAAATTTGAGAAAGTTTCTTATTTTTCTTATAAATGGAAAAGTTATTTATTTTTATATAAAGTATTTAGCTATTCGTACAGGGGACTAAATAAGCAACATTTTTTTTGTTTATTTATTTTCCTTAGTTCAGTGTATTTAGCTATACTGGTTCCTAATCAGACCCCCTTTTTTATATTTTGCGATTATTATGATGGTTAAAACGTATTTTATGTGAAAATTTTGTATGCGGTTATAAAATTTTTATGGTATAGACGTGGAGATGAATATATTATCTTTCATTTGAAACCAAAATATCCTCGCAGTGTGACTTCTAATTCTTTGAAATGGTACCGGGAAATCGCTGATATTTGTGAAAAAATGTGATAGGGTCCTTAAAACCAGTCGTTAACAGAAATTAAGCCTTTAATTTAGTGAATAGTGATGTGTGTATTGTGTAAGGGCTGAAAAAAAGGTACTAAAGTGCACCGTAACACCATATTATTATACGCATTTGAAATGTTTTAGAGAAATTATATCATCAAATTGAATAGGAGCTCGTCGACAATAAATATCATAATAACGGGAGGAAACAGAAACGTAATAAAATATTAAAACCCCGTAGGTGGAGCGTCGGCCGGGGCCGGGAGTCAGACGTCACAGAGCAACTTCGCGAAGGCTTTATAAGCGCATTAACTTAAGTAGGGCAATCTAATTCTCATGCTCATGTTATGCTGTCCATAATTTAGCAGGGGCGGAGGCCGAGGGGGGGGGGCGAGGGGGAGCATGGGGGGCTCGACGTGCGGGCGACAGTCGACACCGAAATCCGGCCGGTTAATTAAAATTGATAGAATAACAATATTACCGAAGTAATTCAATTCAGGCCGGAAAATCGTGACGAGAGCTGGAAAAATCAGCGCTGCGGGGTGCTTACCCCCGAGGGGGGGGGGAGCAATCAGGCGGAGGGCTCGTTAGAGGTACCTGTGGCGGCGGATGTAGCCGGAATATCGAGTGGATACCGCGTCCGGTATACGAGGGCCAATTGGCTGTGGGCTCGAATTATTTACATAGCTTTTTGAGTGATTCCGACTCTTGAAAGCACGTGCTAAAACCTGCCTGCGATTTATCTTACAACATCCCCAACACAATAGTCTGTCTGTTGCGTTGAGGATAATGTAGGTTGCGTTGGGGGTACCATAGGTTTGGCATGTCTGTATGTGTCTTCGACTACGATCTGTCTACGAGTGCTACGGCTCCTACTACACGAAGTGCTCCGTGTGCTACGAGTGCTACGACTAGCTCTACGCAAGGTGCCCCGTATGCTACGAGTGCTACGACTAGCTCTACGCTAAGTGCTCCGTGTGCTACGAGTGCTACGACTAGCTCTACGCGAATTGCTCCGTGTGCTACGAGTGCTACGACTAGCTCTACGCAAGGTGCCCCGTATGCTACGAGTGCTACGACTAGCTCTACGCAAGGTGCCCCGTATGCTACGAGTGCTACGACTAGCTCTACGCGAATTGCTCCGTGTGCTACGAGTGCTACGACTAGCTCTACGCGAATTGCTCCGTGTGCTACGAGTGCTACGACTAGCTCTACGCGAAGTGCTCCGTGTGCTACGAGTATTACGACTAACTACGCTAAGTGCTCTGTGTACTACAAAATATGCTATGACCAACTAGCACTCGTAGCTCAAATCGATCGAACACATGAAACAGTTTTTTCAAAGCTGGCTAAATTTTGTTCCCAACAAATAGTAATCGTCATTATCAGCTATCGTTTGTTTATTTATTTTTTATAACACCAAAACAAGATGCTAAGTTTTTACATCAGACAATTGATTAGAAGGTAACTCAATTTATCGGTTACGGACAGAATAAATATTTTAAAGTAGATAAAGAAAATCAAAATCTTGTTCGAAACAATAAAAATCCGCTTCGGTGTCGGGGACATAAATAATTCAGGAGATCGGGTGTAAGTTGGCCACCGGCGGGACTCTCCGGCCACAGAGCACTGAAGGATACGAATTGCCGCCCGCGCCCGAGCCGGTGCGCGGTGTGAACACGATAACGTGGTCAATAGTGCTTACTTCTACACATACTCAGCACGCTTAAATACTACAATATTATATTATGTCACCTAAAACAGCTACGGATATGGTAAATCATAGTCATAAATTAGACGATTGTAACTATTATAATATCAACTGGTTGTCCCGGTGAACTTCGTATCACTTTAAAATATTTCCTGGACTTCTACTAATAATTTAAGACTAAAATCAGCCCAATCCGTTCAGCCGTTTTCGAGGTTTAGCGCGACTAACACATTTGAAAATCCATTTTTATATAATTATAAGATGTAATAATGTCCGCAACTCAATTTGAAACTTGGTTCGATACTCAAACTTTCCAGCACTCGCGCACGATATAATACAGGCATCGAAGTAAGATTTGGATAAATTGTCCGCTGAACTGTCGGCGACTGTACATGGACGGCTTAATACATCCACCTTGCAAGTTTACACGTTTCGATGTGTGCGTCACACACGAGTTCAGCGCCATCTCTTCCGTTTGTAAATCTGTAGCCGCGGGCCCACCTGGAGGCACAAGTTGGACGGAGTTATGTTTTCAAAATGTTGTTACTAAGAGGGATTTGCGGCGGGGCCTTTGTGTGAAATATTGTGCGAAGTTTGTGTCGGGGACGTCAAACGCGTCCGGTCATCCGGCGTCCGAGGACGGATCGGGATCAGCCTGCGGTCTGTCTTTCTCAAAGTTATTGTACGTGGATTATTGTCGTAACGGACTTAGATGACCACTGAAAAGCCAAACACAAAGCTCGCTAATACCTCGTAATACGTTTGGGTTATTAAAGTTTAAAGGTATCTTCAAAGAGTTTGGTACAACATGCATCGAGTCAAAAAGAGAACTGAAGATCGAAATGAAATATTATAATATTCATCAGAGAGAGATAAGGAGAGCGAGAGACTACGATACTGTGTTAGGTCGTGTACCAAACTATGTCTATCTACTATTGTACAATAATTGACAAAATGTATTTATGTTCTGTATAGTATAAATATGTTATACTATTTTGACCTTAACATAGTAATAGACATTTCTACAGGAACCGCGCTAAAAATAATTGTACCAGACCTGTGGTTCACTCTTAATCGGTGTCAAACTTTGTAAACAACAACTTATACTATAACTATTCAATATTAGTTCTATGTAGTCTTTACCTAATATATAAATTACTTCAGGTTATAATTTAGTACACGTACAAACTACAAACGTGTGGCTGAAGCAGCTTTTTGCGTTCCCTAAAACCCCGATGTCGCGTCTGAGACGATTCATTATGTATGCATGAAGCCAATGCTTAATGCACGATGCACAATGCTGATTCTCCTCAAACAAAAACACACTTCCATGCCACTTTGAAAACACCTCGACGTCTGGTCTCTCTTTGAGAAACGTCACTTTATCTATACTGAACAAAAACATAATTGATGTTCTTGTTTAGTTTAGAACATTCTCGCTATTATTGTAAACTCGCCGCATAAACATAATATACCACGGGTACAGGGATACTTAAACTACTGACATTTTTATTCTTTACCAATTACCATATTATTATCAACATCAGAATTTCTTCACATTTCAGAATGCTTTTGTATAAAAGGGTTCCTTACAAACTTTCTCATACATAATATTATTATTTAACGGTCTTTATAAAAGTAGTGTTAAGAAGTGTCTCACGTGTCCACTTTCAATGATTGTCCCAGGGCCACAAATGGCACGATCCGTCTCTCCGCACATTACCTGCGCGTTTTTCACTCGGACCTTATTAATGGAGGAGATGGCGGCCATCGCTCATCACGATCCCCCCTCACCACTCCCCGTACCTTTCCCACCTACCCCTACCCAGGCACTTACGCGAAATGTGTTTAAATGTTACCACCGCCGTATGTCACGTTGGAAAAGTTATGTACGTTTTTCTGTGAGTTTGTAAGGTGTAATTTATATTCAGGCAAAATTTTACCAAAATCAGTGGTTTCGCTGAGAACATTACAATAATATAATTATTAGACTAAATGTATAATGTAACAATACAATATATGACCTTCTTTGGCATTAAGCTGCTGATTTTACGCATAGACGGTGCTTAGATGATAATGTCTTGTATCGATTTGATTCCACTAATAGTTATAGTAGTGACAGGCGATCTGTTAGCGCCGGCGGCCCGGCAGCTCCGCCGCCCACCCGCCGGCTCCGGCCTGCTCCGGTAATTAATGACATCGATATTATTGAGATTAATTAATTGTAATTACATTCATGTGTAGATATTGAGAGCCAACTCAATTACAGCGCGCCCCGTTCATTCACCTTTGAATGAGATGCCCTCTAGTTCCAGATGGAAAGTTTGGAGAAACCCAATTTCTTTCCATATTCGATTTCCGAACTCGTTTTTCGTATTCGAAATTTCGTGAGACTAGCGTAAAAGGTTTTTTTACGCGCGAAGGCGCCGGTTTGCAGAAACGTACATGCAGAATTCGTTTCGTAGGTAAGGAAAAAAACGAACGTGTACGGTTAATTTATTTTCTACTGATTTCATGCCTTCGGATTTCCGAATACGGAAATTGAATTCGGAAATTGCATTCGGAAAACGTATGTATGCGGCCGGCCTTAATGAAATAACAGAGGATCAAAAAAATTTTAGTCCGAAAAGGTGTGCTTTTTGCAATATCCCTAATACACAAATAAATTCCTAACGTCAAGAGATATCCCAAACCAGTGTGTGTCACCTAATAATTCCTTAGAGCCTTACAACTAGAACGACATAATATATTAATTACTAGATGACGCCCGCAACTCTGTTGTGCCAAAACATAAACGTATCACGCAGGTATCGCACTTTCTCCGGGATAAAAAGTATCCTATATCCTCTCCCGGGACTCATAGTATCTCCATACCTATCAAAATCGGTTCAGCGCTTTGGGCGTGAAGAGGTAACAGACCGACACACATTTATAATAATATTAGTATGGATATGCGTTGGATAAAGACCTCTTTGTCTTAAGAAATAGATTGGAGCATACATCGTCTTTTCTCATTTAATCGTAAGTTAACTTGTTCTATTTTTCTCCTCATTGAGTGTGGAAAAAATAGTATTTGTTCGAGAAATATCCGGGTAAGCGTAATCACCTGTATCGATATTGGAGCCCGCAGCAAACATCCAGCGCTCAAATAATAATTAGCCCGCGCCGTAATGTAAGGCAAGTCTGTGTACCCGGTCTCGGATCAAAGGGCGTAATTTCATAAAATAAACATCATATCCCGGTTACCCGGTACAACCAGCCAGTTAACCGGATACCCGAGTATAATAACCGGTATTCCCGGTATGAGCGTGCACGTATTACTGCACTGGTTTAATCCGGTTTAGACGGTACAGATTTTTCGTCGAATATCTGAAATGGATTTCGGTTTACGTCGATATGGGGTTACTGAATGTAGTTTCGCATGTTGTAGCCCATAGGTATTGAATGTGGAAATGTACGGCAGGCGATACGCAAATTTCATTTACCTCAAAAGATACTTGGTCCTTTGAAGCAGATAATAAAATATAACAATTAATATTTAATTATAAAATATTTACACAGAGATTAACTATACATAAACTGCGTGTCTTTTAGTGGCACATTGAAGAAGTCTCTTGACAAAAACAGAGGACCTTGATACTTGAATACTCTGTAAGTAAGGTATTTCAGTAAGAGAGCTAAATTATAAACTAGACAAAATTTTGTGTAATTTGTTTTAGGTACATTGTTATTCGACCTATATTACGAGTTACGAATTCATTGACACCTCATTCATCAAAATCAGTACAGTAGATTAGACGCCATGATAGAATATAGTTACAAACAGTCGTCTTTGAAATTCATCCTTATTTATTTCGCCGTTTTCTGATCACAACTAAACTAAAACTCTATGTTAACTATCATTAAATTAGCCAAAATAAATAAATAAAACATCGCCTAGACCAGCTGTAACTACTGCTAATCGCTTATTGTTATAAAATTACATAATACTCGTAAACCACCTTAGCTGATTGTATGCACGTACCGCACACGCCCGCAATCCGCATGTCTGCAAGTTAATTACAAGCCGGCTAAACTAATTATAAGATTAGCGGTGGCTCCCCCCGTCTCCCCTCTACACACCACACAGCCCTACAGATATCGAGAGCTTACCCAATACCCCGTGACGACATTTAGATTATAGAAATAGAGGAGAGCACAGAAATACACTCCTTGCTAAAGTAATAGTTAAATTATAATGAAATGAAGCCTTGTGGTCTTTTATGCAGCTGACAACTTAAACAGTTGCCGTTTCATATAAATATGAAAATCTTTTTATATATAATTCTTCATAATAAGTAATACATTTGGTAGGTATATTAGAAACAGTTTGTAGGACATATTTCAGAGCCCCACAGTATTTGAATGTGGACTGCAGACTTCGCAACTTTTCGACAGTTATTCGTAGCTGGAAATTCCTCATCCACTAGTTACGATGAGGTGGCGCAGTTAATCAAGTTACGAACATGCGGCCGTGATGGAGTAAATCCGTAATTTTTGACCGCGAGTTCAACTCCGCGAATAGTTTGAATCGCGCTCGATTCCGCGACCGCACCGCGCGGTTAGCTCGCACATACCATTGCGATTCGGCGCGATAATGCGCAACGCAGAAAACTGCAACTTTCGACTAAATAGATGTTGTACACTGTTATTTATATGAGGGTTTACGAGAAAATGAGAGAAGTGCGTAACAAGTACCAGAGTAGACAGAACTAAGGAGTACCTTGACTTCAACATGTTTCACAATGCAGTACCGCATGTGCGGCGCGCGCCGGCTGATACACAAAGTTAATATACCTAGCGGACCTTCCGCTAGGTATATTAACTTTATGGGCTGATATGACATACTACGTCAAACGTGTAAGTTTCGAGATCTCTTCTGAGTCAACCTATTCGTTCTGTTTACTCTGCAAGTACGTAGTCTAAGTAGTCGGGAGCCATACACTATCACTATCATCGTAATTACTAATGACCTACGTGTGAGTTACAACGTCATTTGTAATGCGACATCGCAGTTCTATGTGCAAGCCTATTGTGCGTCTCTTCGAGCCCCGCACACATTAGATGTAATCTCGTGCCGTGGCTGAAGCTAATTACTGTGATGTTTACCGTTCAGCGCTCTCGGCTCGCCGGAGCACACTGAACCACGGATCTGCTCATATTTTCCACACCGATGCATACTGCTATGCGCTGAAATATCAGATAACCCGTAGTAAGCAGGTGGAGAACGTCCGACAGACGTAAGCCGGTGTAGCGGCGGGTCCCACAGATTTGTATTCACGTCGATATTTTATTGAGAGCTCAGCTCGCTATTTAGAGTATTTCGCTTCGGAAATTTTACTCTATCCTTTGTGTGTTGGGATGTTGCCACAAATTTATTGTGATATATTTGCTTTACTTAACAAAATATTTATGTGAGGGCTGGACTATGATTAGTATTACTGCTATTTAATCATAATATAATTAGCTTTTTACCGCGCATTATTTTAAGAATCCATATTTCTACGCTGATTAAAAATGATTATATTTCAGCTGGATAAGGCAGCCGTTTAACATGATACACGTAGCAAATATCATTAAAACCAGTGGATTTTGATTATATTTGCTATAGAATCATTGGAATCCAAGGAAGTCAGAGGATGTTTTTTATCCCAAAAATACGGTTTCCTCGTGATAAATAAACTGTGTAAACAAAGCTACAAACAACATCTAGTAATACGGGTGTAAAAGAGAAATATGCTAGAGGAAAGCGAAATAAAGTGAAGCTATTAACCTCTGTCGACACTTGTACACCTAGAGAACGTGTTGCAATTAGCCGGCCCGCATACAGCACTAGTTGTGTAATGAATCGCTGACAAAGGTACAACGTAAACAGCCACGGTTTCATTAAAAAGTTCCTCGCTCTGACAAACGCCCAGTGGAAATTGCGGAACTGGCACCCGCGGCCTGCCGCCTTCGCACGGCCCAAAGACTGCCCTGGTTGAGATGAGATGGTTACACAGCCAGGAACAGTTGACACTTTATTATAATAACGTTCAGAAAAGTATTTGGAACGTTATTAAATGATATTTAAATTATGACAACAAATTGTATCTGAACCACGTCTAATGATTCACTTGATCTACTTTTAATCTATTAAAAAATTTCAAGGTTTCACAAGTTTTTTTTGCATATAATTATAACTATTCAATTCAATTCAATTCAATTCAATATCTTTATTTGCATAAAACATGATATAAACATGATAAGATTAGCGTAAAACAGTACGTCATGTTTTGCCGTTTTAATGGCATGCAAATTTTACAATAAATAGGATCCATTAAAGTAACGGTCAAAATATTTAAATATAATTGATTCTTAAACAAAATATATCATAAGTAACATTTTAAATAAACCGCATTCAAATCGGTTCAGTAGTTTTCGTGTGATAATGGAACAAACAGACAGACACACAGACAGACAGACAAAAAACTAACCACATTTTTGGCTTCTATTATAGCGATCTAGTGACACACCCCGCTTATTTATTTTTTGAATATCTTTAATGTACAGAATTCACATTTCTACAGTTTTATTATATATATAGATGTATAGATAAAAGTAACTGCCGCACTAAGAGACAATAGTATAAACCCCTTAAATCGTTGTTTTACTATCTGTCAAACTATACAATAAAATGTCTTTGTGTGCGGAGATAAGAATAAAGTTATTTACACCGTGATAAAATGAAGAAGATTCTTCTCGCCGGGTTAGCTCACGAACCGCTGGTATGTCATCACGTAGACTTTCTGAAAAGACTTGTTTCAAATTTGCTCAGAAGTAAAACAATTTATTTATTTATTTTTAATAAACTACATAGCGAGTAATGTGAACTACTTCAGCTCAATTTAATTTTACTCCCATGTTGACTTTTATTCCCTTGCTAGTTGCCAGTAAAAACATCCACGTTGTATACACTTAACGTTACTGCAGTCATAAAACATAATAATATTTTTTTTATCCTTGTCGTGAAAAGTATTCTATTGTGTCAGACAAGTACAGAACGCTGTGTAGCTATAACTTCTGTATACGTTGTCAAGAAATTATTTCTATAATTATTGTAAGCCAGTAATTATATGCAATATGAAAAGAGGCTTTCAGAAGTTCGAAAATATTAAAAAGTAAAATAAAGTATTACATCAGTCATCAGCAGTTAATCTGTGAGTTAATTATACCGTAGATTTACGTTTGTTTAATTACGAGGAAGATACAAGTTTGTAAAACTTGTTGCAACTCAAACTTAAGTTTTTGAGCGGTCTGCACCTGATCACCCCGGGGCGGCCCGGGGCGAGGGTTTTTGTTCGAACATAATCAACTCCCTAAAGTACTTTGTACGATCACTTTCAGGAACAAATAACAATTTTTATTGAAGTTATCGAATAAAATTACAGTGTTATGATTGATTAAAAGTGATGTCTTAACGGCTCCTTTATCTGTTTACATATTCACCCTACCCCGTATGAAGCTGATCAACTTTACCGAGCAAAATATGGAAAAAACTTTTGGCTCCATCAAATCGAATATGAAGTTACTTGCAACATTTTCCTTCCGTAATTCTTTCCATACTCCGCGGAAAGTTGCGTATTAACATAAGCGCTGTATGATTTATTTTCCCGACTCGGGCTAAACCCTTCCCGATCCCCGCTCCGTATTGTTTAACTTCACTTTCTAAGCTCATGCCCGTTTTATTAAGTTAAAAAGTTAAACATAGTCCGGGAGACCGCCGCGTCCCGGGCCGTAATCCCGGCGCGAGTTAGCCGGCTCCGGGTGAGTTCGTGTTTGATACGACACTGAGACGTTACATTGTGTGGTGTATCACTGTTTTAGGTGGCTCGACACTTTGTTCCCACTTTATGATCGTAGTTGTGTTCCTCGGAGTGTCACTATTTGATGACTCGTCAAATTGGTTCGCGTCGACAGCTTCCTCAAAATGAATTTGTTTTAGCTCAGTCTAAGAAATTGTCGTGTTTCTTAGACGAAAGCTCGGGGCTCGATCACTTGGAATTATCTGGAGTTCCGTAGTAATTTAGTAGACTGTAGAACTCGCAGCAGCGGCAACTGTGAGCTGCGGTTGAGTGCACGCGGGGATCAGTGCAGGCTTCGGCGGGCCGGCGAGCCTGCGGGTCGGCGGCGGGCGGTTGGCGGCGGGCGCGCGGTGGGGTGGAACCCGGAGCCTAATCGGTAGGAGATTTGCATGTGGACTGCTGCTCATTTAACTTGCTAATCATACGAGTATAAGCACAAATAGTCTAAAATATATTCTACATAGGTAGGTGCTTTTTCCTCCTGCCCGGGAGGGAAAGCGGCGAACGGTGATGTTCAAAAGTTTTCAGAAGATATTTTAACATAATGTTATTTCCTGCCGTTTGCCGCGCGCCGCCCCGATGATTGTTATGACGTGGGCGCAACACCTGAACTCGGTTTATTAACGGAATTACGTCGAAAGTTTCCCTCCCCCCCTCCCTCGTCGCCTGACGCGCGATTAACGTCGCGTTCTTTGCAAAATATGTTGGGTGACTTCCCGAGGAGTTTGAACGGTGACTTATTACGTTACTCACGTCTCATTAGGGCGATGTTGTTATACAGAATACTGCATACATCATCCGAAATAATGAGCCCGGACCTAAATTATAACAAAGAGACAATATAAAAACGGCTAAACAAAATGAAATAAAATAACGTCCGCGATGAAGTCGTACTTTTAATGTAATTTATTTCGGGGCGCAGATGGTGTGGATATAATAATAGATGCTCACAAAGTTGAGGACGGAGGAGTGGCCAAAATATTTTTATTTAATTTAAAAGATGTACGGTTATGGCGGCGGCCAGCTGCGGCCCGTCGTCGGCTGCATCTCGCGCGCCCCGCGCCGGCCCCGGGGCGAGGAGACCCATAAATTGTCCCCTTAAAATTGAATGCGAGTACTCGGCTCGGCCCGCCTCAGTGCGCGGTCACACGAATTATGTGTTTCTTTATTTCTCTGACAAATTTATGTGCAGTCTATTTTCTCGTCCGCGAGTATTCTATTCGCTCTAAAATGGAATTTAAAACGAAGTTACAAAATTAATCATCTCATGTCGCAGCTATAGTGTTGCACACACTGCACACTGCACATGTTTGCACGGAGCTAAATGATTGACATCAGGCGATAGCTTGCGGCAATATCACAATAAGTCGAAACTTGTCTTATACACTGAAGTTACCTGTACCTATCGCACCGTATCAGCGCGGTGTAATTAGTTTCGGCTGCTCGCGCTACTCAGCGCCGGCAATTTGGCTGAGTGTACTCCTCTACCCCTCTCCCCCCGCCGCACCCCTTACCTCACCCCCGCAAGCCTCTCGCGGTAATCGCCTTCGATGTATTAGCGATAATGCGCCGGGAGAGGTGTTACACATTACGGCCAAAGTGTATCTGACACGGTAACGAGTCGGCTGCGGCGCTGCTGCCATGTTACGATCATGTTGAGTTATGTATTAAGATATGTAACTTAAAACATTGCGAATTTGTTGTCTTCGGTGATATCTTTTCATCGAGAGTGTTAAAATTGTAAGTATTTGCTAGCTACTGCATGGAAATATTCTCAAAATCAGATAGTCGAAATTCCGACTGTCTAAAACAGTTATGGTGGCACTGGCACTGGCATTAAAAGGTAATGACAGTTTGAAGATTATTCAGCAGAAATTCGTAAATCTTTCCCGCGGGGATCGACCCCGATTCGAACTCGCTACATTATTAACGCACCGCGACGCAAGTTCCCGTGACCGCAGAGGTTACGACTTAGGACTGACAACTACATAAGAACCTCCCCGCTAATCTGTGCCTGAACTTTCTAAGACGAGTTAACTACTCTTATTGCACGCAAGTTCTTGTAATTATCATAATTTTAGATATTATAAAGGTGACATGTTGAATGTGTGTGTCCGTACTCCGTAGCTCCGTAGCAGAAAAGCATGAAACCACAGTTTTATGTAAGGGCCTGTTATGTAGACTTCAAGCACAACTGTCCTTCCAACTTCCAACCTCAATAAAAGTACTATTAAAGAAGAAATATCTCTTAAGTCTGTTACGAACAATGTATAAACAAGTTTTTTACGTGGGAGTTGGGACACATTTTTGCATACCTATAGGCATGCAAAACCATTAACCTAATTATTCATTTGTTATAAATTATATTGATGAGTCGATTATTAAAATGAGCACGGCCCGAAGACGTGGCAGAATACGTGGCAATAATTTATTATTCAGCGCGGGGTTCAAGATGTTTACGCAGTCAGCGCTCCGGCCTGGGCGGTTTGACTCGCTGCGGCCCTCTACGGCGTAGAGCGCTCTACAGGGTGTAACAAAACTAAGTGATAATACGTCTTTAAAGGGTGTATGTGCTCGTAGAGAGTTCACTGTGAAAGTAGCAGCGTCGAAAGAGCATTTTTTTGTTTGTATAGCACCCCAGCGTCATGCATATATCCCATACAAAAGTGAAAAAAAATTGCTCTTTCAGTATTATCACTTGGTTTTGTTACACACTGTATAGTGTATACACTCTACATCGTGAGTGCGGGCTCATGCAAATCTGTGCTACTTAGCTTAGCACTACTCAGCAGGCAGATACTTATAATGTTATAGGCAGTAAAAGACAGAAAAAGGTATACTAATACTATAAATGCGAAAGTGTCTTTCTATTTATCTATTATCTCTTCACGCCTAAACCAGTTGAACTATTTTTCTGATTAAGATATGGAAATACTTTAAGTCCCGGGAAAGAAGGATACTGTTTGTCTCGGAAAATGTACAGTTTCCGCGCGATAAATGAATTTTGTCGCAACGGAGTTGCGGGCGTCATCTATTATTATAATAAGTGTAAAGTCTAAAAGAATACCACCCGAGCATATTGAAAAATATCCGACCGACATGGGTCTGTCCGTAGATCTAAAACAGATGAATCTTACTGTTGATGCTGAAAGCTGACTTGTTCAAGAGTTCTTAAGTTACTATCATCGACGGCTCAAGCACTGGCTTATAATATAGTGAATGGAATGAATGAATGAACATTCTTTATTGCATTTACACATACCTTAAATAGAAATACAAACTTAGTACTATTCCTAAACTACATAATTATAAACACAAAAGGCGACTTTATTGCTTTACAGCAATTTCTTCCAAGCAATTACCGAAAAGCAGGAAATGATTTTATATAAACAGCAAATAGGCAATGTGCAAAAACAAGTTATTAATTTTGATACGACAAAGTACCATATTGAGTGTAGATATAGAGGTAGAGCAATGTCATAACAACCCTTTCACTCCAACTAACCTTTTATTCAGCGCAATCCGACGCAAACAGGGTAAAAAAGAGGCGAGAATTCCCGTCGATTTACTTGAAAAACGTTATATGAGTCGGAAGCGGGGATAACATTATCGGGCGAGTGTTGTCAGCCGGGAATAATCGCATCCACGTCGAACCTGATTAATGCGACGTCGCACGTCGCCCCGTTTCTTAGGGGAGTTCTACACTTGTCAAACATCAACGTGCACTCAAAGACGTCTAGAGCACAACTTTTGACCTAATTCTTCGGAAAATAAGTTCAAAAGATGGTAAAGCGGATTCACCGTCTAAAAACTATTATTAAAATCAAGAAAATGAAATACACAAACGAAACGAAAAGAACATTAAACACGAAATACTTTTTTAATATCCAATATTGGATTTAATTTCTTGTCCCATCCTCTTTCGCTTGCCTGCTTGTTAAGAGAAGAATATGTTTACTACCTAGTTCCTAGGTGAAGTTACCCAGTATCTTCCATTTTGTCCAGTGCTCATAGTGCACAAACATACAAGGTTATTAAAAATATGTTCAATAGATGTACCACTATCCTTACGTCCGCCCCGTGCTCTCGCCTTAATGTAGCTCAACTCTTGTCAAGTGTTTCGCGAGTTCCACGACAACACTTTTATGCACTATTCTAATTTAAAATAAACAGCTCGGGCATATAAATGTTCAAAGTAACGGAGTTCTGTCTTGAATGGTCCTCC
The DNA here is from genome assembly GCA_905404155.3 of Plebejus argus. Taxonomy (NCBI): domain Eukaryota; kingdom Metazoa; phylum Arthropoda; class Insecta; order Lepidoptera; family Lycaenidae; genus Plebejus; species Plebejus argus. The sequence continues at coordinate 24,852,181 of FR989927.1, forward strand.
GAGCCTACATTACTACATTATCAGTATGGATATGTCGCAGTCATCTGGTTCACTCTGTGATTCGATTGAATGAGTAGCGTATTCATTGAATGACCACCTGTTGCGGCTGCACCGCAACGGGGCGCGCGGGGCGCGCGGGGCTCGTTCTACTAGCTTCGCCGGGCATACGCCTTATGCGCGAGCGCACACTACACAGCTATATACATAATAATATACTAGTTTAGACAACTGCATCGAATGCATTCCAACATTGTCTTCGTAGGCGACCAGAACTTATACTTGTAATTTAGCAATCCTAATACAGTCCACTTCAAGTCTTTAAATCTTTTATTTTAAAACCTGGTAGCCTACATAAAAATGGTCCTTCTTCGGCCTTATTAATAATAGAAGAACCACGGGACATCACAACGGATAAAACCCAAGTTGGCTAATTCGCTGGAGGATACCTACAGGAAGACATATTTCCTGCACCGAGGATACCTTTGGTCTTGGAGGACAGCTTGGACTATCTGGAGAGCACCTTGAACTGCGAAGTTGCTTGCCGACGCAGCAAAGACAATCGGAGGACATCGCGGTCATTTCAAGGGCATTTAATTTTGTGAGTCCGTTCCATATCTTTTCCTTTCATTTTTTTCTCATTCCTTGTCTTTTATTTGGATCAGACATTGTGATCTCTTCATATTTTTTATGTTAAAGTCATTTTTTAGCATTTTTAATGGTCGTCCTTGACAATTAAAGTTTGACCTCTGATAGCTTTTTCCCAAATTATTTTTTTTTACTTGCTAACTTTCATCTTTAACACTTAATATTAAATTATTTTATATCTAAAAGTGTAAGAAGTCCCTTATTGCAAAACCATAAACAGTTTTATTACCTTACTGATAAGAACAGCAGGAATCCTTTGTTTCAAGGGCAGAGCACCACGTGTTCATAGATTGCGTCGCATTCAATATTCAAGCTTTTAAGTGCGTAAACGTATTGATTATTAGTTTATCATTAGGTAAAAACTTTATTTTTCTTTAAAAATGAGTGATTCTCGCATTAAAGAATTAATTAAACAACGTGGTAGCCTTAAGGGGAAGCTTACAATATTCCAAAACTTCCTTAATAATCTAAGTGATTGTGAAAGCTTTAGTGAAAATCATTATAATGAGTTGGAGTGTCGTGTGAATAAAATTGAAAATATTCACAGTGATTTTGATCGATTTCAGACGGAGTTGGAGCTGTTATCGGATGATGAGGATCAAATGCTTCTTGAACGTGAGGAGTTTGAATCAAAGTATTTTTCGCTTATGGCTTCAGCAAAAACAATGATAAATAAGTACGATCGTCACCGTAATCGTGAATTATCTCAATCTGAAGCGAGCGTCGACCACGTGGATGCTATGCATGATTTCATCAGACTTCCTAAGATTAATTTACCAAGCTTTGATGGCGACTTTCAACACTGGCTGGAATTTAGAGATACGTATCTTTCACTTATTCATTCTAATTCTAAATTGAGTGATATTAATAAATTTCATTACTTGCGAGCTTCTTTGAAAGGCAGCGCTTCGCTAATTATTAAAAACTTAGAATTTACTTCGAATAACTATATTATAGCGTGGCAGTTACTTTCCAATAGGTATGACAATGAACGCCTTTTAGTTAACAATCATGTGAACGCCATTTTTAATTTGCCACCTATTCAAAATGAGTCTTGTTTTGCCCTCAGAAATTTAATCGATGTCACAAATCGTAATTTATGTGCCTTAAATTCGCTTGGTCAACCAACAGACCACTGGGATATTTTGATAATTCATATTATGACTAGAAAATTAGACAGTGTTACATATCGTCAGTGGGAAGAACAAAGAAATACAATAACTTCCACACCGACATTAAAACAATTTTTAAGCTTCTTAACAAATAGATCAGATTTATTAGATACTTTGCAACACGAACAAAAACATAGATATATACACAATAATCAAAATTTACAACTTACAGATAACAAAAATAAAAATAATCAGAAAACTTACAAACTACATACTACTGATAATAATAAAAATTCTTTAACATGTCCTATGTGTAAAAATAATCACTTTTTATTTAATTGCCAGGAATTTAGAAACTTAGACGTTGATGCACGTCTACAAAAAATTAAACATTTCCAAGTATGTAAAAATTGTTTAAAACCTGGTCACATAGAAAAACAGTGCAAATTATCACATTGCAAGTATTGTGCTAACAAACACAACACTCTTTTGCACAAAGACTTAGAAAATCCTAGTTCAGTTGCTTTATCAACAAATTTAGAATCAAATTTAACACCACACGTTTTGCTTTCCACAGCTATGGTGAAAGTGACTGATGCTGACGGAAACCTACATCCTGCCAGGATCCTACTTGACAGCGGTAGCACATCGCATTTTGTAACTCAGGATCTTTGTGAGAAGCTGGGTTTGGTACGACGTAACGTAAGCTCCACTGTGACAGGTATTAATAATCAAATTTCCTTCAGTGCAGAGTCTTGTAATCTTACTTTAGAGTCGATTTCTAGTGACTATAAAATTAATTTACAATGTTACGTTTTGCCTCAAATAACAAATATGTTACCTTCTTGTAACATAAACATAAAATCATTAAAATTACCTCTTGATATTAAACTAGCTGACCCTTCATTTTACATCTCTTCTCCAATTGACATATTGGTAGGAGCAGACATATTTTGGGACGTCTTATGTTCTAATTTCATTGATTTAGGTGAGCAACAACCTAGGTTGCAACAAACCAAACTTGGCTGGCTAGTTTCGGGTAAAATTTCTTATACACACATAAATTCAAATAATAATAATTTAAAATCAAATAATACTTTGTCTTGCCTTAGTGTCCAGACCGATGAATTGCTTACGCGTTTCTGGGAGTTAGAGACAATTCCTTCTAAATATAATTTATCTTTAGAAGAACAATGTTGTGAAAAGAGTTTTTCAGAGAACACACGACGTGACGATGATGGTCGTTTCGTCGTTACGATACCTTTAAAACAATCACCAGAGGTTCTCGGCGATTCTTATCATGTAGCAAAAAATCAATTTTTAGCGCTTGAGCGTAGGCTACAGCGCAACCCAGTTTTAAAAGATAGGTATTTAGCTTTTATGACCGAGTACCTAAACTTAAATCATATGAGTCCATCTTGCTCATCTAATACAAAATCTTTTTCTTATTACATGCCTCATCATGGCGTTATTCGAGAGGCAAGTACTACCACAAAATTGCGTGTAGTATTTAACGCTTCTTCAAAAACCACATCTGGAAAGTCATTTAATGACATCCAAATGGTAGGGCCCGTCGTTCAAGACGACTTACTTTCGATTTTATTACGTTTTCGCCAGCATAAGTACGTAGTTTCAAGTGATGTAGAGAAAATGTATCGTGCCATTACAGTCGAACCTTCACAACGTTCTCTACAACAAATCTTATTTAGATTTAAGCCTAGTGACAAAATTCAGGCTTACACACTCAACACTGTCACTTATGGTACTGCTTCTGCACCTTACTTAGCAACAAAATGCTTAGTATCTTTAGCTGACCATTGCTCACATCCTGAAGCTAAATTTGCTCTACGTAGAGACTTTTATGTCGATGACTTTTTGAGTGGCGGGGATAGCATTTCCTCCGTCATTGAAATGTGTAAAAATGTAGATATAACATTAAAATCAGCCCATTTCAACTTAAGAAAATGGCAATCAAATAATAAAGAAATTTTAAATTCATTTTTAGATAGCTTGAATCAGAACGAAAATAGTAATAATAAAACATTAAATTTAAATGAATCGTTGCCATGTAAAACACTAGGGTTACACTGGGATCCTTCTTTAGATAATTTGTTATTTTCGATTAATTTAGAAAATAAATTTAAAAAGATAACAAAACGAAATATTTTAGCAATTGTTAGTCAAGTTTTCGATCCTCTTGGTCTTTTAGGACCGTGTACTGTAACATCTAAAATTTTAATACAAAAGCTTTGGATAGATAAATGTGATTGGGATTCTGAAGTGTCTAAAGAACACCAAAAAACATTTTTAAATTTCATTTCCTCGTTAAATATACTTAATAATTTACGCATTTCACGGTGGATCAGTATTGATAACGCTGTTTTGTTAGAGTTACATACTTTTTCAGACGCGTCAGAGCGTGCATATGGTGCATGTACCTACGTGAGAGCTGTTGACGTGCATGGCAATGTACGAGTTACACTTTTAGCATCTAGGAATAAAATAGCTCCAATCAAGCCTACAACAATTCCTCGCTTGGAGTTGTGTGGCGCAGTTCTTGCCAGCAGACTTCACTCTAAAGTGGTATCGTCTCTTACTTTAAAATTTCTTCATTCATATTTTTGGACAGATTCCACGATTGTACTGTCATGGCTCAATACATCTTCTAATCAGCTAAAAACTTTTGTTCGGTCTCGTGTAGGGGAAATTCAAGACTGTACTGCTGGTCACAAGTGGAGCTACGTTCCGTCTAAGCACAATCCAGCAGACCTGGTTAGCCGCGGTACTACAACAGACACTTTTGACCAATGTTCGTTGTGGCTCACAGGGCCAAATTTTTTAAAACACAAAGATATTAAATTTCCTGTAACACCAAATACACATAATATAGGTGCATTACAATCAGAACTTTCATTACATTTATCAAATTCAGAAAATAATAACAAAGACATAAATTCATTACAAAATTTATTAAATAAAAAATCAAATTATACAAAATTAATTAGAATATTTGCTTACATACTAAGATTTATATACAATTGTAAAAATAAAAATAAATTAACTAATTGCCTCTCTACTACAGAGTTAGAAAAGGCAGAAAACTCTATATTACTATTGGCTCAACAAAGTATGTTTCCAGATGAATACTCAACAATTAAATCTGGCAAACCTCTTCATAATAAGAGTAGATTATGTTCCTTGTCTCCATTTATAGACAGTAATAATTTACTAAGAGTTGGTGGTCGTCTTAATAATTCCTTCTATACCTATGATGTCAAACATCCCATATTACTTTGCAGTAAGCATCATGTTACACAAATAATTTTTCATAAGGAGCATATTAATTTGTTGCATGCAGGACCTCAGTTGCTTTTGTCTCACATAAGACAAAAATATTGGCCACTGGGGGGGAGGAACCTCGCTAGGCGCGTTGTACATAGTTGCGTGCGTTGCTTTAGATTTAAATCTAGGCCCATTCAACCCATTATGGGAGACCTACCTAGTGATAGAACTCATTTAGAATTTCCATTTTTGCGAACCGGTACCGATTACGCCGGCCCTGTGTTGATTGCCGACCGTAAAGGCAGAGGTGCTAAGTTGGTGAAATCTTACATATGCATTTTTGTGTGTTTTGCAGTGAAGGCGCTACACTTAGAGCTCGTCTCGGACCTCTCCAAGGAGGCGTTTCTGGCAGCTCTCTTTCGCTTCATTTCTCGTCGTGGCAAGCCTCAAACCATTTACTCCGATAACGGCACTACCTTCGTCGGAGCTAGTAACGAGATAGCATCATTTTTCAATTCTTACTCTAACGATATTTCAACTGAAATGTCAACACATGGGATAGACTTTAAAACTATACCCCCTTATTCCCCACACTTCGGTGGATTATGGGAAGCGGCTGTTAAGTCTGTTAAGCATCACCTGAGACGGGTACTTTCACTAACTCATTTAACATATGAAGAGATGTGTACATGTCTGGTTCAAATAGAAGGTATCCTAAATTCTAGACCATTAACACCTCTTTCCTCTGATCCATCCGATCTCACGTGTCTAACTCCTGCTCACTTCCTAATAGGACGAGCACTATTATCTGTCCCTCGACCTGACTTCGCAGAGGCGAACATCAATCGCCTACAACGATTTGAGAGGATTGAGAAACTCAAACAACATTTCTGGATTCGATTTTCATCCGAGTATGTTTCTCTTCTCCAACAGAAGTGCAAGTGGCGTACTTCGAGGGACAGTTTGCAACTCGGTGCTTTGGTGCTGGTTCGCGACAAGAGCCAGCCCCCTCTTCTGTGGCAGTTGGGTCGCGTCACCAAGCTGCATACAGGCCCAGACAACATTTGCCGGGTTGCTGAAGTTAAGACGAAGAAAGGTGTCATCCAGCGGGCCTATAATAACATCTGTCCGCTTCCCACCAGTTCAAGTTGAAGTCCTTCAACGTGGCCCGGGCAGCATGTTGCGGCTGCACCGCAACGGGGCGCGCGGGGCGCGCGGGGCTCGTTCTACTAGCTTCGCCGGGCATACGCCTTATGCGCGAGCGCACACTACACAGCTATATACATAATAATATACTAGTTTAGACAACTGCATCGAATGCATTCCAACATTGTCTTCGTAGGCGACCAGAACTTATACTTGTAATTTAGCAATCCTAATACAGTCCACTTCAAGTCTTTAAATCTTTTATTTTAAAACCTGGTAGCCTACACCACCATTTAATTGAATGACTGAAGGACAACTAGTCAAGACGTCGACTGTATTATCTGAAGGCTAGACAGATCAAAATTTGACCTTCATTTGACCTCGACACTTTTTTTATTAGTACCTGCATGTTAGGGGCAGAGGGCGCTATAAACAGCGACGCGTTGTTATTTTGAGAATATAAACAGTGACGCGTTTTAGTATTCCTGTGCGTCAATAGATGGCGTTTTTTAAATATTTTTTTTGAGCATATAATGTACAGATTTTTTTAACTTATGAAATAACTCCGTTCCATTCGGGTGTCCTTTGACACCTCTCAGTTTTTTTGTTGGTGGCGTAATATAGGTTAATCTAGAAACTGGCTTCAATTATGAGGCGACGAAGCCCCGCTACGCGGGGCTCCTATTTCTGGGTGGTTTACAAGAAAATAACAACGATGACTAAGGCGGGAGCTTCGCTGTGCTACGCTCCCGCCTTAGCCATCTAACCTAACCCAATGAAGTCGTATTGGGCTAACACTGAGTAATACATAGCTATTAATTACCTAAGAATTATTTTGGTGACTACGAGCGCCGCAGTGGGATAAAAGTGAAATACGTTCAATTACCTGACTGATTTTATGTCCGCTATCTTCAAAGGGATATGTTACAAAACGCTAACTAGTCGGACGTTGAGTGACGATCGTTCAATCGACGTTCGGCCGAGTCATTCAATGGAATGTTGTCATTCAATGAAAGCGCTAGTCATTCAATCGAAACGCAGATTTATGATGACTTGGACAGATACATTTTTTAAACATGCCCATTGGACGTTCGTCATCCATCAGATGATTAGATCATATTATTGTTAGCCTGCATTGTCTTATTCAATATTAAAGTTGTCGACCCTGGCGACACAGGAGATACAGTGGTGAGAATGTGTGGTGGGCCAAAGCCCGTTTAAAAAAATATTTGTCCTTATCAAGCTTGAAAACAACATTCTATTTGGTACCAATTTACGACGAAGTCAATAGCCAAGTTCTTAACCACTAGAGTGTCGACTTGTAGAGTACGGAGGCGTAAGATAGTAAATAGTAGAGACTTGTTAGAGCGTGCCGGTATGTATACCTCTATATAGTTCAGTAAGTAGCTCGGCAGTCGGCTGTTATTAAACATCGTGTTGGCTGCTAACAATTAATTCGGACCAAAGTTCGCTGTTGGTTCGCAAACTTGCTAAGTATTATAACATCACTATGCCAGGCTACTCGTGCCTGCATAACATCACAAAGTTCTAAGTAAGTACATAATTATTCATATTATATTCAAGATAATATTATTATAGTTAAACGTTGGCGATAGCTTCTGCTGCTTATTAGTTTATCGATGAGTCAATATATAGAATTTGATGCCAAAATTGGCACTAAGAAAGCAGGCAGGTACCTTTGAAAGAGGAACGCTTGAACGTATTGAATGAAAAGGTCCGGGAGACGTCGAATAAGCGGGAAAATCCAACAAAATATATTTTATATTGTGAACGCGGATAATCTTTAATAATATTATAGGTTTTTAAATTGAAAGATGGGAAAATGTTTTGAATGTGAGTCTGGGGCGGCGCCCGTCGCGCGTTCGACTGCGCTCCGATTGAAATGATTCGAATAAAATCGATTTTGATAATATCATTTCGGAGGGAACGTGCTGAATGGCGGGTAAAGTGGCTCTGAATAAGTGAACGTATGATGTATGAATAAACGAACCGATTCAGACCCACGCAAACACGCGAACATGCTCGCCAGCCGGATCACCGTCAGCAACATTATAATATTATACCTCTATAGGCCAAAATAGGCCCCCCCCCCCCTCCGACCCTCAACTCTCTTAGGTTAGTTTATTTTCGTTACGGAATTTCTATATTCGATCGCTGAAGTTAAAACTACGAGAACGCTGAACTAAGAGAGCTAGAGGCGCCCCCCAGCCACATGGTGGACCAGTATGACCAAAGCACTACTTAGCTGCTGTAAATAAAATATTACCTACATCAACAATTCAACAACCCAATATAAAATTTCTCGCTGCAAATGTACTGGAGAGTACGCTACGTAAAGTGGGAGAGAGCTTAGAAGAAGAAGATTAATTGCAGTAGGTAAGTACTAAGTAGGTATAGATCAGATGGAGTTTTGCCGGGAATGTGAAAGAGTGATGTTGTGATTTTGTATTATTTTCCTAAAATTGTGTTAGATTGGGTTTTTAATGTGTAATATTGGTAGAATATTAACCATTAGATATTCGTTATCGTGCACAAGTGTAGGAAAGTGATGCATTATCCAGAAACGTGCGATTTTGTGTTCCCTCCAAAACTCCATCGAAAGTTTCAGTAAAGCGTCTACTAGACTTAAGACCTGACGATATTACATGAAAACGATGCTGAAAATTATTATAGGAGGAATACGGTTTTCCCGCCATATTCCTTACCTTTTTACATTGTCTGTGGCACAACATACACATCCTTTGTGTCAAGTTGCCAAAAACGAAGAATAAGAAAGAAAGGTATAGATCATAGTATTGTCCTATAATATTAGACTCACTCTTGTAGGTACTATTATAATATTCTGTTGTATTGTTTTGTAATTCCCCGACATTTTTACTAACCGTACACGCAAAATAAACACAACCTCAGCTTTGTGTTACTATAACGTTCTACGGGCAATAATAATGTACTGTATTGAATGTACTTGATTTGTTGTGTGACTGTGTTTTGTGCGAATAAAGGCCGATGCAGTTAATTTGGAAACAAATAAACTCTCTATAACCCATAATAATGTTTGTTGATTTCATTAAGGCGATATTACACGGTGCAATCAAATTGAAGCAATTCCATTGAAAGGCATTGAACATTGAACATTGAACGACTTAACCAATTCACACGTATCATTCAAATGATATTCAATATTCACATAACGCAATGTGATGTCGCGCCAACTCGTACGTGCAGGAGTTCGCCATCGTTCAATTGTCGTTCAATCTCCATGTTACACGTTCAATCACATTGAACAATGACCACATTGAAAGCAATCTCATTGAAAGCTACATTGCAATGAACGCTTTCAATGAGATTGTGCAATCGCATTGAAATGTATTTACACGTCTCAATGCCATTGAAGCAATGACATTGAAAGCAATATTGAACCGACATTGAACCGTGTAATATTTGCTTACCAGCTGTCTGATGATGTCATTCTAAAATCATCTAAGTAACTACATAACTTATGTTCTTATAATCTTCTTTCTTATAAGTTATAATATATAAATGGATTTTCAAATGTGTTGGTCGCACTAAAACTCGAAAACGGCTGAATGGATTAGGCTGATTTTAGGCTTAAAATATTCGTAGGAGTCCAGGGAAGTTTTTAAGTTATACGAAGTTCACCGGGACAACAGCTAGTCTACATTCTACAATATATAAAAATAATCGGCCAAGTGCGAGTCGGACTCGTGCACGAAGGGTTCCGTACCAATATAAAGCAAAATTAGGCCAAAAGTGTTTTTTGTATGGGAGCCCCCCTTAATTTGCTATTTTATTTTAATATTATTATTAAATATTAAAGTACACATATAACTAAGGACTTTGAGAAAAATTTAAGTAACTACCTTTTGCCATTATTGATATAGAGCAAAAAAGGTCCAAAAAATGAGGTTTGTTGTATGGGAGCCCCCTTAAATATTAATTTTATTTTGTTTTTAGTATTTGTATTTCTAGCGGCAACAGATATACATAATCTGTGAAAATTTCAACTCTCTAGCTATTACCGTTCTTGAGTTACAGCTTGGAGACAGACAGACGGACAGACGGACAGACATCGAAGTTTTAGTAATTATAGGGTCCCGTTTTTACCCTTTGGGTACGGAACCCTAAAAAGGCCAAAAAAATCACGTTTGTTGATATACATAATGTGTGAATATCAAATCTCTAGCTATTTACCGTTCTTGAGTTACAGCCTGGAGACAGCAAAAAATGCCAAAAAAATCACGTTTGTTGTATGGGAGCCCCCTTTAAATATTCAAATTATTTTATTTTCAGTATTTGTTGTTATAGCGGCAACAGATATACTTACATAATCTGAAAATATCAAATCTGTAGCTATAATAGGGACCGTGCAGAGCGACGACACTGCCACAAGGCCACAAGTGGCGAATAGCCGAAACTTTTACGAAAATTTTATTGTCAAGCTCATCGATTTATGTCAAGCTTTATTCAAGCTACGGAAAATTATAAGATTTCTTGAAAAATTTTAGTATTTTCAAGAATTGAAATGCATTGTTGTATTCCCGGACATACAAGAAATATAAAGGCAAATCGAACGATGTAAAATTTTACTATTTTTCTGCCAAAGTATTCACATGCCTTTGCTTATTGAAAAACGAAAGAAATGGATAAAAGGCAGTAAAAACATACGTAAGTATTTAAAAAGTTCCATGAATGTTATGTGTAGACTCGTAAAAACACTGAATTTCGTAGATTATAACCGTAAATTCATTTTTTATGAACATAACCTATAACCGTTGCTTCTTTCAGTAAACATCCAAACTGGCTTCCATCTAAATAATTGATATACATACATAGGCACCCCTCATTTAATTGGCATAAAGTTGCATCAAAAGTAAGGATAATCTGGAGAAGTCCTGCCAGGAATTCAACACAGGATAGTATTGAACTTGAACCATCTTGTCAAAGTGCTGGTTCTCAAAAGGATGATTCTTCAAGTGGGAAAAAGATTAGTAGTGCAGTCTTTGTGTGTTATACATAAATGGTGTTTGCACTGATGAGGTCCAGACTGAAATTAGTTAAAAATAGTGACAGACAAAAGTTGTCAAGATGGTATCGATCGAATCGCAGAAGGTTGATGAAATAAAAGCATTTATTTTAGTGAACTTGTTTTATTTTATTAATCCACATGCATTTTCAGTAATTATAAGTATTTTTGAATAGCTTCATTATTTTATTGCAATATGTATCAAGTTTTTACTTCCTATGCTGATGGATGCTATTAATTACTTTTTCAGATAATTTCCTAGTTAACTAGATAAGCTTTATACATTTTTATTCACTCTTTCGTTCTTTGTTTACGGGTAGAAAGTAGAAACTTAATATTATAAAATAGTATAAAAAATAGTATACTTAATATTATAAAATACTTAATAATATAAATGCGAAAGTGTCTGTCTGTTAGCACTTCACGCCCAAACCGCTGCACCAATTTTGCTGAAATTTGGTATGGATTTACTTTGAGCCCCGGGAAAGGACACAGGATACTTTTTATCCCGGGAAAATGTACGGTTCTCGCGCGATAAATGATTTTTGGCGCAACGGAGTTGCGGCGTCATCTAGTCTTTAACTTTATTACTTCGATCGCGGATTCTTGGAAATCTGTCGTTGTTCTCGCGGCCGCATGTGGCCACTTGGGAGTGTAAGTATTAAATCATTTTATAGTGTAAAACATAAAAAAACACTTATAAACTAGCCAGGGTCACGGAGAATGCGAAGCCGAAGTCACTCACAAGTTACGTTTTTTACTCGCATCGTGGCGCTGCTGACGAATTACGACGCCCTCTATAGTTTCTGCACGGTCCCTATACCGTTCTTGAGTTACAGCCTGGAGACAGACAGACAGACAGACAGACAGACAGACAGACAGACGGACAGACGGACAGACTGACATATGGATAGACGGACAGACAACGAAGTCTTAGTAATAGGGTCCCGTTTTTTACCCTTTGTCTTCTTCTTCTTGGTACCTACGGAACCCTAAAAAAGACAAGCTGTCAATGTCACGACTGTCAAATTCAAGCGTGCGCCGTGCCGCGATGTCGAAGTAGCGTCGCGTGTGATAAAAATATATTTTGTGATTGGTTTTTGAAACAAATTTGTGCAGTAAAAAGGAAAAAATTGTGCAATTTATCGAAAATGTTGGTTTTATTTGAGACATCGGCGGGTTACGCTATTTTTAAGGTATGATAACACGTGTTGATCCTAACCTATAAGTCATGCTTTTTGGGATTAATTTTGACTGTTATTTTGTACTAAAACACAGTAATAGTTGAAACACCGTTTTATATATTTACATTCTCAAAAAATATTTGTGTTTACTGTCCCCTTTTACAGTATAAGTTACCTCCAAAAGTAAACATTAGTATTGTTTGGTTATCAAATGTGTGAAATTAACGTTTAACCATGTACTGTTTTGTATTTCTAGCCTTTAAAAGCATATACAATATATATTTACAACATGCACAATATAAAATTCAATCAACATTGATGTAGCACTGACAATAATAATTAATGTATTGTTTTTTTGTAGTTACTGGATGAGTCCAAATTATCTCAAATTGAGGACCTGTACACCGAGTTCAACACACCAGAAGGAGCTGCTTCAGTGTGAGTATATATTTTCCTATTCTTTTTAATCTGTACTTTTAATTTTGAAAGTAAGCAAAGATTTCAGGAAATACACCAAACCCTTGTATAATATAATTAGTATAATAAAGTGTCCATAGTCTCTAGTTTTGTAATACTAATAAAGTGTTGTTTCATAGGATGCTAATAATAGTGTAATGTGTACTTTATTAATGCTTCGACTCCCAAGTGGTCGAATTCAACTGCGTAAACAATAGATTTCCAGGAATCCACAATCGAGGGATTAATATATAAGAGATGTTTGGTTAATTTAATTTAAAGTCAATATATTTTTTAAATATAAAGTAGATGCTTCTGCATTTTATTTTATAAATTCTTTATCTTAGACAGTAATATTTTGTTGTAGTGTAAAGCTAAAGAATTTCATAAAGTTTGAGGACACCACAGAGGCTCTAGCAGCTACCACAGCCGCTATCGAAGGGAAAGTCTCCAAAACACTGAAGAAAGCTCTCAAGAAACATGTTTGTAAGGAGGTGCAGGACCAGCTGCTCGTTGGAGATGCCAAACTCGGAAATGCCATCAAAGAGAAGTTTGACCTGCAGTGCGTCTCCAACTCCAACGTCCAGGAGCTGCTCAGGTGCATCAGGTCACAGATGGACAGTCTCCTGACCGGCTTACCAAAGAAAGAAATGACTGCCTTGGCTCTCGGTCTGGCTCATTCCCTGTCCCGATACAAGCTCAAATTCTCCCCGGACAAAATTGACACCATGATCGTACAAGCCCAGTGCCTGTTAGATGACTTAGACAAGGAGCTCAATAACTACATTATGAGATGCCGGGAATGGTACGGCTGGCACTTCCCTGAGCTAGGAAAAATCATCACTGACAACACACTGTTTGTGAAAATAGTAAAGTTAATTGGCACAAGGGATAACGCTTCCAAGACAGATCTCTCCGACATTCTGCCCGAAGATTTAGAGGAGAAAGTCAAGGAGGCCGCAGAAATATCCATGGGTACTGAGATTTCTGAAGACGATATTGTGAACATTCAAAACTTGTGCGACGAAATCATCTCCATCACAGACTACAGAACCCACCTCACAGACTACTTGAAGGCGAGGATGATGGCGATGGCACCCAACTTGACAGTGCTTATTGGTGAGCACATCGGTGCCAGACTCATAGCCCACGCTGGCTCGCTGATGAACCTCGCCAAGCACCCAGCTTCCACTGTACAAATATTTGGTGCCGAGAAGGCACTATTCAGAGCATTAAAAACCAAGAAAGACACTCCAAAGTACGGTCTCATCTACCACGCGCAGCTAGTAGGTCAATGTAGTACAAAGAATAAGGGTAAAATGTCCCGAATGTTGGCAGCGAAGGCAGCTCTGGCGACGCGTGTGGATGCTTTCGGTGACGATGTGTCATTCGAGATGGGGGCGGAACATAAGGTCAAGTTGGAGAACAAGCTGAGGCTGATGGAGGAGGGCAACTTGAGGAGGATCAGCGGCACCGGCAAGGCCAAGGCCAAGTTTGAAAAATACCACAGCAAATCGTAAGTTCTTTTTTCTTCCATTTCATTTTATTGGAAGTTTATCTCATACTTGCTACAAAAATTTGCTTTAATGTTAGCACTAAAGTGTGTTCATACTTTTAAACAATATTATAATATAATGAATTTTAATAATCATGTATTATTATAAATCATGAAATTTTTGTAACACTCAACTTTCCCCAACAGTGAGATACACCAGTACCCAGTGGCAGCTGACAGCACAATTGGCAAGAAACCCGTCAAGAGGGAGCACTCGCCAAATGAGGATGAACAGTCCGCCTCCAAAAAGATCAAAACTGAAGATGGTGCTGAAGATGTAAGTATTTAATGTTGATTTTTATTAACCAATTCACTTATAACAATTAGTTACAATAATATTATTTATTTTTTTATAGCAAAACTAAGAGTTAAAAAGAAACATTCCAACATAATTATAAAACTTCATTTATTTCTATAAAATACAGAATACAGGGTGCAAAGTATAAAAATCATAGTTATTGTAGGTGCAACCAAAATTTCAGTTTATTGACGACCTCTGTGGCTCAGTAGATAGCACGTTGGTAGCTTAAGCCGGAGGTCGCGGGTTCGAATCCCGCCGACGGAACAAAAGTTTTCAAAGTTCCTGGGTCATGGATGTGTATTAAATATATTTATCATATAATAAAAATCTTAAATATATGTATATAGTATAAAAGTATTAAATATATTTCCGTTGTCTGGTACCTGTAACACAAGTCCTTCAGGTACTTAGCATGGGGCCAGACTGACGTGGTGTGAAGCGTCCATAGATATTATTATTATTGTGGCTAGTTCAATCGCGAGTAGGGTGTGTTAGGTTAGGTTAGTTCTTTTATTACGGAATTTCTATATTTTACATTAAAAACTCTCACAGGTCAAACCCAAAAAGGAAAAGAAAATAAAGACGGAAGTCAAAGAGGAGGCCGAGGAGCAGAACGGCACAGAACCTACCTCGGAGAAGAAGAAGAAGAAAAAAAAGAAGTCTCTCGATGCTTCCATAGCTGAGGAGGACGTCAAGCAGGAGCCCACTGACGAGACGGAGGAACCCAAGAGTGAGAAGAAGAAAAAGAAAAAGAGACAGTCACAGATGGAAGAGTGATCTACCTCATGTTATAGTCAAGTCTTAATGCTCGTGATTAAAATGGTCATTTGGCAGTTTTAGCATATTGCTCGAGACCGAACATTTTAATGACCAGAATTAGCCCTCGGAATGTGTGCGGGTGTGCGGTGTGATTGAGCAGGTTGCCATGTATCAGCTATACCTCAAGGTAATTATTTTTAGTGTTTGAGATATGGGTCTCTTCAACCAGACTAGAAGCAGGCTACAAAAAAATTGCAAAATTCTAGCATAAACGAAAAATAGTTTCTTCCTTACTGCTTGTTAATTGTGTTTTTATAACACTTTTATATTTATGATAAGTACTAAGGTATCGAGCTGTAAAGTGCAAATCTTGATTTTTTTGTATTATATTTGTCCAATTATTGGACAATAATTAACTAAAGATAATTATTAATTATCTACACTACTATTATAAAGAGGAAAGATTTGATTTTTTGTTTGCTTGTATTAAATAAATAGAGATGTTATAGAAAAGTTTAATAAAACCAAAAACATTGTCTTAGCATCAAACTATTACAATTGAAGTAAATTTTTATTTCCATGTTGAATGTCGAATCAACGTTATGAGGGAGAGAAGTAGTTAATATGTTTGAAAACTTGTTTGCCTATCATTTTATGGCTAAGGCATACATAATTTAATATTTTCAGTATCTATTATAATATCTAATACATATAATAAAACTGTAGAAATGTGAATTCTGTACATTAAAGATATTCAAAAAATAATAAGCGGGGGGTGTTACTAGATCGCTATAGAAGCCAAAAATGTGGTTAGTTTTTTGTCTGTCTGTCTGTATGTTTGTTCCACTATCACACGAAAACTACTGATCCGATTTGAATGCGGTTTTCGCAGATATATTTGTCTTCTTCCAACTTAACATCTGGTGTATAAAAATTTTTCCTCCCACCCCTCTAAGGGGACGAAAGGGGGGTTAGATTTTGTATTAAACTTTTTTCTTTAACACGAAAACTACTGATCCGATTCGCTTCCGGGTTTCGCGGATATATTTGTCTTCTTCCAACTCAACATCTGGTGTATAAAAATCCCCCCCCCCCCTTTAAGGGGACCAAAGAGGGGGTAAGATTTTGTATTAAACTTTTTTCTTTAATGGAGTTACGTCATATTATTAACTGTGTTTTCCAACTTAACATCTGGTGTATAAAATTTTTCCCCCCACCCTTCTTAGGGGACAAAAGAGGGGGTAAAATTTTGTATCAACTGATGAAGTAGAAATACTTTATACTTATGGCAAAACAACGTTTGCCGGGTCAACTAGTTTTTATAATAAAACAATATTATGTGGCATTAGTAAATTCTATCAGGTCTTAGTCAGTGACCCCAGTCAGTGTGTGAGACAACCTGTCATGTTGTTTTGTAGATATAAGTGTAAGTTTTTACGTATCATGTAAGAAATATTATTAAAGTTTATTTTGCGGAACGCTTTCTTTTATTTTTAAAATCAATAACTAATAGATCCTAGCCACAAATACTTATTTTTTTATTAAGTAGTCGAGTTTTTAACAGCTAGCAACTAGCTGTTGAATAATAATGTTTAAATATAAGGAACCTATTAAAACCACAAATAGCCCAGGTGTAATTTTCAGAGTTGAGAGTGCTCTGTTCTCTCAGTTCTTTCTACTCTCATAAGTCGTAAATTATAATCTAGAGTTAGGATTTATTTATTAAGAGGAGTCCACACAGCCGTTTTTCCATACAAACGTTGTCCCCTGTTTCCTCCTTGGATAATGCCAGTAGAGTTATAATTTTTTTCCTGAATATCCATGGTCACTAATACAATGTCTCTATGTTTTCTTTTTTTTTTCATAATTTAGTTATTAAAAAAGATATATGAACGTTCAAAAACCCAAAAAATGGCCAGATTTTCCGCTGTGTTCAAACACCCAGAAAACAGATTTAGCTAGATTATACAAAAAAAAAAAAAACAGGAACACAGCTCACTGCTCAGGCCTTTCTTTACTCTTTAAGAGGGAACGCGGGTACGGCAAAATTTGAATGAAGAAACTATTGCCATCACGCTTCACCCTGCGCTGGCACGTGTATTGTGATAGAGACAGATACAGTAAATCAAGGTAACGTATTCCTCTGATTCCTCCTTCAAAATAGAGCATAATATCTAATTAATTTCTTTTTAAATATCTTCAGAAAGAATGAGTCTATACCTCTACTTTTTTATTTTATCTTAAAGATCTTTCAAATTTGTTTTATGGTCGGTTGATTGGCGGAGTTCGGAACATTCATTTTTTGTGATTTTTGAAGGGTCATATTTTTTTAATTACTAGTAAATTAAAAAAAATATCGAACGTAGAGGCATAGCTTTCACAGATCCCAATATTGTATCAAAAAATCATTTGTCTAGACGTCCAATACTTTTGTATGGAAAAAAAGTGTTAGCGTATGCTCTTAATGAAAAAAGTACTTAAATCGGTTAAGTTTTGGAGAAGGAATCAGGGGACAAGTGACAACTGACAACGAATCGTTGATTTTCTGCAGTTGTCTCTATCGCGCTCTGCGGTAAAGGCTTGAGGTAAGGGAGACAGCAATATATTACGAGTACTTTTTTTTCATTTCTCTTGACCTTGGAGTATCCTCTTAAGTGGGAAGGATATATTATTATTATGATCAATTACGGCTGGCGAAAGATCTTAAGGTATGTACTTCCGTTCAAAATACTTCCCACCGTAATGCAATCAGCAATTCCTTCCATCCAAAAGGACGTACGTATCCACTGATCTCTATTATACAAGTACAATAATAGAGATCAGTGTACGTACCAACATTTTTCATACGTTTGGAATGTTGACCGGCCGTTTTTAATAACTTCTACGCATAACGCACACTAATAGAATAGGTAATATTACTTATTCCTAGGTACGTCCATTCAACCAAACGACAGATAGTTTTAAATTATACTTATTAGGTAGGTAAATGTGTATTCTAAACGTGTGTGCTATGTCCAGGGACTGTTAGGCTCAACTCCAATATCCCTTAGTAGTGCTCAACTCGCACTGGAGCAGTCGAAGCGCATGGAAGTCTTGAAGAGCGCTTCATACGTGCGTCGACGCGCTGTAGCTGTAGCATATCTTTCATAATATTTTCATACTGGTAATATAAATTACTTAAATAATAGAACAATAGTCTAAAAACAAAGCGTCGCTTCGACTGCCCCAGTGTGAAATGAGCCTAGGATGAAGCAGTAATGTGGGATTACAATGAAGTTCTAACTGGATCTCGTTTATAATGAAGTTGGCGTACGTCGGCGGTGTTTGCCGGCTCCGTACCTGCGATAATTAATGAGATACCATTATTCTAATCTATTGTCTAACTCCACCGGCGGCCTGCGGGTGCTCCACAATGGATTAGCACGATTACGTATCGCTTCCACATTCCGCTCGCTTGCGATTGTCACAAAGACCTTGTTCGCCTAGGTTACTGGTTACCTATTCAATACTCAATACGTATACATTTACTACATACGATTTCTCGTCATTATATCTGATTATAATAAGGTTATAAAGTTGGGTAGTTTATGAGTTAGACCGTGTATGAGGACATACTACATAGGTAACACTAACAGATATTTTAAAAGAAATTTTGCAGAATTTAAAGCATTTAAAAAGTATCTTGTACATTTTTTTCTGCTCGAGAAGCCAGCTTTAAAATAGAAATATCTCTGTAAAGAGCAAGATTAAATTATCACTGGAAAGTGGCGTCTAAAAATAGAAAGAAAACCTCAGTCTTGTCCCTCGTAGCATCTCGTAGTATGTTGACCGCGCGGCTTCCGACCGCCGCCGCTGGGGTAATCCCCGCCCCCTCCCCGCCCCCCGCCGCACACCACCCGAGACACCCCCGCACGGAGACCCGACATTATTTATTCAGGCGCACTATCCACCTTAATGGACGATGTAGTATGTGGACACTTCTTCCTGGGCATCAGGGTCACTTCATATTAGCGCAGGATCGAAATTCCGAACCGAAACTAAGTAGGTACTTACTTAAAGTTACGTTTAAATTGATTTGGCCCGCAATTTCGAATGTAACATTATAGAAATTTGTTTTTTTCGCGAAACCTAAACAACCCTACTTTTTCGTTTTTCGGGCTACCAGTTACTTTCGTATTCGTGATTTAAATAATAATATTATGGTTTGTGGTATGATGTATCTACATACGTCCTACCAGTTACCACAAACCAACATAATAATATTATGGCTAATTATTTATTTTCTAAATCAGTTTAGCAGTTTAAAACGTAAAGTGAAGACAGTCTGATGCAATTAATCATCAGGCATTACACATCCTAAAGTATTATCACAATGTTTTGTTACTCTCTGTA
Source organism: Plebejus argus (assembly GCA_905404155.3). Classification (NCBI taxonomy): domain Eukaryota; kingdom Metazoa; phylum Arthropoda; class Insecta; order Lepidoptera; family Lycaenidae; genus Plebejus; species Plebejus argus. Next base: position 24,872,078 of record FR989927.1, read on the forward strand.
TACACCTCAAAAACGTAATATCACGCGCGGTTAAGACATTTGGGTTTGGGTATTCGGCCTTCTGGTATTAAGCTCGTATAAGGCTTAGGGAAAGCTCAAGTAATTGGACACTTAGGTGCGATATAACCTACCTGCATGTGTGTGCTCATCAGAATGACAACGCGTACCTTCATGATCATTGATCACATTATCTTTTACGATAGGTGCTGGCGGCATGATTACTTTTAATAGTCAGTAGGCTGTTAGGCACTTAATTATCTACTGAATCTATAATATACCAGCTAATAGTAAGATATTGTTATTTTTATTTCGCTTTGGACACTTTATTTAAATGTTCTTCATAAAAAGCTGAAATACGCCTTCAATCATGAATCATAATGGGTCATAATACTACACGTATCCATATTATTATCATGATTCTAGTATCACGCGAATCACAAATACTACTGCGATACTGCGATTCCGCCTATTATAACCATCAATATAATCACGGAATCTTGATAATATTGATGCGTGTAGTATGCCTCTATGGATAGCTAATGCATGCACAATTACACACACAGACAAACATGCCTCTAAAATTCAGTGGTAGGTACTCAACCCTTTCCTCAAACGGGCCACAAACACTTCTTTGTGTGTGGCCCGCGGGCCGCAGGTTGAATATGTTTGATTGCTGCTCTACCTACATGTTTGATTGCTTGTGTTTGTCCAGCATGGACTAACGCGTGGGGTGCATAACGATGTAACATAAAACAACATCGTTAAAAGATTTTAAGAGCTAATGTAGATGGAAATAAAAAAGCAAAGTAGCAAGCACTAAGTAGTAACTACCAAGTACTAAGTAATTCCGAGTGGCCGAGTGAAAAGAGTTCCGAAGCAAAAGTTGGATCGTTACAGACGGGATGCAGCGTACCACCGCACTTGCTGCTCCCCGGTCGGTCATAAAACTCGCAACACTTTAAACATTTACTAATTGCTTGTAATGATTTTCGATTTAAGTGCCTAATATTTTTTTACGATCTGAGAAATATTCATAATCAAAGGAAGAAATGAGGGGGGGGGAAGTTGTGAATGTGTTTTTAGAAACCAATAGAATCGCTTCATAGTCTGTCTGACCTCGATAAGCGAAGCTATAATTTGCATCTTAAACTCACTCCTTTCTGACCGCCAAGATTGTGCTTTTTTTACGCCAAAAAAGTATTGAAATAGCGTAAAATAAGTAAATAGGTTGCCTACAGCTATACTTACTTACTTTACTAATAAAGTAATAATTACTATTCTCGTCTACTAGTGATGCATTACAAGAAATGAAGCTCTCCGAAAGTCATACATAATGTCCTCTTATGTTTGGATTATGGATACTATGCAGCAAGCTTGTTGTGGTCGACACAGCTGGCCTGGGTAAATACCTCGTAACTTGTAATACGGTCTCTGGGCCCCGATTCTCATTTCTATCGCAGAATATCTTATATAAGAGAGCTGTCTCCTGTATATGACGAGCGATGGGTAGCCTGCGAATCGCAGGCTGCGATCGAAACGACATTCGAAACTTGAGATTTGGTCCCCTGGCCTCGGACTTCGGAGAGCGACCACACGCGATATTACAGTGGGCTCGGCGTCGGCCGGTGTACAGTGTAAATATCTCATATTCGGCGTGTGCTAACATCATATTCGGGCAGCGGTCGCGGGGGGCTAGCGGGGGGAAAGTTGGATTAAACCGCTCCCCCTTCCCCCCGGCTGCCGGCTGATTGCGCCGAGTAATCCTTCAGACGTATCTCAGCTCTCGGGCACAATGTTACTGGGTAGTACAGTTAAATAGGACAATGAGATAGCACACATTACACGTCTTTACCTACGCAATTGTAATTTGTAACACGTATAATGACTTTGAGTTCTAACACTACAAAATAGGGCATTTTGCTTCTATTAATTAATTAAAGTTAAGCCCATGTCCCATGTTTATGCGAAATCTGGCAAATAAAAAGAAAATATAATGATTATTGGTTAGTATACTTTGTGAAGGAAGCAAAAATAATCAGTATTAGAAACGAGGAAAACAAAAAACTTTTAACACGAGATAATACTAATAAGAAGGTATGAAAGCAAACCCAGATGAGCCAGTAAGTTTTGTCGCTTAAGACCGGGCTGTCATTTTTTGCTGTGTTTTCTACTAAGTATTACACTCCCGGAAGACGATTGACTCCAATGAAATTGAGATTTATTTAATCATTGTATATTTATCTGATATTTAACTTACGGAAAACAAGATTCACTTATTTTGACTCGATAGTTTTATTTTTCGAAATTATGAATATTTTTGAGCTTTTCAACCTCAGAACAATGAATATCTGTTACACTTATTGAGTTACTATCATTAAATAACATTCACTACTACAATCACACACTTTATAAATAATAGCTAGCGGAAATATTGTATGTAGTTTATAAGTAATCACCAAAAACTGTTCTGGGACTTACGACCTTTACTTTCGTGCTATAATGCGGGAACCGTTGTTACGCGATATTGTTCACTATTAGCTGCAGCGTAAAGCACATTGCTCGGGAGCACGATTCATGGAATCATTGTATCACGATTGGAGGATAGCGGGATGTGTGGGCGGGGCTAGCGTTTTAGCAGCAGGCTCTTAAACATATATATTTAATTATTTTAAGGATATCAATAACATGGGTGTTTCTTCTTCGACCCGCCATCGGTCAGTCTGTTCGCTCGTTAACTCCTGTCATAAAATGGACTACATCATAACTTTTATAGGCTAGGGCCCACTTGCGCCAATCTGGGTTAAAGTTAACTCTGAGTTAAACATCATGTCATCTCTATCACTGACTTGGTGAGTGACAGATATGACATGATGTTTAACTCAGAATTACCTTTAACCCAGATTGGCGCAAGTGGGCCTAGGAAAGGCAGTAAGTCAGTGCCGATACCGTAGAGTTCGCTGCGCTTATTCAATTACTGCTTTGTCTCCGGCTGACAGTCGACGGCTGCCGGCTCGAGTCGTCGAAAAGAAAAATGAATAAGTATTCTTCAGAATTTCGTTAAACACTTTAAGCGGCCATTACGATTGTTGATGTTTCATTAATTCGCATTCGGCCGGCGCTGAGCCCTCGCAATTACGACCCGTTTGTTATAATTTCAACTATAAATTCACGTTTTAAATTATTTCAATTACAGATATAATTGCACCGCGAGTCCGCAACAAACGAGATATTTTTGTTCCATTATATGGAATGCTAAACTCAATTTCAGGAAGCGAACTTCCCGAGCCCTGCCGAGTGCCTGCCGACTGCCGCACAAACACCCAATTTATTTGAATAAATAAATTCTTCACTTCGTTGCGTCATGATTTGGTTTTATTGATCTATTGATTTCCGACTCTGGTACCTACAAGCAGATTAATATGTCGTTACTATGACTTTACCTACTTAATGTAGATAGGTTAAAGATCATTTTGTAGTCTCTCTTGGTTTAGTTTCTTATCTTTAGCTTCTACATTCTACAATAATGTAACCTGGCTTACCATCTACCCAAACATAGGATAGGTCCTATTGAGATCGGTGGGGTGAAAGGTGATGAATGGTGATGCTCCCGAGCTCCAGGCATCAGTGCGGTGAAGCTTAAAATACTCTCGCCAGAGCCGCAGCCCAATTACTATCAATTAATTAAAATCGTGTAAGTCCGAGCGGCGA